>NQII01000015.1:587555-629556 GCA_002778355.1 Clitarchus hookeri
GGGGGGGGGGGGGGAGGAAAAACTCAATTTTAAATTATTTCATTCCTGCTAATTTTAATATAATCGTTGAAATATTTATATAGTATTTCCCCCAAAAAGTTTAAAAGTACAGTCGGCCCCTCTGCACATGGTCGATGTCCATTTTCCTTTCTTTCTAAATTATTTGTATGTTTTCTCGAATTTTTCGGGGTCCAGGGTTATCGGAATCTCAAGATTAAGATAAGAACATCCAACATGGTCACCATAGCAGTACGCATGGCCGATGTAGGTAGACTGCAGAATACTAAGGATTGACGGCTACTAGCGGTACATGTTAGCGCATGTTATATCCTCTAATATTATGAAATGCACGTAGTTCTAAGCCTCAGGAATTTTTTCCACATGGAAAAATGGCCGTTTACAGTACCTAAANAAAAAAAAAAAAAAAAAAAAAAGTTGGAACTTGACTCAACTGATTTTGTTGTCACCAAATAACAAAATATTAAAATGTCAAATTTTTTTAAGCCAACAGGATATATGTTTCCTACAAACAAAATGTTCTTTTCAATTTAAATACCACTATGTATAATATCCCAAGCTATCATACTGATTAGTTGACAATGTATTTATAAATAGTTTGCTTCTAATAATTATTGCGATACAAGAAAATATATACAGATTGCACCGAAATTAAACCGACAAACGTTGGCTGCATGTTAATCATGAAAACAGAAGGTGCAAACATATATAATATATCTATAGTCTAGATCCGATCCTAAGGGCGGTACACAACTTTGAATTTTGACACGAAGTTTTCGTCTATTACAAATATTGAATATATATATATAAATGTTGTGTCGGTTTGTTCGGACGCGTATAACTCCCGAATAAATCAACCAATTTTAATTCTGTTTCATCATAAACCTTCCTTTCGTTCCAACGAGTGTTTGAACACCTTTCTTTTTTATCTGTATTACCTGCAAAGCTACTAAAATCTGCAAAAAGCTCATTTTTACCATGCTTTCGCGTCAGGAACCGCCTTTGTTGACAGCTGTCTGTTTGAACATTAAGATTAAGTCATTAAGTTCGTTGTTCTCAATCTTTTTTTCGATTATTTTCAGAATGCCACGAAAATGAAGCGGTAAATTATCCACCAGAATTTCTAAATTCGCTTGATGATCCAGGATTGCCTCCACATATATTAAAATTGAAAAAAGGAGTGCCAGTAATTTTACTTCGTAACATCAATCCACCAAAACTTTGCAACGGCACATGCCTTGCAATAAAAAAAATTATAAGCAATACTATAGAAGCTACCATCTTGAAAGGTGATTCCAAAGGGGAAGATGTGCTTCTTTCCAGAATTCCATTTATTCCTCAGAAATTCCCTTTCACTTTAAAAGAACACAGTTTCCAGTCAGATTGTCGTTTGCAATGACAATAAATAAAGCTCAAGGGCGGTCATTGCAAATGTGCGGAATAGATTTAGAAACAGAATGTTTTTCGCACGGCCAATTGCATGTGTCGTGTTATAGAGAAGGAAAACCATCCAACTTATTCATACGCGCGGAAGATGGCTAAACTAAAAACATTGTATACAAACAATAATAAATATTTTGAAAATCATATACTTCATTCAATTAATTTCACAGAAATGAATAGAACCAAAATATTTTATGCCACAGCAACGCATGGCCGGGTAAGCTAGTTTAAGATATAACACTGAGAGGCTCATAATGTGCTACGGAACAAAGAACTGCAAACAGCAAACACCTGTCGTCATCAAATTATTTCATGGATATAAAGATAGTTACTACACTTATTTTGAATTAATATACATACCACGGTAGCATACCTAGTAATTTAAAAAGATAGATTATTAATCCGCACTTAACAATTGCCATTACACATTGTACAGACAATCAATTTTCAATATGAAGAAATTTCGACCCTAACGTTTCGTTAGGGTCAAAAGGTAACGAAAAAAGCATTATATTTATCACAGAAGACATTAAATTTTAGAATTTTGAAAGGATATACAACTTGTTCGCCCTTAAATCCATTTGAAATTTAAAAAATCTAAACTTTCGTTCGGACCATGAAATTAGAATAAATAAATCACTCTTAAAATACTTTAAATTTCGTATTTATATTATTTTTACATGAATAGAAATGGTTCTGGATGAAAAATGTTCGATAACTAAACAGCGTTATTCACTTTAGATGGAACAATAATCCTTGATTTCAGCAAAAATGATACCAAAAAAATATGATGAATTAAGCGTCGGTGAGTTACTGACGCTCTTGAACATGAAACGAAGCACCATTTCATGAATGAATCAGTTTTATGCACATTAATTATAACATCAAGAACGACCTTGGGAGAAAAATTCATTGATTGGGTCAAAAAAGAAGTTCATCTATTAGAAAAACTGGCGAGTATAAACTCAAAAAAAAAGTTGAATGTTTCGAAGCAGAAGTCAATAATTTAAAAGAAACAAATAAACTTAAAGATGATCATGTAATTTTTTTACAAGACTCTGTTACAGCTTCAATTAACAGAATAAACGAAAGGAATAATACATTTGATATACTTGAAAGAGGATATGACATTTATAAAGAAATTATAAAAAGAAATATAACATTAACAGGACACCAAAAATTGTTCCTCAAACAATCATAAACAAAGACGAAATTTTATACTTTTAAAATTGTTTAATGATAACATTGATTATGATTATTGTGTTACGAAAAAACAAAGAAAAATTTTAAAATAAATTTATATGCCTTCAAGATAAGCATCCGAGTTGCGAAGAATATTTGAACTTTGAACACGATCCAAATTTTATAAATTGCTACCAAGAATTAAAAAAAAAAAAAAAGCAAACCAAAAACATTATGTAACACATTAAATTAAAATTATTTTAGAATATATACTAAAGCATTAGCTGAAAGCAACCTCGCTACTCATATCATAAAAAATAATTATTATAGAGAATTAATGAACATCATAAGAGAATTTTGTAAATATTTAAAATCAATTTATCCATAAAAATTTTAAGTATTTTATGATCTTCAAGGGATATCAAATTTAAATATCTCTTTAATAAAATTACTTTTATATGTTATTCAGTATATAATTTGAGAACCCGGAAGGCAAGGAACTGAAATTTTTTAAAAAGCTTAACATTTTTTAATTAATCAAAAAATTACAAAATTCCAAGCAACTTAACAAAAATTTTATCGCATTTTATTTTAAATATTTTCAACCAAATATTTATAAGGCAATCAGTTTTCATAATTTCAAATTAACAAAAAATCAATTTTATTTCTTTACTATTCGTATCTTTTGAAACATAAGTTAAAATTTTAAATTTGAAAACTATATTAAAGTTAAATATTTTATAACCAATTTCCTGCATAATTTTTTAAAATAATTTTTTGTTTTAGTTTTAATAATTCTAAAAATATTACCAACTTAATATTTCAGTTAATCTTGTATGCTCATGCCTCCTNTTTGTTTTAGTTTTAATAATTCTAAAAATATTACCAACTTAATATTTGAGTTAATCTTGTATGCTCATGCATTTTTTAATATTCATTCATTAATTTCAGCCAGAATAAGTATCCCAGTTGGTTTTAATTATTTTTTTATTAACTTCCATAGGTGTCATTCCTAATGTTAAATGTTTTGTAATGTATTAACAAATTATCTCAAATTTCAATCCATTTACAAAATCCATTCAAAGCCAAATTCCATATTTTATTTTTAAAGTCCGATTAAATATTTTAACAACACATGCTTTAAGTGCGATGTATGATAAATAATACTTTATGATATTCTTTATTAATTCTTAAAATTTATTATTATAGAATTTTTTATGTTGGTCGGTTTGTACATTTTTCGGATCCGGTTTTTTGAAAATGTATTCAAATGATTTTTCAACATTTTCACCAGATTAACCTTTAACTGGAATAGCAAAACCATATTTGAAGAAAAACATCGATAATAGTTCAAATATAGTTATTTCCTTTACTTCTAATTGAAATATCTTTTAAATGTCGAAAATATAATTCAACTAAATATGTTTACCATAAATCAGCAATTCCAAATTAAATGACTTTTCTTCTAGAAACATTTTTCATTGTTGTTTTTAATATTTCATTAATGCCTTCTGCATCTGACAAACATTTTTTATTTTTTTAAGAATGATGATTTTCTAGGTTTACAGATCGAACACATACTCTTCTGAATAACTTTGCCACTTTTTGTGTTTTAAAGTTTAATTTCATTATTTACAGTCACTTTCTGGCATTTTAAACCCCAAAAGTTATCCATTTAATAAAATACTACACTGAAGAGCCAAAAAAACTGGTACACCTGCTTATATCATGTAGGGCCCCCGCGAGCACGCAAAAGTACCGCAAGACAACGCGGCATGGACTCGATAAATGTCTGCAAGTATGCAGGAGGCATTTAAATCAGCGCCAATTTGAGAAAGGGTTGCACGTCTGTCACGTTTAATGATTCTCGTCAGTCGTCGTTTGTCCNTAGTTAAAATATAGTTATTTCCTTTACTTCTAATTGAAATATCTTTTAAATGTCGAAAATATAATTCAACTAAATCTGTTTACCATAAATCAGCAATTCCAAATTAAATGACTTTTCTTCTAGAAACATTTTTCATTGTTGTTTTTAATATTTCATTAATGCCTTCTGCATCTGACAAACATTTTTTATTTTTTTAAGAATGATGATTTTCTAGGTTTACAGATCGAACACATACTCTTCTGAATAACTTTGCCACTTTTTGTGTTTTAAAGTTTAATTTCATTATTTACAGTCACTTTCTGGCATTTTAAACACCAAAAGTTATCCATTTAATAAAATACTACACTGAAGAGCCAAAAAAACTGGTACACCTGCTTATATCGTGTAGGGCCCCCGCGAGCACGCAAAAGTACCGCAAGACGACGCGGCATGGACTCGATAAATGTCTGCAGGTATGCAGGAGGAATTTAAATCAGCGCCAATTTGAGAAAGGGTTGCACGTCTGTCACGAAATTACTAAGAGCAGTCAGCAGCAAACAGCCGTTCTTTCACGATCTTTTTCTGGCCGCAGCGATGTCGAAGATTGGATGTTTTACCGGATTCCCGATATTCACGCTACACTCATGAAATGGTCGTACGCGAAAATCCAAACTTTATCGCTACCTCGGAGATGATATGTCCCATCTCTTGTGCGCCGACTATAACACCACGTTCAAACTCTATCAAATGTTGATAACCTGCCATTGTAGCAGCAGTAACCGATCTAGCAACTTTGCCAGACGCTTGTTGTCTTATATAGGTGCTGCCGACCGCATCGCGTTACTCTGATTGGTTCCATACCTCTGTTATTTGCACACGCACGCCTATACCAGTTTTTTTGGCTCTCCAGTGTATTTTGTATATTTCTTTGAAAGCTATAAACATACAAATATATATTTCACATCTCTTAGCTATTTGCATACTATTCAACTAATTACAGTTTTTTAAATTCCCATTTTTTAAAATAAATATTGTTTCCTATTTTTATTCGTCTTAAAACATATGAATCATAAATATCTGTAATAATTCTGAAAACTGTACAATGGTAACGAAATGAAAAATATTTAAGTCCAGTAAGCAATTAAAAATATTGATTGGTTTTTTCATGTGCTAATTTTCTAGTCAAATTAATGTTTTGTATTCGATTCAAATGAAAATGTCCCAAATTTAGTACATCCTTTGGAGCAATATGATAGGCAGCATTGGTTAATCTTTTGTTGTCATAAACATATTATTTTAAATATTAGTTTGTAAAATAATGAATGATTGTAAATATTAATTTTAAAATATTATTATATTTTGAATTATTTACATAGAATTAATTAAATTTTCTAACTCATTGATTTTACGTCTTAGTAAATCACCTACGTAAAAAAAACATTTGTGTTTTCATCTTTTATTATTTAATTTTGGTTTATATAGTTTTCATTTTTATCATATTTTTTTATTTTTAACGACATCACTTAATTAAGTTTTCAAAGCGACATTTTTCTTTAAATCATAAAATTTTTTACTTTTAACATTATCTCTTAACTCAATTTTCAAAGCACCTTACAGTACTTCTTAAAGATGTTAAACGTTAAATTTTTTACATATTTGTTGAGTTCAGTTTTCAAAGCAACATATTTTTTTAAATTAAGAAATGTTTAAGTTTACGACTGCATCAAAATAATTCATAAGAGATTAAGATTTGTTAATTCATTTTTTAAAGCAACATCGTTATTAAATTGATTAAAATTTCCACTTTTGACGTATTCATTTAATACATTTCTAAAACAACATTTTTACTAAAATGAGATATTTTATCATCAATTCTACGAGGAATATTATTAACTTTTAATATTTCAGGAAAAATTCTACGTCGTTTATCGAAGTCATTAAATTGGTAATTTTTAACCCAATCACTTAATTCTGTTTTCAAAGCAATGCCATTTTTTTTTTCAAATTATCACAATTATAATTTTTATCTTTATCACGTATTTCAGATTTTAAAGCTACATATTTTTTAATTATTAATTTTTTTATTTTAAACGTGTTTAGTCTAAATAAACTCATGAGCAAGCATTTGTTATGTGATAGTATGGACCTGACTTAATCTAGATTAAGTGGCATCAGGATTAACAACTTTATTTAGATTATAATTTTTTCAATTTATTGTTTCAATTTTTGTGATATAATGCAAGTCATGCTTAAGAATTCGTTCCTTTTTAATTTTTTATATATTCGTAAAATTTTGTATTTGTAATAGAATTTTATATTTTTATCAACATCCAAACCGTAACACTGGACATGATGACAAGAGTGTGGAACGAGTTTGATTATCGCGTAGATGTCGTTTGGGCCGCTCGTGGTGGTCACATTCAACATTTATGAAAATATGGCTAACAAACTTCACAGTTCCACAGNTCACAGTTTCACAGTTCATTTGATTGGTCAACCAAGGTTTTAGGTTGTTTGGTTTTGATATTATAGACCTTCAAAGTTGGGGTATTCTTTTATACTCATCCTGTATTTCACTTTAATTATCACAGTCTTCATCAGTATTATATTTTTAAGATCTCGGTGTCTATTTTTGTTAACAAATTGTGTTAATTTATAATTTCTGAATTTAACTCTAGTTATTAATTTTGTTGAATCCTTTATTTGTTTATTTACATAAAAATGTTTTCTATATAAATAGGTTATAAAACGTTTGAATTCGAGAGACAAACATTCCCTCAAACATATCAAAATAGGGGTAGTTGCAATGTTTGTTACAAGTTGATTGAATTCGATGTTAATATTGGTGATGGATTTTCTTTTCCTAATGATGCTTATGCTTATGAACAATTTAAACTTCTTAAAAGCGATGGTGGTTCTTATGCTTAACTTGACAATGTTGATGTAACTTCCATTTTTTTACATTTCAATTTTCTCAAGTGGAAATATCAAAACATAGACAAATAATTGAAGCTGTGGATAATCTTGGTATTACTTATATTATAATGCATACTTTGATTAGCTCACTATTAGATACATTTTATTTATAAATGAGTGGAGTTTATAATAAATATCCAGTAAAATCTGTTCACTCTGAAAAACTAAATAAAATTATCTATATTTTTGGTTTTCCCAGAGATAATATTAACATAATTTTTAAGGGTTGTTATAAAATAACATTTATATTTAATTCTTCTGATAACAATTGATTTTATATTTATCGAATGAGAAAAGTTGATGGAACGCTTGAAATATATTATGTTGTTCCATGAAGAAACGAAATAGAAGAATTAATAATCATTTGGCCAATTGTAGAATATGAACCTACTAAAGCTATTGCGATAGTGAAAAAAATACATAAAAATCAAATAGCACATATCAGTTTTAATTATTTGCAATTTTATAATTTATGATTTTATCTACCTTAATTTGTTACGCCTTATTTTGTTGTTTCTGTATTTCAAATTAATAGAAATGTTCGTGCTGACCATTATGTTCATGCTTCTATGTATGACCAATGTGGTGTAAAAAATATTTCTGTTATAAACGGAAGAAATAAAATTTTCCTTAAAGAATATTTGAATTTAGATTTCGACGCTGGTTTCTTTTATTAGAGGTATCTCGCATATCATGGTTTTAGCAATTACGAAACAAAAACTACTACAGATTTCAGGAACAATGAAATTTATTTCAAAACCATTTTTAAATTATGATGGTGAACATAATTATTATTCTTATTTTGCTAGAAAGCCTATATATATACACACGTGTATATAATGTTTTCTACTTACAGGAAAACAATGCTTTTAAATAACACTAAAATAAATTAATGTTAATGTTAATAATATTGTTCCTGAGAATGCTGTATGCAATGTGGTTTTTATTAGTATATTAAATGTTATTTTTGAGTATTAGAAAGAGAAGATTACCGANAGAATGCTGTATGCAATGTGGTTTTTATTAGTATATTAAATGTTATTTTTGAGTATTAGAAAGAGAAGATTACCGAATATGTGTAATTTTTTAATAACGAATAAATAAGTTAACAGTGAATCAACCAAGTTTGCTGATAGTTTTATGCAAGTNATATGTGTAATTTTTTAATAACGAATAAATAAGTTAACAGTGAATCAACCAAGTTTGCTGATAGTTTTATGCAAGTGTTATATATATAGTCGAATCACATTATTATGACCACCTGCTAGAAGTACCATCTGCAGCACGTAGTCCATGACGTATGGCCCGTTACGTGGGCTGGTGAAGCGGGCATATAATGCGACCGACAGGCTGGCCAGGCTTTAGTACTAACCCTAAGACGAAAGTTCGAAGCAAAAACATTAAAATATAATAATATAGATATCCCCTTTTCTAACTCCGCAAAATATCTAGGGTTAATAATAGAAAATAAACTGCACAGGGACATTANAATATAGATATCCCCTTTTCTAACTCCGCAAAATATCTAGGGTTAATAATAGAAAATAAACTGCACAGGGACATTAATATAAAACATACAAAACAACTTGCATATGCAAAATTAAATAAATTATATCCCCTACAGAAATGCAACAAATTAAACAAACTACTTAAATTATTAATATGTAATGCAATCGTCCGCTCAGCCCTCATGTAAGGGAATGAAGTGTGGGGAAACGCAGCTAAACAACTAATAAATCAGTTACAAATACTACAAAATAAATATCTTAGAATAATGGGCGATGCCTCAAGGTACACTAGAAACTGCGATCTTCACTCCACACTAAACATGCAGTATATCAACGATAAACTAATAAAACGAAACTATAAGTTTTATAATAAAATAAGGCTTCACCCCAACCCTAATATTCGCGATGTCGGTAATTATGAACCAGACACCAGCACAAGAAATAAGAGACCCAAAATGCCGCGGATAAATAATAAAAAAAAAAAATTAAAACCTATCACACTCGAGGCCGAGTGTGATAGGTTTTAATTTTTTTTCCTGTCAGTCCGGGACGCGATTCCTAAGATTTAACAAATATTGTTGCGCCTGGCTTCTCGCCTTTACCCCCCTCTTTACTAGTGTTTTCTCTACCTACTAATAAAGAGCATGGTTTCTACCCATCTGTCTCCTGTAGCATTTTCTGATAATTCTGATAATGCATGCAACAATGTTTTTATTCTTTCCTGTTGAAAGGGCTTTTACGGTGTCTGTGCCGGTTTTTCCTTTTCTCTTCTTAGTATAGTAGTTTAGCTATAAGTACACATGGGGAGGTTTTCATAGCCAAAATCTGGCCATTGCAGCCCAATGTCGCGATGCATGTCTCCTTGCATGATGTCCCTTCTCTTATAGGCGTATGGGGCTTAGCCCTGAGACGCACTTAACTCCCGCCCCTACCGCGGGCTCACATATAACACTTAGTTTTCGAGTAGGTTAGTAAAAAAAATCTCGCCTCATTCTTAGCCCAGGTCCCGCAGCGCGCNGCAACTCCTTAGTGTTGCGTGCACACACTCGAGAAACACCATAACACCTCCGCACACCAGTAGATTCAAACAAGAACATTTATATATGTGGAATAACTATCATTACTGTTCACAATACGTTCCGACTAACTAATGTTAAATTCAAACAACACACAACACAATATCAGTTCAAACATAACTTCACTTCATATATATTTAATGTATATATTTTAACTTAATATTTATTTATATATTATTATAAATTCAAACAACTACCAACTATTAATTAATTACTGCCAACGTAGAATTAATAACAACTGTACAAATACACATCCTTATTGTTTCTATTAATCGTAAACTATTGCAGGCCTTGCCTCCTCGACCACCTTCCAGACAACAGCAATTTTTCGGCTTAGAATCCGCTTTAACAAAACCAAAACAGCAACGAAGTACTCCGGACTTCGCGGTGGTTCTGAACAAGCCCTGCATTTTAACATTCCGGGTTTTTAGGAACCTTTTCCTCTTCTTTCTCCCCGCAGGCAGGGAAGGAGAGGAAACAGTTTTGGGTACCAGGTTTTCTGGCGCTACCCAGGGGCCTTAATAACAAAACAGACTGCTGACTTGCCTAAGAGTAACAATTTGATCGACAGCCAGGCGGAATGGACTAGCTGTCCCCAACCTGGGTTCTAGAAATGCTTAACAAATGGGAGGACAAGAGCCCTCACAAGGGCTTGTACTTCCCCCGCGCTGAGGGAGTAGCGTCTCAATGATGTAAAACTGCGACGGTACACAGTGCGCTTCCTGCTGTCATGGGCAAGGGAAGCTATTCAGTCGAGTTGCAAAAAGGGGTAATCATCTGCTTTCAGACCAAGAGGGGGGGGGCAGCATTTCGGAAACAGCGACGCTTGTGAACTGTTCACGAGCCCCTGTGGTAAAGGTGTATCGTGAGTGGTCGAATGGCACCATTGGGAATAACCGACTTGGAAACTGCGAACCTCCACGCTCTGTTGATGTCCGAGGTGAAATTCAACTACGACGTTGCGTTAAGGCCAACCAACAGGCTACAGTGGAACAGCTCACCGTCTAAATGAACCAGAGGTCATCCAGACACGTGACTACCGCAACAGTTTAGCGAACCCTTCTGCGGATGGGGCTCCGGACTAGACGGAGGGTGATTGCACCCATGCTAACACAGGTGCATCGACGAAAACGACTGGAATTTGCTCGACAGTATGGCGAATGTACCGCTGCTGATTGGCGATAGGTAGCCTTATCCAACGAGTCACGGTTTTAGCTGCATAGAACGGATGGACGTCAGCGTGTCCAGCGAGAACGTCGGAGAACTGACACACTGCATCCATTGCTAGACGAACACAGGTCTGTGGGGGCAGTGTTATGGTCTGGGGAATGTTCTCGTGGCATTCTCTAGGTCCCACCATCCGTTTGGAAGGCACTCTTGATCGATTTAGTTAAGGAACCATCCTCGGCGATTACGTCCACCTGTCCATGATGACTGTCTTTCCTCGGGAGCATGGGATCTTCCAGCGCGATAATGCGCCTTGACACACGGCTAGAAGTGTTCGCACGTGGCTGGAAGAGCACGATCAAGACTTCAAAGTTATTCCCAGGCCTCCAAAGAGCCCCGGTCTCAATCCACCTCGATCGTCGTGCTCGCTGTCTGTCTCCTCCGCCACGCGCCCTTCAACAGTTGTGGGATGCACTGCAAACATCATGGTTCCAGATACCCGTGGAGACCTATCAGCATCTGACTGAGTCACTGTCAGATCGTCTAGCTGCTGTCCGTGCTGCGGCGGGCGGTTACTCTGGATACTAGCAGGTGGTCATAACAATATGATTCGACTGTAGATATGTATGTACAGGGGATGGACAAAATAATATGAACACCTGACATATACACCATATTTATTTATTAATAAGGTGTTGGGCCACCATTTGCTTTTAAAACAGCTCCAATTCTTCACGGAATAGATTCGTAGAGTGTCTGAATAGTTTCCAACGGAGTGTTGTCCCATTCTTGTACCAAAACATCCACCAATTGCTTCAATGATGTTGGAGATGGAAATCTGCTCCTCTTTCTCTGCTCTGAAACTCCCCATAACAGTTCAATTATGTTGAGGTCTGGCGATTGTTTGATGATATTCTGATGCTCCTCAAACCAAGACTGAACCTTTTTGGCTGTGTGTATGGGCGCCTTATCATCTTGGAATATGGCAGTGTTTGGCATCAATATGCTAGTCATAGTAAGAACTCATCATTGAGGATGTCGAGATATTCATTCGCAGTAATCCGGCCAGTGATGGGAATGAGAGGACCATCTGAATACCACGATATAGCCACCCAAATCATAACGGAACCTCCCCCATGCTTGACTGTAGGAAGCAGGCGGTCCGGATCGTAGGCTTCTTTTGGGGTTCACCATACATAAACCCGGCCGTTTGTAGGAAACAATGTAAAATATGATTCATCGGACAATACCACGTTCTTCCAATCATCAAGTGCCCAGGTTTGATGATCGTGACACCACTTCTATAGCAGCTTAGCGATGGCTTCCGTTACAAAGGCTTTCGCAATTGCAGCCCTTCCATGAATGTTAGCTTTGTGGAGTTCCCGCCGTACTGTTTTGGTCGAAACAGTTTTACTCAAGTAAGTGTTGAATTCTGCTGTCACTTTTGCCGCGGTAGTTTTATGTTGTCTGGCCACAATTCTTTTTAATGTTCGGCGATCTCTGTCAGTTATCTTTGGGTTTCGCCCACTATACCTCTTCGCCGATGATGTTTTACCATGTTTTGTGTATGCTGTCATTACCGTGGATACTGTCGCGCGTGAAACGTTAAACAATTCAGCTGTTTTCGTCACAGACGCTCCCGCTAACCGAGCACCAACGATTTGCCATCTTTCGAAGTCTGAGAGATCACACATTTCACCGATCGCTTGTTTTAACCGTCGCAGAACAAAGCGTTTATTACACTGAAATATAACCTACAAGACTTGGCACGTAAACTGTGCAATACATACGCGTCGCATTATTTACACAGAAGCAGTGTTGCCAACATGCAACAAAAGTACTATATTGCATGGTGTTCATATTATTTTGTCCATCTCCTGTATATTCATAAATTATTCCTTGGAATGAAAACTGTGTTTCAAAGTAAATTTTATAGTAGAAACCAACTTATCAAAAGTAGCATTTCTTTTAAATTTGAGTTAATTTGAACATTTACATTATTTTATTATAAATATGGATTTTAAATGTACTATTGATTGCTATAGAATTTGTGTTGAATTAAAAAATAAGTTTAACGTGATTTAACAAACAACATATAATCAAATTAGTTCTGAACAATTTTAATGTACAGTTGGTTTATTTATAAAATATATTGATAAAATAAAAACGAATTAATTTCATTTCTAACATAATATAATTTTTTCTTGTAGGAATTTTAATAATATATTTTTACACGCCTACTACCGCACAGGGCTCAGGTCCTATGCGTGGACTCGGCTCTGTAGAGGATGACCCACCTCGGCCCTCCCCTCCCCCTAGGCAGGCCAACCAGTGGTCCCATCGCCAGGCAGCCGGAAATGTTTGACAACTGACCTGGCTGGGGTCACGGTCCCTCCTCCCCCCTTCAGGGGAAGCCAACAATTTTAGAGGATGCGCAAGAATATTTGCGTACTAGGACTCTCGGTGCAACGAGGCATTTGGAGAGATTTTTGGACGATGACCTACGACCCTTTAAATATCGCAGCGGTCCGAGGGCTGGGAGTCTTTTGGTAGAAGCCATCTGGCTGAGTGCTGTTTACAAGTCAAGTCTGGTACAGCGAGGGACATAGGTGAAGAGGACGGACGACGACAGAAGACTGCGAGACGATGGCGGATGTGGTGTTTGTGGTGTGCATGGACAAGAGGGCGTGAAACTCGATTAGTGAAGGCTACTGTGCATGAGGGTGCTCGGAGAACTCTAGAATATTTCGGATGGTAGGACCTGGACTGAACAGAGGTGGGGCTGTATAAACATGCGATATGGCTTTTATGGTAAATATTGGAACTATCAAATATGGTCTAATAATTTATAAAGTAACTCAATAGTACACTGTTTATTATCACTAATTTTTGTTATTTAATTACATTAATTTCTTTGACATAATTGTAAATTTTACTGATTGAAATTATTAATTGCAAATAGCCAAAGATATAAAATTATTGTGTGATATTGAGGCAAGAATATTTTCTTTGTAATTATTGTAAATAAAGTAGGAAAAATATAATTAACTATTTTATTTAATTAAAACCTCCATCCCTTAAAGAAATTGGTTTAGCCCACTGACTTTTGAGAAATTGTAACAATATGTTTCACAATTGCAATGAAAAAGATTATTTAATTCTGAATATGTAGGCATTTTACCATTTTTCTATTTGGCAGGACTCAGAATCGAACTGGGTGATATTTCTTTGTAACCCAATAAGAATGCAGCAGCTATCTCTCGTACACGCATATCGCGGTGGAAACCTCCTCTGTGGTGGAGTGCTGTCAAGCTCTCTTTATCATTTCTTAACTTCTGCCGATATTCGCATGAGCGCATGAGTTGTTATCAGTGACAATGTTGCCTATTTTTTGATACGAGAATGCGCCTCTGTATACAGCCAAGTCTTCATTGTTTACGAGTTGAATATCGGAAAGGGCTTATTCAGAATGGAAAATCACAAAATATAAGAAAATCAAAACTGTTTTAGAAAACAATGTAAGTGAATCTATATAACAAAGTATTTCACATCATCTGAGATACTTTTCTTAAAACAAATGAATATACTTAAAATTTTACTTTTTATTATTTAGTATAACATACTTATGAAGCATTCTTCTAAATCTGAATGTATAAACAACTTCATTTCAATCAAATTGCTTTCGATTAGGGAGCGAGTGGCCATAGCTCTTTTTTCAATATGTGTGATGTCTATCTTGGATGAGTGATACCTAGAATTTCACAAAATACTCCAATTCATCTCGGGCTCTTCCCCCTTTCAAAACATGCAGTACAGATAGTTGAAAATAAACCAGCTTCTATAAATCTATAAGTCTTCATGATGGAAAATCCGCAAAATAAAAAATGTATGGTACTGTGAGTGAAATATGAAAGGTTGTATAAAACTGGAAGGTGAAAATGGGCTGGGATATTTTGCAATTATTTTTAAATGTATAAAATTTTAGTTTAAATACAGAATTTTCTTATAATGATCTCCCTTATATTCTCCTACACAAACTTTGCAAAATGGATCAAGGTTATCAATTTATGAACATGAAATTAAGATTTGTAATGTTTTTGCATTTTGTGTATACATATTTTGTCTTTGAAGTTTAATGGCAATTGCGAGTTCATGTTATTATGTTGGTATGATTGGACTGTGTACATTGCCGACCATAAGAATAAATAAAAATCACGCACACACAGAACTCAGTAAGACAAAAAACGAAAACATCGTTTACAATACCACAGACAAGAATTTTTTTTTTCCTTGTCAATAGAAAAAAATATGTACCTATACTATTAAAACGAAGAAAAGACGGAAGAACAACGCGTTATTACAAAACAGTACAGACGAAAAAAGCAAACCATAAGAAAATACAACACGATTATGAATACTAAAACACCACACAATTGAATAAAACAGCGCAGAAACTATATCACTGAACACAGCTGAACAATAAAAACTAAAAACAAACACAAAAATATGACAAAAACCATAATGAAACACAAGCCAGGGAAAATTATTCCTTATATTATAAAAACATTCAACACAACGAACAACACAGGAACCACACAAAAAAAAACAGAGAAAAGAATAGATAAACCAACAGAGAGGACACAGAACGACGAAAACATGAGAACACCAAAATAATTACAAGACTTCACGACGTTTCGGGACCTGGAATCTGTCCCATTCTTCTGGTGAGCCACTAGACTCTATGAACTGCGATTGATCATACCAGAACACCACCTCCCATTATGAAATCCTGCGCTCGGCTCTGCACTACGTCTTAGAACAGAAGTGTACATATACTACTATGTTAACTTCTGTAATTTTTTGGTTTGTTTTCTTACAACAGGAACAATTATTTCGACATTCTGAAGAGAAAATAGCGCAAAAAACTTTCTTTTTGAGTAAGAGAGTTATTCTATTTAGTCTTTAATGTAATTTCTAACGAACTCTGCTTTGGCGTCACTCTTAACTTTCCAATCAATTCGATCCATAATAAAACTCCCCTTTGTAAAAATGTTATTGGCCAGTATGCAAGGTCTCGAGAACTTTGAAAAAAAAAAAAAAAAAAAAAAAACTCACAGCTAGATGACATGCGATTACAACTATAGTTCATTCACGGTTACTTCCAACTTCATTTTAAAGTTCTACTTCCAGGATATGCCTCCGCCTCATGCACACAAAGCTTAACCAAGTCTAGAAAAATTACACCAAATGGACTGCGCACACGCATTCGTGCGCACTCAGTGTGATAATATTTGCTATAAGAACTATTTATTACCAGACATTACCAAAACACCATTTTTCTCATTGTTTTTATTCATATTAATTATAAATGAAATATTATAATTTACAGATAAGACATAAGTTAAAAATTTTAATTGAACCAAATATAGGCACTTTAACGTTAACATAAGTTCGAAACGCTTGTGATGCATGGCACATTTAGGAAATAACCAGACACGTTAAACATGGGGCGATTTTTCAGAGGTTAGGTTCAAAAAGTGCGAAGAAACCGCAAATAGACTATAGTTCATGTTTGCAAGCTACTAAGCTCTGAGCATTCACGTGGAAATGTTACCAGACAGAGGATTGGCTTTCAAACCTGCTGGGCAGCTGACCATTTGGTAGGGGAAAAAGGAACTAATGGTATTTTATTGCACTTGGGTAGGCGATGGTGAAGGACGATGTCATTGCCAACAGTGGTTTTATGGCATAGGGCGGGAAATGTGTGAAGGCGGATTGATTGAGTGGTAATACGGAGTTTTTAATATCGAGTGTTTGAGCACAATTATTACCAATTTAAAAAACAGGCCCTGTAAGAAAATATACCGGTATGTCTTCTCAATATCCGTTGCAGCAAAACCCATGTAGGAATTAATAACATACAGTTACCGCATAACAAGTGTCCGATATTTATATTGTAACAGCTGAATAACAAAATTATATAAAATTTGTTGTATACTGTCATACACGCTATCGGCTATAAAAATGGATCCAGGTCTGAAATGAACCAGCCGCTTTTAGTCCGAAGATCATTAGAAGTAGGCCTATGTTATGTCCTACAGTTTTCGTGACGAATCGCATAATGAATAAAACACTGCTGCCCGTTAAATTTTAATTTTGTATCTCTTTGTATTCCTTGCCTCTTTACAACGAGGATTACGTCGTCAGAATCAGCTGATATTTCAGTAGCAGTTTGGCATGAAACAAATTGAGCAGTTTCTGATACATACCAGCTTTATTAATGGAAAGTTGGTACATAATTAGAAGTATTTGACATCACGCCTGCAACTCTGAATATTATATTTCAGATTTGCATCAGTGAGGAAATTACACTGCTGAGCATAGCAATCACTGCGCTTTTTTTTTCCTTACGCGAAACTATATTAAACCATCGGAGGCTGATAGAAGACGGTACAAATGATACGTGACTAGTCTTTCACGCATAGAGGGCGCCTTGTTTAGCAGCTTCAAAGCGCGCGTTCAATATGGGGTAGAGCTCCTTTCGCGGCTATACAGGCAACGATGCGACAAGGCATTCGACCATATCCGCAGTAAAAAATGTCTGTGCTTTTCACATAAAATTCTTTAGAAACTAGTTGCCAAAGATTTTCTTGTAATTATACAGCTGAAATATTGTATATTTACAGCACATTATTTTAGAAACCATACAAAACTGTTTATGTAGCTAAATACTTCAAATAAACATGAGGTATACAACACTTGCTTGTTAAAACTCAACATTAGTTTTACACATTCTACACTAAGGTTTTGTGAAATTTAGTCTACTATATTTGTAGTCATTAATACTTTCAGATAATATGTCACATTTTACAGCAATAAGTTTCATCGCTGTCATCACTCAAATTGATTACGAGCGCTTCTAAAATATCATTCATGATACAGTCCTTCTAGTAATTTTCTTCTAACAAAGCTACATGCTGGTAATAATCTTCTCAGTGGGTACTTTTAACTAAACGCACAGCCTTGGTGATTTGCAACTGTAATGGATGCAGTGAAATTATCTGCAAGAGTTGTTCTCAACTATAACTCAACTATAACTAGTTTTATAGTCTTGATAATTTTGTCCTATAGGCCTTGTGATTTACGTTTCTGTCTGCTGTTCAGAAAATGTAATTCCAATTTTATCGCCAAACTCAGTTTTGGTGTAAGTCTCCTGCATTTATTTACGTAAATGCGACAATTGAGTTCTGTAGCAAACACAGTACATGTGTACACGTTAATTTACGGTAATAATTTGTATTTGTGGACACTGATTTACGTTGAAAATTTTATACTATAAATTACGTCAAGTATGATCTACTCTACCAAGGTCATTATTTTGTTTTACGCTGTCTCTTTAATGTCACAGAGTGATAAGGAGCAATGTTTACATTGTAACAATGCGGAAGGATACGCTATGGAAGAAAGTAGAAACCACAGAAAGCTTTCAAAAGTACCCACTTACTGTGAACAGCGCCAAACGTGTAATATGGTGAATTTGTAATTGCATATATAATTATTTACTATTGTCTTGGGCGGTTTTAACTTCGATTGGTTTCTCTGTGCTGTGTTTTCAAATTCGCTGAACCGATCCTTGACTTATACCTGTGTGTCGCGCAGTTCTATTGCTTTAGCAACAGGTTGTACAGGCACGCATCTGTTCACAGCTCCTGCATCGCAACGCTCGGTTACGCTCATTATAATTTCGCTTTCCCGACTATTTAAATCCTCATTAAATCTGGAGTGTCCAGTGCCGGACTAAATTTTCTGATACGGACGGACTGTCTTTGTTCGAAGAACGGAGCATAATGTTTTTACAACGGACGGTACTCTGGCTTCAGTGCGCGTGGGGCCGCGATGGTGTAGTGGTCAGACAACTGGCCTCCCACCAAGGCGAACCGGGTTCGATTCCCGGCGGGGTCACCCGGATTTTCGCACGTGGGAATCGTGCGGTCGATGCTACTTGTCGGCGGGTTTTCTCGGGGTTTCACCCGCACTTGCATTCTGGCATTGCTCCATATTCACCTTGCTTCGCCCTCATCGGCTCTCAAGACCTCGATGTTAAGAGCCGCCCAGATCTCTCCACTCTAGTACAGTGCGCGCGCAGTTACTTCCCCCTCGCTCAGGCTTCCACGCTGCGCAGCATTTCCACCCGCCTAGACGTGGCACTCGGACAGTATCTGCTGCATGATATCGTTGGGTAAACTGCGCAAAAATTATACAAGTAGGGCCGCAGAACTTCACTTACGTATCGCTGCGCCTTCAGAAACCACGAGACATCATAACTGATGGCACGCCGTACCATAACACCTGGTGTCCGGGACGTACGGTGTTCACGATTCAGTGCAGGATCTTTGCGTTGTCCGCTGTGGCCCCAAACCCTGCTGCGACCATAATCTGCATTAAAATGGAAGCGGGACTCATCGGAGAACACAATGCGTGGCCATTCCTCTTCTAATGGTGACGTTTCTGGCACCATTGACCAGTGGCGGCTGGCGACTTTTTAAATTGGGAGGGTCCTAAGTTTGGCCATTGCAAAGGTTTTCTTTCTCAAGTACCCAGCGATGAATAAATAATATACGGCAAGCCCTGTGCGTGCAGCTTTACTACTCTATACCAGCTTACAGTTGTGTTAGCTTCAGCATTGGGCGCATACTCCAAGTTATCTGAAAATAATACAACCAGGTACAAAAAATGAACTTTGACTACGAATATCTAAATTTCGGTTTGATTTGTATATATTTTACGAGCTTCCAGGTCACTGCCATAACAAACAGGGCGACGGAGGAAAAGGGAATTTTTTGCTACGAGTGAGTGGCACAACTGCATTGAACCAATATTTGTGTCAAACCTAAAATAAAGGCAAAACGAGCGCGCATGTCATCCGAAATGCTACGAGGGTTGTTCTGTTTATTTCTAGTAGAAAAATCCTGACTTACATTTGTGATTCCGAAGAATACATACTCTATGCTAACGTGCGTGAATTGGGAAAGTGCACTTGTGAGAGATGCAACTTGCGTTTGCTTGTCAAACTTGGCTACTATAATAAGAGCAAATTGTTATATTACAAATTGTATTATTTTCAATATTTTGCCTTTAATTATAATTCAATGGCTCACGAGCACGGGATAAAGTAACTGCATGTAAGTACGTGCAAAAATTTTCTTTGTTACAATATGTAGTTAAATACAAAAATTAAGTGTGGTGGCTGAAAGAAAAATAAAATTCCTCGATATGTAATTATTAACACGCCGTGGTCACTAGTTAAAATCTTTTTTGAATAAAGTAAGAAAATTACATCTCTAAAAAGACCGTTCAGATCTCATTACTAGCAAAAATGGATAAGTGAAACAGTGCACTTTTAGCTTTACACTTCCTGAGAAATTGTACGTTTTGCATTGAATTTTTCGCGTTTAAGAGCTGCTGCTTTTACCGCCTGGTCTTGCGTTTGTCGCCGAACATAATGTGATACTAGTGTTGCTGTTTCCAAGTTATTAAGCTGTAGTTATTCTCCCATAATAATATGCTGTTTTTTTTATTGAGGTTTAAAACGCTTCTAACCGAGATATCCATTATTTATAATTTTTTTACACTGTGACATTAAACACAAATCAACTATTCTACTGAGCGAGTATTCTTAGAGCTCACTTTTTCGTCATTTATTCAATACACGTTTTCTAGAGACACGGCATGACTATTAAAATACATATTAAAACTTTGCAAGGGAATAAGGGCATTATTTAAAAAATGTGTCGAACGAACTGAGGAAGCGTGGGACATGTGTGGTGCAAAACTGTATTCTCAGTTTCATATAACTTCAGAAAATTTTTAAAGACATTGTGACCTACCTACACAGCATGAAAACAGTAAACACCCTCATTCGCGAAGTATTGTGTCAGTTGACGGTTGTTGCGGGGTGTATGTTGTTACGGTAGTGATCTTTTAGATGTTTATGGAAGAAAAGAGTACTCGGCACTAACAATAATAATTTAGAACTCAAGGGATAAATAGAACACTTAGGGTGTAGATTAAGCTCTTAGAGTAATCTACAATTTATTTTAGCTGCAGAGCAAGGGCTTTAAAAACATTTAAAAAAATTACGGTAAAGCATGCGTACATTACGGTTATGTGAAACCTCTCCACTCGAAGAATGCCATTGTGCTCTCTTTCGTTATGATTTATATTCCATAATTCCTTTCTGGTGGTGTCGGAATGTTTTATCTGCAGCTAATTATTTTTGTATTTGCGCATTTCATTAAGTAAAGTTGGTTGTCGGTGCCTTTTTAGAACAGTATTCTTCAGTGAAATGAAATATTGACAAGTACGATATGTTGCTTCGTAAAAGGGTTACTTGTGTGCTTTGGTCCGCCATTTTCTTTAAACATCATGAAGTGCGAGCGACAACACGTTGTGAAGTTTAAAATTGTTTGTTTCAAGAAACAGCTCAAGTGTTCTTTTAATTGAATAAGTCAGAAAATAATATTAAGTCAGCAAACAATATCAGTGGTCAACAAAAAATTGATTTTAGTGAAGTGATCGTACAAGGCTCGCCATGTGTTTAGGAATTACGAAGTTAGGAATTACGAAGTTAGGAATTACGAAGTTAGGAATTACAGTAACTTAGTGCGTTTTATAAATAATGTTTTAAAATGTTGCTAGAATATTTGAAATTTACGGGGCCTAAAAGCGTCATGATTTTGACACGTGAAGTTTAATTTTCTGAAAATATTTATATTGTGCATTTCTCATATCGGTATAAATAGCGACATATTTATAGAGTTTTGTTCTTGCGAGAGGTCTTGAAATGTACGCGGTTTAAAATAAACGCCCTTTTTAGTGCAGTTAATTACATAGAAAAAAATTAAACTATTTTTGTGTGTGAGTTTAACTTCACTGAAAATTACTAGTGTGCATTTCTTGCATCGGTACGAACATGGGCAAATTTATCACGTTTTTTTTAAAGTGAAGTTTACTTTCGAGCTAGGAAAATAATCTAAATGTTATTTTCCACTGCATCATCAAAACAATGGGAATTTTAAATTACTACTCTCGTAAGAAAAGTCGCAAAACAATCCCGTCTCACGAAAGACGATAAACTGGAGATCCCCGCCCCACCAATAAATTAAACAGAATTCTAACTAGTACATTACTTGGTCTTAACAGAAATAAAACAGATGGGATTGGCAACCAGATATAGTAGCCTAGGTGCTGTGGACTAAAGTTGCCAGTCTTTCAGTGCCTGCCGTTGGATTCATAGTTTGTTTACAAACATAGTTTTCTTCACTGACAGAACAGCTGTGGCAGAGGAATACATCGTGATCGTACTACTTTTTTTAGCACATTCAAAATTTACTGAAGTTATATTAAACGGAGAATAAAACCTGTTCTGTTAAGGGATGAACTGGCCAAGCGACAGGATAAGGTTTCACATGTTAAATGATTTTGGGCGTGTTGCGGACACATTTCTCGATATAGCTTTCAAACAAAAAGCACTTTGTGTCCTTTGAAGAGAAGAACCATAATACAAAATTGTAAGTTGGAGTAAATTATTAAGAGTGTGTGTTATTGTTGTGTCTATAAATACTAATTTACCTGCAATTATCCAGCAATTAACAATTTTACCAAAAAAATTAAGTAGCAATGTGGTCTGAACAAAGACGCATAAAGTTTTTTTTTTTATAGAAAGCGATATCGCGAAAGCTGGTCAAGATAAGCTTAAATAATTTAATATCTGAAACCCTGCCTCCGGGTATGCCAAGTCCACCTGCTACATTTAAGTTAAAATAAAAAACAATTTATGTGAAATAAAACGAGGACGAAAGTTATTTTCACATAAAAAAAAATTATTCCCGGGCAGGACTGTGCTGGAGATATAATACTCCAGAAATGAGAATTTAGCCGCTTAGTCCTAGCGAGTCGGTCACAAGTTTTTCAACTCGTCTGGGAGGGACCTCCCTGAGCTCACTGCATTGTTCCTTGCTTTGAATTAAAGCAAATTTTTTCCGTGGCAACTTGTGAGCGAGGTTTTTTTCCGGGATTGTTACAAAATTTAAATTAGTGTGAGGAGTTAAACATGAAAAAGTGAATTTTTACTATATTTTCACTATATTAATTTACTATATATTCACACTGTGGCAGGCTGGACGGACATCCGGCTGGAGATAGCTGCGAGCAGGCTGCTGAGTGCTGTGTGGAGATACTGTCACAAGACATGGGAGTACAGTCTGACTCAAGCCTGTCTACTTGCGAACATCTAGCGTCATACAAACCTATACATACTGTCGCCACCGCTGCAATTCACCCGTCTCATCAAAAAAAGGTATTTTTTTCCAACAGTGGCGGCTACATATTATGTTTCTCGTGGTTGCCCCACGAACAAATGTAACGTGATATTTGAACTTGCCAGTGCGCTCTAGTGGGCGATATAAAGTAAAAAAGTGGACAGTAGACGTGGTACCGTAAGGACGGGGGCTGGAAGGTAGTCAACTAAATAACCAATAAAAAAATAGTGATGGGGTGGAGGCTTGCTGACTTAAAAGCCAGTAAAAATTGGCGAGGGTTGGGGTCGTCTGCTGGTCTTCGTGGTGGAAGGATGCTTAGTCGCTCCGCCATATTTGTTTCGAACCCTGAACCTCCGAATTATAAGTGCTTAAGTAATATTTCCAAAAATTTTATAATTTTTCAATTTTTAAAATATGTTGTTATATTGTTTGGAATATTTTGGGTTCATTGTCATCCAAGGTCATGGGTACGGGGTAAAGGTCATGTACGTGAGGTCAAGGTCAAGATCACCCGTATTCAATATGGCGGTCGGGTGACATCATAACATGGCGGTCGGTCGGCACCTGGCGCCTGTCCCCCATTCCCTCTAAGCCAAAACATTGACAATTTAAAAATTTCTGAATTTTTGAATTTTAATATTTTTGGCTTTAAATACATTTTTAGGAGTTTATAAACATTTTTAGAGAATGTTGTGCTCTTTTGGGATTAAGGTCATTCGAGGTCATGGGCACAGGGTCAAGGTCACCAAGATACAATATGGTGGTTGGGCGACATTACAACATGGTGGTCGTCTGGCACCTGGCGCCTGTCCCCCGTCCTCTTATGCCGACTCATCTATATAATACCACTTTTAACACTTCAAATATATTTTTGATTTGTTTTGTAGCACAATTATTTGAAAAGTTTAAATCTGCATTTCAATTAAGTTTTTGAAAACCAAATACCTGTAACATGACAAACACTGCACTGGTTGCAAAGAAGACATGTGTAGCACATGAAGAAAATTTTCATAACTTATAATTTAACACAACACTTCAGAATTTATTAATTAACTACTTAGCAATGAAATTATCTAATAAATGCAGCAAAGACAGCAAGTATATTGTGTTTAGGTTCACGAAAGTATAAATTTGCCTAGGATTGTATGGAAAAATTATTCTAACTGAATTTAGAGAGTTCCAAATAGAAATGGACAAGAGAATTTTAATCAATGTACACTGAAGAGCCAAAAAAAGTGGTACACCTGTCTAATATCGTGCAGGGCCCCCGCGAGAACGCAGAAGTGCCGCTATACGACGTGACACGGACTCGACTAATGTCTGAAGGTATGCAGGAAGCAATTCACACCATGAATCCTGCAGGGCAGTCCACAAATCCATAGGAGTGCGAGGCGGTGGAGATCTCTTCTGAACAGCACGTTGCAAGGCATCCCAGATATGCTCACTAATGTTCATATCTGGTGATTTAGGTGGCCAATGGAAGTGTCTAAAGTCAGAAGAGTGATCCTGGAGCCACTCGGTAGCAACTCTCGACGTGTGAGGTGTCGCATTGTCCTGCTGGAATTATCCACGTTCGTCTGAATGCACAATGGACATGAATGGGTGCAGGTGATCGGACAGGATGCTTACGTATCTGTCACCTGTCAGAGTCGTATCTAAACGTATCAGGGGTCCCATTTCACGCCAACTGCACACGCCCCATATCATGACAGAGCCTCCACCAGCTTGAACAGTCCCCTGTTGACATGTAGGGTTCATGGGTTCATGAGGATACCCGTACACATCCATCCGCCCGATACAATTGGAAACGAGACTCGTCAGACCAGGCAACGTGTTTCCAGTCATCAACAGTCCAATGGCGGTGTTGGCGGGCCCAGGCGAGGCGTAAAGCTTTGTGTCGTGCAGTCAACAATGGTACACGAGTGGGCCTTCGGCTCCGGAAGCCCATACCAATTATGGTCCGTTGAATATTACGCACGCTGGCACTTGTTGATGCCCCAGAATTGAAATCTGCACCAATTTGAGAAAGGGTTGCACGTCTGTCACGTTTAATGATTCTCGTCAGTCATCGTTTGTCCTGTTCGTTCACGATCTTTTTCCGGCCGCAGCGATGTCGAAGATTTCATGTTTTACCGGATTCCCGATATACATGGTACACTCGTGAAATGGTCGTACGCGAAAATCCAAATTCTATCGCTACCTCGGAGATGCTATGTCCCATCTCTCGTGCGCCGACAATAACACCAAGTTCAAACTCACTTAAATCTCGATAACCTGCCATTGTAGCAGCAGTAACTGATATAGCAACATTGACAGACGCGTGATGTCTTAAATAGGTGCTGCCGACCGCATCGCGTTACTCTGATTGGTTCCATACATCTGTTATTTGCATACGCACGCCTACACCAGTTTTTTTTTTGGCTCTCCGGTGTACTCGTATATGCTGCAGAATCGAAATTGGAATTTATATAGCATAACATTTAATTTTTGATCGTATGTGGTGTTTTTCTGTTTATACGATGCATAATGTTTTTTCATGGGAATAATAGTTAAAAGATCAACAAGATTATTGCCGAAATGTAAAATTGAATATCTGCGACCTATCTCACGTCATTTATATTTTTGGCGAAACATTTTAATTTCCATTAAATTTTTCTAGCACACAAATGGAGAAAAAACTTTTAAATACATGTTATTGTTACAAATATATTACCCCAATATTTGCTAAAATTCTACACAGAATTATTTTGAGCGACCTACTAAGAATTTTTAAATAAAAACACATTATAAATATATCCAAATGTATCACATTATTTTTAAAAAATGGTACACATTTAAATACACATTATCAAAATCTATATGACAATCAGTGAGACTGACACAGTGCTGCAACTGACACCTTGTGAGCTTGGCACTCGCAGCAGTTGACACACGGGGAGAATGGCACTTTGGTGGAGATGACACTTAGGTGAGCTTGGTACTCACAGAAGTTGACACATGGTGAGGATGGCACTGCGGTGCACATGCCATTCGGTGATCTTGGCACTCAGAGTAGATGACACGCTGTGAGAATAGCACTGCGGTGAAGATGGCACACGGTGAGACTGACACCACGGTGCAGTTGATACATGGTGAGAATGGCAAACAGTGAGCTTGGCACAGGCTGAATTTCTGTGCAACTGATTCTCGGTGAGCTTGGCACTCGGTGAGACTGTCAAGTCCCGGGCTCATGCTGAGTCCCTGAATGCGAATTTGATTACTTTTATACAGACTGTTCTGGAAAGAACGAATAATGATGATGCAGATTGCATAAATGATGTATTTTTTAAACTCAGGGTTATCCCTATGTACATGGAGACTTTGCTTGACAGGAAACAATGAAAGGATCGAATACCTCTAAAATAAAATGACTGGTGAAGACAATGTTTTGGATGAGATAATACCTGGTCTGATTACAAAAGAAAATACCATTGATAATACCTAAAACAATTTAGTCTCTGTTTTGAACGCACTACCTCCCAAGAAGATTATTTTAATGGAACAAAACAAATTTACACATAGTACAATGTATGAATTCTTGATGACTTAACACAACATTCTTAAGACGCTTCTATTTGTGGCATGAATACATGTATAAATATGCAGTATAATGGTGGAAATACTTTCATACACAAATTTAGTGTTATCTTAAGTAGTGTGCTTATGGGTCTCCATGGGCAAAGACTGAGGGCTGTAGCTCCATGGATCCGTCCGACATCTTGAAAACTCCCGTTTTTCCCTCGAAATTTCCTTTTTTCCCTCAAAATCAAACATTTTTCTCTTGAAATTGGACTTCTTCACTCAAAATTTCTCTTTTTTTCCTTCGAAATATTCCCTTTTTCTCTCTAAAAAGCAGCAAGCTCCCCATTTGCAGGAACGAGCCCCCGGAAGGCTATTTTCGAGCCATTTAAATTATTTGGGGGCCTTGCTTCTTTTACCAGAAGGCTTCCATTCCTCTCACCCCACCCCTAGTCAAGCTCACCTCGCCCCCTTCCCCGAAACAATCATAAAAATCAAGGAAATCACCAAAACATTAAAAAAAAAAAAAATAGAAGAACATATAACATAACCTTACCCTATCCCTCACGTTCATCCCACCATTTTCACTTTCACCTCACCTCCTCCCTTCCCGGACATACCAATGGCAATTATTATAAAAGGTCACAAAATATTCTAAAAATCGAGGAACATATAACATTAGACCACCTTCCCTTGCGCACCCATACACCCNCCCCCCCCCCTGCCTAGACGCATAAACGTCTAGAAAACCCTCGACCGCTCCCTTCTTGATGCCCAACACCTATTACCACACTGCTCTTGCGGGTCATGTCTGGCTCGACCTTCACAACCTCCTCACTCCAAGTCTGTTACGTCCAACCTGATGAGAATGTATTACAACATCAATCCACTCTATTTTTTGTGCACTTCATTTCAAAATATACATCTGTTACCATATCATTGATTGTACACATTCAGTGATAGACCACTACAGCAAATATTTAAGTACTAAAATTTTATTTTGCCCAAATCATTTCATTTATTTTATCATGCTCACTTACAGTACCGACATGTAGTGGCATATCTGAAAACAAAGACCACCATATTCCCTGTATCAGGGAAGACGGCAGGGTACAACACGAACGAGAAATAATACACTTTTATTATTTATATCATATATATAATTTATACACTTTAGTTTACAAACATGAAACAAAATCAGAATTCCAACAATCTTCATACCATTGATATAACATTTTTCCAGCTACATGCTCCTTTTTAATGTCATGAATATAATCTGTTTACATTTTTTCCAAGTTCGAATATGTCGCTCATTACCAATTTAATCAACTGCTCCTTCCAATCAATATTAGGTTCGATTCCTGACGAGGTCACCAGAAATTACGTATGTAAGAAACGTGGCGGACGTTGTCATCGGCAGAGGGTATTCTCAGGGCATTCGTATTTCCCACACCATTGCATTCCATCACTTCTCCATATTTCCTTCATGTTACCCTCACCGGCGCTCATTATTTCGCAGTTAATGCCGACCTAAACATCCCACCACATCTTTCACTCTCTTTGCGTAATATGAGATGTTTATATGCATAGATATGGATTATGATTTTTTTAAATGTAATTATGGCAAGTAGTGTATTCCCGGCCGCACCTTTTCAGGAATAGTTCAGATTTCGCGTTACAAATGCTGATAACTATGCTATTAGTGATGACAAATTGGAATTTTATAAGCATATATTTTAAAATTTTTATTTAAAATGATATAGGGCCTCAGCATATCTATGGATTTATCATGCAAACACTTATTAACATATATGTAAAATCCCTTTTGTAATACGTATTTTTACAACCATGTTTTGAGGGCACTAAGGGTTGCATTCTAGACGCATGTGAATATAATAGTCAAGAGCGTTTAATTATGTAAAGTGACCACGAACTGAATTCAGCAGCCAGAACATAGAATGGGTTACACACGCTGATATAAGGGTCAAAATGCAATTAGAAAGTACGTTTTATTTAATAGTGCATGTAAAATTGTTGGCAGTCTGGGTGTTCAAAACGAGACGGGGAAAAATATGCAACATGTCGCCGGGGCAATAATATAGAGACGATAAAGTTACTACTCTCATATTAAAAGAATATAGCTGCAGTCAGTACGCACATACACTTCTTTCCTTCCCAGCTTCACAGGTGAAAGTGTTTCTTTTTCAGTTGACGGCTGCGCTCATGATAATTGTAGTCCGACACGTTGTAAACTGATTGCACACATGTTTTTGACTCCGGCACTTTCTAAACACATTCTATTTGACGTAGGTGGCAGTGTCCTTCACTAGCAGTCAGAATATGGAGCAAGTAGAGAGCCTTCGGGAACGAGGTAAGTAAAAGCATGCATTGAATCTGATTAGTTTGTTATAATATAAGAAGTAATTTGTAACCGGCGATTTTTTAAAAATATAAATTACAGCTTTCAAAGCCGATTGCAAAATGTAGTCATGTAAAATCACTGCCTTCGTCCTCTCCACCTGGACTGTCAACCACCTTGCAACCTGCACAGGTTGTCAGCAAGTCGTGCTAGTAAACCCCCTGCGAGACAACTTGTCGTACTCTCCGCACATTAAAACTTCCAAGTTCAAATCTTCTATAGAAATAATTTACATTTAAAAACGTACTTTACTATATGAACTTCAATATAATTCCGGTCTAGCGAAGCAACACAGGACTCGCAAAGTCTTGTTTTATTTTACGTATGCGAATTCACATTCATTGGTCACATTTCTCTTTTATCAATATTTTCATATAAAGCATTTCGGTTCATTATGTTTGTATAGTCTTATTCGTCCAGCTACAACGTTTAAGCGTTTACTAGCGAGACCTTGTTTTTGTATACGTATTTAATCGAGCAATCTGTCAAGTCAATCAGTTACTGCTTCCCAATAATTTTTTTCAGGATTCTCTCTCGACAAGCTAGGTTTTTTAACGCCTCAAGTAATAACACTACATTTTACTGTGTCAGAGTCGGCCATGTATATATACTGAATTCTTTAGTCATAAATGTTTACAAGGCCTATTATTACAGATAGTGGTTAAAACACAATAACTGATATATAAATATTTAAAAATTATACACATATCATTACAAAATGGCGTTACAAAATAATCAGTTAAGAGTCAACTCACAGAGAACAAGAATCATTGTTCAACTTTACTAAAGGGGACAAATTACTCGACGTTATTGTCATAAATTCCCTTGTGTGGTCTTGGAGAACAACTGTTCTGTCGAACGGTGTAATGCCCCCAGCTCACAAAATAAATTTAGGTAGCACACAATACAAGCTTGTACTCACACGCGGAACATTTGACCATAAAAATGCAGAGTGTCAACGACATTGACTATTTCAAGACTACAAAATCCAAACTGTTCGAACCACAGTTTATGGCAAACCCATATCAAATTACCTTCAAACAAATTCAGTGTCTTTAAATAGGTGGATTCGCAAAATCATGTTGCTCAAAACACAAGCAAGGCATTTCATGAGTGAAAATTCAAACAGTTAAAAATACAGCTCATTGCAAACCGACATTAAAAAACTGTCAAACAACTTTAACATCTTTAATGTTAACCTTCGCATAATCATGCTGCACAACACTCAAGCCGGCATTTCATGAGTAAAAAAATGTAACTTTCCAGAGAGTACTGTTCTGACTACAGTTAAAAGCAAACAGTCCTGTATTTAACATCAAACAACTTAATCGCATTTGAAGCAGTGCCTATGTGTACTGTACCACTTGCTGTCTCGCTCACATCACGCACATAGTTGCCGGGCTGCCAAGCCATCATGCCCACCGGAACTTGTTGCCACACACACGTGCATAAAGCCATTCACTATCATGGAACGTTGCCCATCTAGTGTGACAGCTTAAATTAGATTTGTTGCTACTGGAGTCGACTCAAACTAGACTCACTGCCTGACCACCATGGAAGCTAATACTCAACTCACTAAAACGCAGCGTGCAGCCACCTCACCTTCCACCCACCCCTTCAACCAAGCAGAAGACTCAACAACCACCCGTGCCGAGAAAGTCTAAATGTGGTCGAAAGAAGGCTTCAAATCTGACGAACACACGATATCCCAGACCAATGGCAGTCGCCATGCGGAATAGTAACAGCCATTCCCTGCTCAACCAACATGTGACATCCATGTCACAGCCTAGTCCCTTAAAACGCCCTTCTATTACAAAATAAAGGCAAGAATTCGGTGTCCCTTCACACACTTGGAAGATATCTACTCACAAGTTACAAACAACAAAACAGTGACAAAAACCAATACTAAAGCTCTCCCAAAACAATAACTCAAAACCATTAGAAGAAAAAAGTACATATCTCAAAATACAATATAAGTAACACACTAACACACTAGAATGCAGATAATCCTCAACTTACTGTTCAGGTACATTAACATATAATTTCTTCAGGCTAATTAAGCAGCATACATTTTACAGCAATACAACTTTATTATTAGAAGGGTCTACCAGGTTTACTGTACGGGTTAGAAAGCCCTGAACATTATAAGGTCTACCATATGTTAGTGCCAACTTCGCTGAGATATAATTCACTTCTTTAATATAAGTAACTTTCTTACAAAGAACAAGATCTCCTACATTAATTAGAAAAGGTATTCAGTTCTTATTATAAATTTAAGATATTTTCTATGTTTCTTCACAAGTGCCCGATAAGCTTACTTTCAGACCTCGATAAGGGATTTACGAGATGCCCCATCCAAAACTGAAATATCAATGTCCCAAATGTTTATAAATGTATGCGGAATCTCCCACCAATGCAAACTATCGTTCTAAATTCTCTGATCCTCAGGGCGGTATATAGCCAACGTGCATTTCACTGATTTGTTCAATAGCTCTAGATGATTTGGGCAGGGATAATAAATGCTAGTCTGAACTTGCTGAATCACCCAACTAAAACATAAATTTTGCATTATCTTTCCAACAAAATATGATGCCATATCAGACATGAAAAGTTCAGGACACCCGAAGATATTAAAAACTTAATTCTTAAACTTACCAGTTATTGTTGAAGCCTTCATATAACACATGACCATTAGCACAGAAATCCTGGCGAAACCATCTACCAAGATCAATAAGAAATTGTTAACTTTTTTGACAAGGGTAGGGGATCCAACACGTTAATATAAAACTGCTGCCATTGCCAAAAATATTATTTCCTAATTTTGAGCTCTGTTTTCCTTCTAACCATATGTACTCCGATGGGTGAATCATAGAAACACTTCAAAATAATGGGTACTAATGATCTGGCTATCCACATGTACTTTTTACACTTTTTTCCGCTCAAATAAACAAACTCTCTCACTAACTTGTAGTTGTGTACGCGCATATCTGAATTTTTTCCAATCAACTTTTTCTCATGATCATTTTCCTGACATTAATGGATGTTAACAAAGTATTCAAGGATTAAGTGTAAAGTGTTAGAAAGCTCACCTACTGAAGTCTTTTCAGAGGTATCGTGAGGCACGACAAACTCGGCTGGATCATACATTCGCGATAGAGCGTCTGCGATACAATTTGCTTTGTCTTGCACATGGGTAATCTTGGAACGAAATCGGGTAAGCCGTATAATTCACCTCCCCAGCTTTCCCAGCTAACGAAGGTGCGACAATAACAGGGTTAAAGCTTGGTTATCCATCATCCGATCGAACTCAGCATTCTCAATGCACACTGCAAAATTTTCTACTTCAAAACTGCAGGGCAATGCTTCCTTCTCATATACACTACACCATTGCTCCGCATGAGATAAGGTCTTTCTGGCATAAGCAATAGGCTTCAAGTCACCATTCTTTTTCTGTAGCAATATTGCACCAAGAGGCAGACTGCTCGCATCCACCTGTAATACAAAATGCTGGTCGAGCCAAGGGAGGCTTAAGAGCAGTGGTTGTGAGATGGCACATTCCAGAGCCTTAAAACTTTTCTGCTGCTCCTCGCCCCAGCAGAACTCGCCATGCTTCCTCTTTAGATAGTTTAGAGGTGCACAAATGACTGTGTAATCAGGGATAAAATTATAACCAATACCCGAGCATTTATAGAAAATGAATTACCCGATTCACATTTTTGGGAACTTTAAATTTTACAATTGGCGCTATCTGCCCAGGGTCCATCAGTAGTCTTCCTTTACTCTTGATATATACTAGAAACACTATTTGATCTATAGCCCAGGACACCTTCTCAAGGTTGGCTTTAAAACCATCCACTCTAAACTTCACCAACACTTGATGGATGTGTAAAAGATGGTTCTCAAAGCCATTCGAAAAGACACAGAAGTAATCCAAAAATGACCTTACAAATTCAAATTGTAAATCTTCGAATACCTTCGCCAAAACTCATGACAAGCACTTGAAACCAAAATTTACTGCAGATGGCGCTCTTTACCATTCAAAATGGCCCCAGGAGTAACCAATGCTATATAGTTCTTACCTTATTCCTCTAATGTGCACTGATGAAAATCCAAATTTAAATCAAAAACTTTGACTTAGGAAGCCTGCGTCAAGTATAGGAACAGAATTTCTATATTCGGCATCGGAAAAGGGTCGACTTTATTTATTTTGTTCACGAGATGATAATATAATAACAAATTTAAATTTACCAGGTTATGTTTTTAAACCAGAAATGTTGGTGGAGCATTTGGTGATAAACTATGATGGATGATCTTCTGCCTTACAAATAACTCATCATTTTATGACATGCCAACAATTTGGGGGAGAAGCTTGGTGTGGAGTACAACTTATTGGGCTATCGTCAGTGACAGGGATGTTATACGGGAGAAGGCCACACTTCCCCAACTTGCCAACACATCAGAAAATTGCTTGGAAACCTTATTCAACTGTTTTTTTTTAATACTAGACAACTACTCGCAATATATCCACCTTACACAAGCCTTTACTTGTTACACATGTGTGTGACCCTTCAAAGAAATCGGGTGGTCCAGATAAAAACAAAAAATAAACAATTTATTTTTGCATTCGAACATTACATTGGTATCCTGCAATACATTCTGCCCAAGCACCACATCACATTTTAGTTCGGGAACCACCCAAACTTGTCATGTCCAAGCATATCAAAAATTTTGAAATGAAGGTTGACAGACATCATAACCTGACTTTCTTTTCCATTGGCCACCTGCAATGTACAATCCTCTTCAGCCAAAATACTACATTTTAATGTGAGCTGAACCTTAACCAACCAACTTGCAAACTCTTGACTCACAAAACATGAATATACACCAGTAGCTCTTATTGCCTGTAACTCAACCTCCTCCACAATGAATGGAACCCACTAGTTTTTACTTTCCCATTTTGTGCTGTTGCCAGCTTTTCCTGCTCACACTTCACTTCATCATCAGTTTCTTATCACCCTTTGGAACACTTCATCGCAGTGTACCGTACTCGACCGCAATTATAGCATTTCTACTTTTCTTTTTGCAACAATATATAATGTGAAGCATAGTGGCCAGCCTTCCAACAATTGTAACATGTTACCTTGGTCTTCCTAGCACTACCAAGTTCCCCAGAATCCACTTAACTATCATGTTTAACCTGTTGCTCTTAACGATACAAACCAGAAGAATTCCTCAGATTATCAACTTAAACTCAAAAAGCCTTAAGTTCAGCACAGTTTTAGGTTTTGTCATAATGACACACATCTGCCAAGCTGAAGGGGTCATATTTCTAGAACTATAACAATCAATTGTTCGTTGGTAAGTGACATGGCTAACACAGCAGAACACTTCATAATCTTCTGAATGAATCAACTCATATTATTTTAATGTTTCTGAAATCTGTGAACATATTTCAGGACATGTCCTGTTTCATACTTTAAGGAGATAGAGCACCCGACAAACTAGATTTTACCTGATGTCACATTTACCTCTCCCCCAAACCATCCAGAAGCATATCTAGGGCCACACTCATACAACAGGGAATAAGCCCCTGAATGTGTTCTAAATCTGTTTTTCACACCAAGTTTTTTTTATACACGATCAATAGATTTATTAACCTCCAGAAGGACGAGGAGCTCAAAATTTGTTAATTGTGGAATACTCTTAAAGCAGCACTTTACAAAATGGGGTGCCAAAGATACCGCACTGGGCACTGACCCACTGTCTCCCTCTGGACCAGCTCCCTGCTCCATTATACTGGGAGCAATGTTTTAAACACCCTGAAGTACAGCAACAAACCTTTTGTGCCAACTATCAATATAGTCTTCCTCTGAGGACACCACAGTTGCCTGCAGATTACCAATCAACTCACTTTTGTTAGGCTTATAAAGCCAAGATATGGGCATTATACACTATCACAACACTTAGTTTGCTATTAGTGACTAAACTTCGAAGAGCAGTGTGGCACAGCTTTCTGTACCACATGGATTTGATGGCATTAGATGTAGTGTTGTTAAAAGGGCGCGAAAGTAGTTTATTTTTACACTCAGAGTCACTAACTACCAATAGGTCCCAAGTAAGATACAAAAGCATAAACTTCAAATGATTCTGAATTGTTCTAACTCAATAATACTGCTATACATGCTTGAAATTTATTAACACACTAAAAGATATTGCCATATCTCTTGATACAGAAAGCTGATCCACTGGCCTTTAAATCTAAACAACTAGTGTAAAAATTATAAGCTAAAATATAGAAATCATAAGTTAGAAATATTACCAATGATCCATAAAATATACACACAATAAACATTTTTTACTTTCAGAATTTATGAAAGTTAAATAAATTGAATAACGATTGAACCAGAATCGACCTTTTTCAACTACTGACACTTTATATTTACTGAGTCAGAATCGGCCTTGTTTATCTACTGAATTCTTCAGTCGAAAATGTCAATTTTTATTTAATTCATGCACAAATTATTACAAAATGGCGTTACAAAATTTTAAGTTAAGATTCATTTTAGAGAGGACAAAAATAATTGCTCATCTCTACTAAAGAAGACCATTTATTCTACACTATTATTATAAATTCCCTCGTGTGGTCTTGGGAACAGCTGTTCTGTCGCACGGTGTACTGCCTCCAGGTATTAAATAAAATTTTGAAGATGTTGCCTTAACACATGGAGCAGATCGTAGACACATACCTTAACCAAGGGACCAGACAATGGGTAAGATGGGTGCATAGCGAACTCCAATCGCTCAGATTCTCAAACAACATGCAGAAAGTTTCTTCATCAAAAACACAGCACACAAAATTCATTGGTTTGTTGTGCAAGGAAAACCATGATCATCCCAGCACAGTGTAAATCGATGGCCCACCAGACAAGTTCGTGCTCACACACAGAACACTTGACTGTACGGAAGTTTCAACGAAGTTGACCAATTCACGACTACAAAATCCAAACTGTTCAAACCACGGTTTATGCAAACCCATATCAAATTCCCTTCAAATTACTTTAATGTATTTTAATGGGTGCCTTTGCATAATCGTACTGCTCAACACTCAAGCCGGGCATTTCACGAGTGAAAATAAAAACAGTTCAAAATACAATTCACGGCAAACCGACATTAAATAGCAGTCAAACATTTTTAACGACTTTATTCGGTACATTTCCATAATCATGCTGCACAACACTCAAGCCGGGCATTTTACAAGTGAAAAAATGTAACTTTCCAGCAAGAACGGTTCCAAATACAGTTCATAGGAAAACAACCTTTATTTTAACATCAAACGGCTACAACACATATCGTAGAGTGCCTTCATGCACTGTACCACTTGCTGTTTCTCTCGCATCACGCACATAGTTACCAGCCACCATGCCAGTCGGCACTTGTTGCCATACACCCACGCATACAGCCATAACTATCACGACACATCGCCAACCAAGTGTGATAGCTCAGAGCAGATACTCCGCTACCTGTGGCAGATCAAACTCGACTCAATGTTTGCCCACTGTGGCAGCTAAAACTAAACTTACTAACTCGCAGTGTGTAGTCAGCTTGCCTGCTTCCCCCCTCCCCCTTTGCAAACAAGCGGAAGACTTAACAACCACCTGCGCCACAAAGGTTAAATCGTTGTTCAATTGTCATACAATTCGTAAGTGTAAAAATTTTTTTTGTGCTTATATTTTATGGATATTTGCTAATATTTCTGACCTAGTCTTTATAAATTATAGCCGTTAATTGCACTACTATTTGATTGTATATTAAGGCCAGTGATAGGCTTTATGTATCAAGAGCAATAGCAATGTATTTTAGCGCGTTAATAAATTGCAAGCACGTATGGCAGTATTTTTATTGAGTTAGTACATTTCAGAATCATTGGAAGCATATCATTGTATTTCCTACTTGGTACCTATTCGCAACCAGTGACTCTGAGGGTAAAAATAAACTTCTGTCCTGCTATTTTGGCAACCCTACATCTAATGCCATCAAATCAAAGTGGTACAGAAAGTTACACCACTCTGATATTTGGAACTTTGTTGCTAATAGTGTACTAAATGTTGTGGGAATGTATGATGCATATTTATTACCCTTATAAGATTAAATAAAGTGAGTTGAAATGTAATTTCCAGGCCACTGGGGTGCCCTCAGAGGAGGATGACATTGATATTTTGCGCGAAAGGTTTGCTGCTGTACTTCATGGTGTTGATAAAGTTGCTCCCAGTGTCATGAAGCGGAGTGCAGGTCCAGAGGGAGACGGTAGGTCGGTGTCTTGGTGGAGCATCCTTAGCATCTCATTTAGTAATGTGTAGCTTTAAGAGTATCCTGTGCTTACCAAATTTTGAGCACCTCTCCCTTCTGAAGGTTACTACATTTGTTGATCGTGTATAAGAAACTTGATGTAAAAACAGATTTAGAACTCATTTAGGGACTTATTCCCTATTGTACGGGCGTGGCCCTTATTCCCTATTGTACGGGTGTGGCCCTAGATTCGCTTCTCGGGCCACGGTGGCTGAGCGGTTTGCCAGCTCGCCTCCCACCAAGGCAAACCGGGTTCAATCCCTGACCGGGTCACTTCCGGATCTTCGCATGTGGGAATCGTGCTGGACGATGCCGCTGGTTGGTGGGTATTCTCGGGGATCTCCCGTTTCTACCGCCCTTTCATTCCAGCCCTGCTCCATACTTACCTCAATCACCCTCATCGGCCATCAAGACTCGATGTTAAGAGCTTGGGCAGCTCTTTACTAGAATCGCTTCTGAAAGGTTTGGAGCAGGACTAATCGTGGCATCAGGTAAGATCTAGGATTTGGGGAGCTCTATGTCCTAAAAGGATAAAACCGGATATGGTGCAGAAATATGTTTACAGATTTCAGAAACATGAAGAGAATATGAATGAGTCAATTCATTCAGGAGCTTGTGAAATGTGCTGCTGTGTTAGCCATTTTACTTACTGACGAAGAATTGATTGCTTTAGTTCCAGAAAATATGCGCTTTTATCTCGGTAGATGTGTGCCTTTAAGACAAAACCTAAAACTGTGCAGGAACATAAGGTTTGGGTGTCGAAGTTGATAATCTAAGTTATTCTTCTGGTCTCTACCATTCAGAGTAAGAGGTAAAATGTAATATTTATGTGGATTATGGAGACCTTGGTAGTGCTAGGAAGACCAAGGTAACATGTGACAATTGTTAGAAGGTTGGCCACTATGCTTCATGTTGTAGATTGCCGCAAACAGACAAGCGAAAGTACTTTAATTGCATTCGAGTAGGGAACATTGCGTAGGACTGTTCTAAAGGGAGTAAAGATACTGACAATGAGGTGAAGGATAAGCAGGTACAGCTGACCGTAGCATAGACAGGGAAAGCAAAAAACTCTTTTCCATTCACTTTGGGGGATGTTGAGTTACAGGCAATGATAGATATAGTCTATTCGCAGTTTCTTCACACTTTTTGTACCAAACCTCTGAAAAATCACCCCATGTATGACATATTTGTTTGTTTCTTAAATTTGCTGTGTATCACAAGCATTTCATACTTGTGTTTCCACAAAAAACAGAAAAATACCAAATTTTTGCTTAAATTTAAATGTTTTTTTATATTATATTTGTAAATTATATTATTTCATTTATAAGTAACATTAATAAAAAAAGGGGGAAAGTAGGTGTATTGGTAATACTTAGTAAGAAATAGTTCTTATGCAAAATATTAGTACACTAAGTGTGCACGAATGTGGTGCATGGTCCCTTTGGTGTAATTTTCTATACTTATTTAAGTTTGTTTGCTTGACGTGGAGTAATATCCTAGAAGTTAAAATTTAGCAGGGTTTCAGAAAAGTTGGAAGGAACCGTGAATTGACTATAGTAGTGCGTATTCATGTTTTGTGAGTCAAGAGTTTCCAAGTCGGTTGGTTAAGGCTCAGCCTGCATTGAAACATTGTATTTTGGTTCAAGAGGGTTGCACATTGCAGGTGGCCAATGGAAAAGGAAGTCAGGATAGGATGTCTGTCCATCTTAATTTAAACATTTTGTGATATGCTTGGAAACGACAATTTTGGGTGGTTCCCGAACTAATATGTGATGTAGTGCTTGTGCTGAACTTTTTGCAGAAAACCAATGCAATATTGTGTTGCAAAATTACAATGAATGAAATTAAATACTGTTTATGCTATGAAGTATTCATTATGAAATAACACTAAAATAATGATTATTCTGTGCGATCGATGGCATTGTTTGGACAAAGTTTGCGTTTATATAAGTGTAATCACCTCTAAACACCACATTTATTCTAGAAACTCGTGATTTTTAGCTGCAGTTATATGAATAGGCTAGTGTTAATAAGCTCTGATTATCAGTGCACAAGAACGACGCATGTTAGATTATATACAACATATGAAATATTACAGTACAACTTCTTGATAGACGACTACGTTTCAAAATTTGATAGATGTTTGGTATGTGTTCATTTTTAATACTTATTTCATACTTCGCGCACGTGGTATTCATTTCAGTGACGTCACAAAAGGCTTTTGGTAAACTTTAAAGACAGAAACATGTCTCGATTTTATTCAAAATAGAGATATTTACCATCGAAGTATTGCCAACTGCACAAAGTGTACGTTGATGCAAAGTTTTTACGATGAAGAAAATATAGTGATCGTCGCCAGGAAGAGTTGTCACAAACGCTAAAACGAAATCAGAAACACGGTACAACTATCGTCGATGGGTCATAAAACGCCGTTAGGCTCCGATAAACCTCTGGGTGGGCTTGAGTTTAAGTCTTGAATGTAGGTGGTGGAGTGGAGAGATTTTTGGTAGCTCTTAACATCGAAATATTGAGAGCCAATGAGTGTGAAGATAAATGAGTATGGAGCAGAGGCGGAATGCAAGGGCGGGGGAAACGGGAGATCCCCAAGAAAACCCACCGACGAGCGACATCGTCCGGCATGATTCCCACATGTGAAAATCAGGAAGTGACCTCGCTGGGAATCGAACCCGGCTCACCTATGTTGGTGGAAAGCTACCTAACCACTATACCACCGCGGCCCCTGGATATAATAGGTATTTAGAGGGAAATATGAGGGTATTTAATGTGTTGACCAATTACCAATAAAAATCTGCAATATGACAGAGACATTAAAAAACAAAACCATTCTTTACAGCTAACTTGCACGTTAATTTTAAGTTGACTTTAAGAATCAAAGCTCTTCAATGAGGGAGGTGCGCTAGGTGCCCCCTGAATTTGTCCCAGCACTGGAATCACATTCAGGAGACCTCAGGCTTAATTCCTGGACCAGCCATACAGATTTCGGTTATCCACGGCGTTCCGAAATTATTCCTGCCAAATGCCAGGATGGTTAATTGATAAAACCATGGCGAATTCCTTACCAGCTCCTAATTTCCGAGTAACTGTTTCTGCTTCTAACAACCCTGATTTAGTGGGAATTATTTGTTATGCCTTTTTCTCAAATTTTACTAAAAAGTATATTAATTTTTTGTTATGAATTATTATAACGAATGAAAGTAAATTTATTAATATTAAAGAAGTGTTAGTTTATAACTTAAGAAATCACAGATAAAAGAATCATTAACCTGGCTCTAAAAAGCCAGAGGAAGAACAGTGGAGGACTGACTTCTACCAATTTTGCGATAATGTCGTACTGTAACTTCGAACTATGCGATATGTTTTATTCCTGTCCTTCATAAACACTATCACACTTTTTAAATGACAAAATATTTTCACATTTTTAAAATATACATACTTTGAACTTATTAGAAGGACGCGTATACTTGTGGCGCAGATTTCAAAAAAAGAAGCAGCTTACCCAAGAACAAGGAACCAACTGACAAAAAAGTCTAACAAGAATCAGTTATGTAACTTAAAAATCTACACAGCTACTATAATACCTAAGAAAAAATCTCCGTGGACTTACAAACTTTCATTTACTGTAGGCCAGAGAAAAAAAAGGAATATAATTTGAAAAAATAATATAAAACGGGCTTGGATATACCTACGAAATAAAACATTTACTTTGAAAATTTTTTAGAATTAAATTTATTTTCAAAATTTTTATAAATTTCAGACTACTTTCATCTACATTAAGAAGGTAGGATTTGGAGCATCAACACTTAAACATACAATTTTACGTCACATGCCACAATACTACTTGTTTGCCAAATTTCGTAGGAATCGACCAATTATTTTCCGAGATTTAATTTCCTTAATTTTTTCATATGCTGCTAACTTACAAAATGGTGGAAAAAGTGGCTATATGTTGGTATATACGATACAGATATCATTTATAGCACAGATCTATTTTTAATAGTGACATGCGTGGCCAGGACATGCAATTTCAATGTTATCAGAGATGATTATATCATGAATATAGGAGTTACCTTATCGTATTTTATTTATAAATGCATTAAATT
>NQII01000015.1:629607-679688 GCA_002778355.1 Clitarchus hookeri
TATATATATAGCTTTAATAATTTTGTAGGCATGCTTCTGATGATGGCGCATATGTATATCAATTTTATTGGGAAGCAGTGGTTCCTTTAACACCTTTTTAATCGTATTCGGAAACAGTGACTACCTTAACATTAAGGACCGGCACAGAGGTGGGTGGAAACTACAGATTTAGAAACATTTATTTTGTTTAATAAATAACTTATTTATTTGAGACCTTGCACTAGTTTGTAACATGTTCAGTTTTCAATTGAATAAAAAGTGTTTTAATAAATTTTCCGTAACGCATCAAATAAATTACAACTATGTAGTTTAACACCACACATACAAATATTACATCGCAGTTACTTCTAAAACACTGGAATTGTCCTTTTAAATTTCACTTTGCAGCTTTGTTTTACTGCTATGTTCAAAGATTGACAAACGATGCATGTAAAGAAACTACGCAAAAATAACCAAGACAATGAAAAGTTTTTATTTGTAAATCTACCACTGATATATTGTCATTATTTACTGCTGGTGTTGTGTGTCTGTTAAGAACAAATTCACGCTTAGAGCCAGGAGCCGCGCTGGTGTAGTGGGTAGACTACTCGCCTTCCAACTAGGCGAACCGGGTTCTATTCTCAGCGGGGTCACTCCCGGATTTTCGCATGTGGGAATTGTGCCGGACGATGCCAGCTATGCCAGCGATGTCGGTGGGTTTTCGCGGGGATCTCCCATTTCCCCGCCCTTTCATTCCCGGCGCTGCTCCATACTCACCTCGCTTCATCCTTTTCGGCTCTCAAGAACTCGATTTTAAGAGCCACCCAAATCTCTTCACTCATTCACTCACTCACGCTTAAAGTCGTCTAAATTCACAAAAATGAGAAATCACACTCCCTAGCGCTTAGATAAATGTTCTCTTATAACATAGTTAGTTATAAGACAGAATAATAAAAATACTTATCTCTATTTCAACACATTGTGGAACACTAATCACCATAACACCTGAGATACTTTTTTAACCAAAAAATTTCATAAACGTATATATATTGAAATATTTCATATACCTCTCATTGTCATATTGTAAAGAAGTGGTATTCTTGGCCCCTCCATGTTGTTCATTTTGACTGCGGTATTCTAAAAAATAAAAGGGAAATTTATTAATCAACTGAATGACTGATGAAAATTCAAAATTTATTAAATAGGATAGTTTAAAATTTTCAATTTACTTCAAATTACAAAGGAACTTCAGCTTACACATTAATAATTAAAAAAAAGAAGGTTTCTGTAGTCAGTGGATCAGTTCAGGAAATGGCCAAGTATGTCTTAGTCGCTATTGACTTGTATGTTGGTCGAGTGAACAAAAAGCTGGTTTTTTTATAATAGCATTGGCACAATTTCACAGTGACCATGGGTTTTTAACTCCTTTTTTCAAGTTTGGTCACGTCTGTTTTCGTAAGGTCATAATATGCTATTAATTAGACATCAACTTGGGGAATTTTCAAAGCATTAAACCAGCCTGAAGAAACTTTGGAATTACGTTTTTCACTCCATTTGAATAAAATAAAATAAATACAAGTGACAAAAAAAATTATTCACGTTTACTATAAATAAAACAGACTTTTCAAAATTAAAAAATACAAACAATCCCAGAAAACAAACATGTTTTATAGCAGTTGCCACAGGAACCCGCATTTACTGAGAGTTCCATTTCCTGACTCTCAACTGCTGCCTGTCCTTACAATATTTTTCACTAAATTTCTTTCTCTTCTTTCACTCTTTCCCGCCCTTGCAAATTTTTCCATGCCTCCTTTAATCCGTGTTCCCATTTTCAAATCTTAAAATTTAGACTACTTTCTGACATAATCATTATCAAGCACTATTATAAAAACAGTTTTGCTGTAGGTACATAATTGAACATTAACATCATAATTGGCAACGCAATAACTGGCATGACTCAAAATTTATGAACACGAGTTTAGTATTCTAATGTGGAAGCTCAGTCGCCCAACACACAGAGAAACATTGCTTTCACAATTCTTAGACCTAATTTCACATAAAAGTCTACATTATTATTCAAGGTACAAACAAGTATATACTCCAGCAAACAAACATAAATATATTAATACAAATAAGAAGTTACTGATATAACTAATGGGCCTATTTTCCTCAACATGGGTGCATATAATTTTAAAAGATGTTGTTTAAAGTTTAAATGGTATGCAATATTTCATGTCTGATTGAGAGCAATATCAATAGATATGGAACCAAGAACATATGCAACAGTAGTGAGACAGTTACAAATACACACAGAAAACCACGTACCATAAGCTAGCATGTAATCACCTACATTACGAAGGTACAATTCAGAGCATTTACTTCTGAATAAATAATTTTCATGTTTTATATTGTATGAATTACTAACCTGAAATATTAAAAGGGTTGTCATTTTGAAAATAAGTGTCCCTGAGCCACCTATTAAAACACGTAAGTTTACATGGTCAATTTAGCGATACTTGTGCGAAGAGTTGGTGTAAAATGGTTAATTGTTTCCCGAAATATGGAATAAAATGTATCTCCTTAATTGGTGCTATCTTACAAAATTGCGGCCAAAGAGAATTTATTTATATATATTTGATAGTTGTAATACCTTCTGCTAGCACACAATGTTAAGTTGGAATTCATTACATGATTTCGACGGTAAAGCATACTAAAATAACATTTTTATATGTCCGCCATTTTGAAAATAAATGTCTGACCAACTTAAAACCAATTAATTTACATGACCTGGCGCAGTATTCTTATTTGCCAAATATGGTAGGAATTTGTCAATTTTTTCCCCGATTACGACAAAAAATTGTTTTTTTTTTAATTGAGACTATCTTACAGAACGGCGGAAAAATGAGGCTACACGTTGAAACATTTGATAGTGTTAATATATACTGCCAACATAAAAAGGTAAGTTAGAATTGATTACATGAATTCTATGACATATTGTATTAAACCAAAATGGCTATATGGCCACGATTTTTAAAATAGGAATCTGACCTACTTAAACATACCATTATACGTTACATGCCACTATTCCTTTTTGTTTGCCAAATTTGGTAGGAATCGACCAATTGTTTCCCGAGATATAATTTCCTTCATTTCTTCATATGCTGGTATCTTACAAAATGACGGGAAAAGTGGTTATATGTTGGTATATACACTGCTTGTAGTAGATACATTCGGCGTACAAAATTTGGTCGAAATTGGCTAACAGGCTATTCACGGAAAAGCAAGCACTTATATAATATAAAATTTAGAAAAATACTCAATAAAATAATTTTATTTTAGCCTTAGACGTTAACTTCCAAGTTCGGTGAAATATGCACCCTGTGTTTGTTACTTACATGGCAATATTAATTTAAATAAAGTGGTTAAAGATTAAAAAATGGCTTGAAGTAAAATGTAACTAGCTCCTAAAAAGTGCTCACTTTAACGTGAACAGCCTATAATGGCATGGTAGATATAACAAATAAACCTAAAATATTTATATGCCACCGATTTAAAATTAAGTGCCTACTTCATTTTAATCGCATACACATACATTGTCTATCGCAGTATTACTTGACAAATTTGGCGGAAATTAGCAGAGTAGTTTTAGAGATATAATAAAAAAACTTAAATTTTTCTAAAATGGCTGACCAATATCACCATATATTTCTCAATTCAATGCTTACGTGATGCGTCGTTAATATAAAAATTAAGTTTAAAACTGTAGAATGGTTCCTGAAATATAACATATCACCCTAAATTAAAAAAAAATTGTCGCTATTTTGAAATTCACTATGCTGAAATTCGGTTAGTGTCCAAAAGCTTTTATTCGTGTGGGGTTACACATGTTCAGACACACACAAATACACACATACACACAGGCACACGACAGGGAAGTGATATAATAAGTATTTATTTCCTTCGGAAAGTAGGCAAAAAGGTATAACCAAACACAGGATAGATGAAGCTGGCATGGGATTGCGCTTGTTAATGGAATGTGGTGGACGCTATCTTTGATTTATAAATTTTTTGCCATTACTTGTGTTTGATAGTAATTTTTGAAACTGTGACTGTTAGAGAATAGGACACTGTTTAAATAAATTTTATAGACAATTGTAGTTTGATTTCTGGTAGTACTGTCGCTTCTGTAGTCATTCTCTGGACGTTATCTATAATTAACTCCCATTTATTCCACATGTTAGACCGATAAAGTTACATTGATATTACAGTTATTCAATCATATGTGTGATATACTACACCTTGTCAAAGAAGAAATTTCAATAACGAATGCCGAATATATTTTACGACTCATAAACTGGTAACACCACAGTGGTTTCTATCTCTCCCCCTTAAATATGCAGAATGCGTACTTTTGAGATTCACAAAATACTAAATGCTACGCCATTAGGTTGAATTTTGACATTCTAACGCATTTCCGTGCTAGTATGGTACTCTAATCTGCTGTTGGGTGCCCTTGTATGACTTTCCACTTTGTTCTGAAACTCTTAAAACCCGATATTTTTCTTTATGGTAACGACAAAAATAGTGGACAGGACAACATGTGAACCGTGTTTCGGATCACTGCGTTAGCATGTCATCAGCATGGAGATAGGTCACTTACAGGCCCATTTATGCATGCGAACCACGAACACAGCCCAGCTCACCTGACTGGGTAAGACAGTGTCCTTAGCATGTGGTCCTCCTAATTTTTCATTGCACTTGAACAGGCTATTAATTCCACGGGTAACTACTGTGCCCATAATCAAAGGATTCGCTACTATATATCATTAATTTCTTCAACAAAATCTCATTAATGATCATGTTTCGTGCAAAATCAAAATATTCCAAAAGTAAGAAATAGGAAAATTAAACTATGGTGTGAGAAAATTCAAAACTTTCATTAACTAGCGTAATTCAACCACCTCTTTTGCCTCACTTATCAACCGTACAGTACACTGGAGAACCAAAAAACTGGTATAGGCGTGCGTATGCAAATAAGAGAGGTATGGAACCAACCAGAGTAACGCGATGCGGTCGGCAGCGCCTATACAACAGACGTCTGGCAAAGTTGCTAGATCGGTTACTGCTGCTACAATGGCAGGTTATCAAGATTTAAGTGAGTTTAAACGTAGTGTTGTAGTCGGCGCACCAGAAATGGGACATAGCATCTCCGAGGTAGCGATAACATTTGGATTTTCGCGTACGACCATTTCACGAGTGTACTGTGAATATCGGGAATCCGGTAAAACATCAAATCTTTGACATCGCTGCGGCCGGAAAAAGATCGTAAACGAACGGAACAAACGACGACTGACGAGAATCATTAAACGTGACAGACGTGAAACCCTTTCTCAAATTGGCGCAGATTTCAATGCTGGGGCATCAACAAGTTCCAGCGTGCGAACTATTCAACGGACCATCATTGATATGGGCTTTCGGAGCCGAAGGCCTACTCGTGTATCGTTGTTGACTGCACGACACAAAGCTTTACGCCTCGCCTGGGCCCGCCAACACCGCCATTGGAATGTTGATGACTGGAAACACGTTGCCTGGTCTGACGAGTCTCGTTTCCAATTGTATCGGGCGGATGGACGTGTACGGGTATGGAGACATCCTCATGAATCCATGGACCTTAAATGTCAACAGGGGACTGTTCAAGCTGGTGGAAGCTCTGTCAAGGTACGGGGCGTGTGCTGTTAGCGTGAAATGGGACCCCTTATATGTCTAGATACGACTCTGACAGTTGACAAATACGTAAGCATCCTGTCCGATCACCTGCACCCATTCATTGTGCATTCCGATGGACGTGGACAATTCCAGCAGGACAATGCGACACCCCACACGTCGAGAGTTGCTACCGAGTGGCTCCAGGAACACTCTTCTAACTTTAGACACTTTCATTGGCCACCTAAATCACCAGACATGAACATTATTGAGCATATCTGGGATGCCTTGCAACGTGCTTTTCAGAAGAGATCTCATCCGCCTAGCACTCCTATGGAGTTGTGGACTGCCCGGGAGAATTAATGGTGTGAATTGCCTCCTGCATACCTTCAGACATTAGTCGAGTCCATGCCACGTCGTCTTGCGGCACTTCTGCGTGCTCGCGGGGGCCCTACACGATATTAGGCAGGTGTACCAGTTTTTTTGGCTCTTCAGTGTACCATCCAGACATACCGACTCTAGCATTCCACATAGGTCTCTTATTTCACATTTAGAATTATTTGTCTTCACAGTCATCTGTGGAAACAGTACCCATCGACGAAGCACGGGGTATTGGCGACATCACTTGCTGGCTCCCAGTAGACGAACCTTTGCAGGTATTGATGTATTCCTTAATTTATTCACCTTGCAGAAACTGAATGTGGTCATTGTCATAATTCTTCATCACGCGAGCTCCCTCGTCGTCTGCGAACGTCTTATGTAGTGTATTAACAGGAGGTAACGAAATCATCACATGCTCTTTCTCAGTGGGCGAAAAAATACTACACTTATCAGCCTTGTTGTGTTTATTTATGTTATCACGTCGAGTGAACTGTCTGGAACATTTCTAGAAGCTAAGAAAAGCATGAGGTGGGTTCTTCAAACAGTAATTCTTCTCATGTCGTCACGCATAGCAACTATTCGTGAAGGACTTGGCACAATAACAGAATTGTTTTCCACGTAATTTATGGGTAGTCGTAAAATATATGCATGTAGTTGTGCATGATCTACTCGATTTCAAATTGTATGTAGCTTGCATCGTCTTCAAGCATACATGAATTCACACACTTTTCTCTTGCCGGCTGACTTTTGCAAACATAATCTTGCAGACAGACTCTTGAAGACAGACTCTTGCAGACAGGCTCTTGAAGACAAGTTCTTGCAGATTGACCCATGCAGACTTCTGCTGACTGACTACTGTCGACTGACTCCTGTCGACTGACTCTTGCAGACTGACTGCTGCAGAATGAATCCTACGCTGGATAACTCACCATCGATACGGAGCACTCGCGAGCATGTCCATGATAGTCGATGTTAACACCATCCGATTGGGACTCGAACCGACGACACACTTGCCAACATATTCGATGCTCAGAAGAAAGTTACCTCTTCGCGATGCATTGCACAAAACCATTCATCCGTTGTACGAACTTACCCACTCGAATTACTTCTCGGAACACATTGTGAATTATCCTTCTGATTGGAGGAACATTTCAGGTACTTCTCTTTTAAGGAGCCCATCTTTATTTCCCAGAAGGCCTTCTGCCATACATTATAAATGTAAAAATATATGGGAGCACTCTGATAAGACCCACATACCCATTCACTCGCCTCAGAACGAAACATGCATATATATATATATATATGATAGCAATATACATAATTATGTACACAATATATTTAAAAATGAATATCTACACCTACAAGAATAATAAAATAACATATTGTTACATAGGTAAATACATGTTTCCTTCTGGGACGAGCGACCGACTATGTGGGCCATCTCAGAGTACTCCTATAATTTTTTACATTTATTATGTATGGCAGAAGGTCTTCTGGGAGAATAAAACTGGCTCCTTAAAAGAGCAGTACTTGAAAGGTTCCACCAATCAAAAAGATAATATACTGTGTTTCGTGAAGTGAATAGAGAGGGTAAGTTAGTTCAATGGATGAATGGTTCGTGAAAGATTTTGCGAAATGTATCGCAAAAGAGGTGACTTACTTCTGGGCATCGAAGATGTTGGTGAGTGTGTCGTCGGTTCGAGTCTGGATCGGATGGTGTTACATCGACTATCATGGGTATGCTCGTGAAAGTGCAGTATCGATGGTAAATTATCCAATGTCTGTTCGTTAACTCGAGAATTCGTTGGGCAATAGCTTGTAAAAGAGCATTGGTCATGAGCCATTTAACAAATCGCTGATACCCAACATGACATTTAATAAACACTGTGAATTATCTGCATATATAAATTTATATCTTCAAGCCTCACAGGTTAGTTGTTATTAAACCAGCAAATAAGTAACATCCTGGAAGGATTCATTCTGCTGCAGCCATTCTGCAAGAGTCAGTCGGCAATAGTCAGTCGGGAGTAGTCAGTCTGCATGAGTCAGTCTGCATGAGTCAGTCTGCAAGAGTCAGTCTGCAAGAGCTTGTCTGCAAGAGCCTGTCTGCAAGATTCTGTCTGCAAGGGTCTATCTTAAAGAGTCTGTCTGCAAGAGTTTGTCTACAAGAGTCAGTCAGCAGGAGAAAGGTGTATGAATTCATGTATGCTTGAGGACGATGCAAGCCACTGACAATGTGAAATCAAGTATGTCATGTACGACCATATGCATACCTTTGAGACTACCAATAAATTACATGGAAAACAATTCTGTTATTGTGCCAAGTCCTTCATTAATAGTTGCTATGCGTGGCGACATGAGAAGAATGACTGTTTGAAGAACCCACCTCATGCTTTTCTTAGCTTCTAGAAATGTTCCAGACAGTTCACTCGACGTGATAACATAAATAAACACATCAAGGCTGATAAATGTAGTATTTTTTCGCCCACTGAAAAGGGCATGTGATGACTTCATTACCTCCTGTCAATACACTACATAAAATGTTCGCAGGCGACGAAGGAACTTGCGTGATGAAGAATTACGACAATGACCACATGCAATTTATGCAATGTGATAAAATTAAGGAATACATCAATACTTTCTAGGGTTCGTCTACTGGGAGCCAGCAAGTGATATCACCAATATCCCCGTGCTTCGTCGATGGGTACTGTTTCCACAGACGACTGTGAAGAGAGTTATTTATAAAAATGGAATGAGAGACCTACGGGGAATGATAGAGTCGGTATGTGTGGAATGTACATTTGTAAGACATTCGCGTAAAGTCGACGAACTTTGAAACAAACAGTTGTCAGCTCTAAATACCAATGATGACCATGTGACTCCTACAAAGAAATGTTAACTTGATATTGAGGATGAAAGAAGAGGTGAAGTCGATCATGAAGATAGCATTGATGATAATGTCTATAACGACAGTGTTGATGAAGTATCTATTGAGAAGTATGATGATTCTCTCGACGTTCCCACACATTTAACTGACGAATTTCCTTTGACAAGTGGCGTGACGAAGGAAAAAGGAGAAAATATCATTCGTTACATACTTCCCGAAGACCGGAATGAACTTTTTGATAGACTCAGATATTTTATTGACCTTCATAAACGTGGGGATTTCTCATGCATTGTTGCGATATCTTCGAGCATAGATGAATTGAAAGATTGGGGTTATATCAGATGAGACTGCTGGCTACTATCTATGGTTTGCAAACCTCTGAGAAATATAAAGATGGAATGTTCAACATATTTAGAAAGATAGCATATTTATAGTAAATAAATAAATTAAATTCATGTATACATAGTGTGTGTTTAATTTCTTATACAGCATCTTATGCTTCTCTGAAAGACTTATAAATTCATTGTTGTAAACAATCAATTGAGAGAGTCTGTGTTATGTTAGATAACATACATTTGCGTGCATGTAGGAGGGGAGCTATGGATCGATTTGAAGTATTATGCATTACTCGGGTTGTTTAAAGTGGATACGCTCTAATTGGCGAACAAATGAAATGAGGAGAATATTTTTGAGGAATGTTTCGCAACTTGTTATTTGGCTTGATCATTTGGGTTGGTACGTTGGCCTTGTAAGTTAGTATGACCTTGTGGTATGGTCAGCTATGGTAGAAATGTTTTGCGAAGATTCTGCGAGGATTTTCTGCGAAGAGGTTAGTTACAAGACTCTTATAAGAACATTTTTTTGGAGATTTTCTATCATCGTTTGATTGTATACGTGGGTGGTATGGCAGGTTAGTCTTGTAGGTTGGTCTAGCCAGTTATTCTTGTGTGGAGTTAGTCTTGGGTGGAGTCGGTCTTGGGTGGAGTCGGTCTTGGGTGGAGTCGGCCTTGGGTGGTGTCGGTTTTGGGTGGAGTCGGTCTTGGGTGGAGTCGGTCTTGGGTGGAGTCGGTCTTGGGTGGAGTCGGTCTTGGGTGGAGTCGGTCTTGGGTGGAGTCGGTCTTGGGTGGAGTCGGTCTTGGGTGGAGTCGGTCTTGGGTGGAGTCGGTCTTGGGTGGAGTCGGTCTTGGGTGGAGTCGGTCTTGGGTGGAGTCGGTCTTGGGTGGAGTCGGTCTTGGGTGGAGTCGGTCTTGGGTGGAGTCGGTCTTGGGTGGAGTCGGTCTTGGGTGGAGTCGGTCTTGGGTGGAGTCGGTCTTGGGTGGAGTCGGTCTTGGGTGGAGTCGGTCTTGGGTGGAGTCGGTCTTGGGTGGAGTCGGTCTTGGGTGGAGTCGGTCTTGGGTGGAGTCGGTCTTGGGTGGAGTCGGTCTTGGGTGGAGTCGGTCTTGGGTGGAGTACATATTGGGTGGAGTTAGTCTTGGGTGGAGTTAGTCTTGGGTTGAGTATGTCTTGGGTGGATTTAATGTTGGGTGGAGTTAGTATTGGTTGGATTCAGTCTTGGGTGGAGTAAGTCTTGTGTGGAGTTAGTCTTGGGTGGAGTCAGTCTTGTGTGGAGTTAGTTTTGGGTGTAGTTAGTCTTTGGTGGAGTTAGTTTTGGGTGGTGTCGGTCTTGAGTGCAGTGAGTTGTTAATTAGTTTTGTTAGTTGGCATGGTCCCTTGTTTTGACCAGCTAGTTATTGACACTTGTATGGGTTGCGATTTTTCTCGATTTTTCGAGTTCAGTGTCATTGGGGTAAAGTCACGGCCAACACCCAACATGTTGGCTAAATGTACTTCTCCTCTTGCGACGAAATCAATCATTAATAGTCTAGTGACGCCTTGGTATTGAAAATTAAAACAAATGACAAAAGAAAAAAATATATGACTGCATACGATGGACTGAGCAAAGGTGAGAGAGGTGAAGGCCTTTCGACTAATTAACCAATGAGAGACATTGGTGGCGGGTTGAATATGCATGCGTAATCAGCCAAAAAAAACTTTTCATGGAGGTGAAGCGAATACAATTATTCAACGAGTGAGAAACTATGGTGGAGGGATTGAATGGGAACTGACTTAATAACCAATGAGAAACATTGGCGAGGGTCAGTCGTCTGCTGGACGCAGTGCTGTGGAAACCTTCGGAAATGTAATTTTTTAATTATTTTTTTATAACTTTTGTAATTTTATAATTATGTCAATGATGTGGATAATTAGGTGATTTTGGGTTTATGGTCATACAAGGTCACGGATTCAAGGCCAAAGATCAAATTTAATGCCACTTGGATTCAATATTGCAGTTGGATGACATCCTATCATGGTGGCTGATCGGTTCCAGTCCCCTATTTCCTAGTCAGAATATTCGAAATTTGAATTTTTTATAAATTTTTAAAATAAATTCTAATTTAAATTGTTAAATTTATTAAAAAATAATTTTGCGAATTTTTGGGTTTTATGTCATCCAAGGAGAAGGTTTTGGGTCAAGGTCAAGGTCGCATGGATCCAAGGTTGCAGTTAGGTTACGTCAGTTTAATTTAACTTCGGTTTTTTAAATTGTTCGTGATTTTTGAAATTCTTGGTTTTATGTTAATTAAAGGTCAAAGTCGAAGGTCAATGTCATTAACATCTAACATGGTTTACGAGATGGGTACTGGCCGACTGGCGAGGTACAGTCGTGTCGAGTGCTTATTCAATCAACCTGCCATCGAACCCTAGATATCCTACATGTACGTCTATTAATAATTTTTAAAAATAGTTTTTAATTTTTTTCAAGTTTCCTTAATTTTTTTATAATTTTTTGGATTTTATAATTTTTCTGCATTTATTGGTTTATTTAGGTTTAAGGTCATTCAAGGTCACGGGTACAGGGTCAAGGTGAAGTCAAAGGTCACCTTGATCCAATATGGTGGTCGGGTGATGAGACAACATGTCGGTTGGCCGGCGCCTGGCTCCTATCAAAGATCCCCTTGCCAAAGATTCACCATAATTATTCTACTTTGGACTTCTCTGGTTCTAGAATCAATTTTCATTTGTTATTGCACGCACTATCGGTAGCAGGGTTTCACGTATACAACCACTTATTTTTAAATCATAGCATATCACGATAATTACGAAACAACACAGGGGTTTTCCATTATTACATTTGAATACTTAGTTACATAAGAGACAAATAACGGACATGTCGAGAATTTCTTTGAGAAAGCCTTGCAGTGCTGTCATGTCTAGCGAACTTCTGTTCAGTAGTGCATAAAATTGTAATAAAAAGTTAAGATACCAACATAAATGACTAAGTAAATGAACTTGGTTTTATGTGTAAAATTTTGTTTTGGAACGAATGCCACACTCTATATCGGTCATCATTCAGTAGAATATACGAATATTATGTATACGCCATTCACGATTACTTCACACTTCTCTGAAGTCCTCCTAAAGTTGTACTTTTGGTTATTGATTACGATCCTTCCGCTACATGTAAAAATAAACACTGCCATGTGACTTCCACGTTTTAACTGTCAAATGCTTTGTTTACTATTGTCGGCTGTTCAAATAATTTTGACATATTTCAAAAACAGTTTCGTACGAATGTTAATAATTTATGCCTACAACCATATTTAGGTCTGCTGTATGACTTCTTAACAGTGTCTGTATTACGATAGTTCTTAGGTTATTATTTTACATTGTTGACATATTTGTTATACACGACATAGCACATTACACGTGCACGATAATATTTTGCCGCGACTGTATTTAACACTGTTAAAACTGTGGGGGGAATAACTGTAGTATTTAACTTCTTGCTATTGATATGTATTGGATTATTTCGTTAAAAGGACGGCCTCAGTTGGAATAAATATTAAAACGAAGGAACAACCAGTCCAACGAAAAGACACAGCAAATTCAAGCACGCAACTCGTGTCGCTTATGTTTGTATGTCGCAGCAACAAACTTAAAATACAGCACAAACTTTAAAACATGCTCACAAATAGGAGCACCGTATTTTTTATTCCGCTCATATTTCTATGCATTGGTACTTCCTGTTGTCTAGGTTTATTTAATTACTTATTTTAATTTATCTGGCTGTACTTAGTATTTTGTTGGGATTGTGGTAAACATTCTAATCACAGAAACGTAAGCACGTTAAATAATTGTGTTTCAAACACCTAGTGTGGAGTTACAACGTTGTAATAAATAAACAGATGTGAGTTTCAAAAAATTAATTTTGTCGAAAAAACACATTGGCCCAACGTAACGTAATGCCAACAACACTCTTTCACACACAGCAGTCACGACTTAGGTTACAGTATATTTATTCCTGCCGTGAAAGAACAGATTTATCACAACATCGTAACTTGCCTACGTAGGTATAAAAAACTTATGTAAAAATTTGATGTGGTATTTTTAAGTATTTTTCACAAGAAGAGAAACAAATGTTTCGTTCAGCAACACACCATGTCATGTCGCCAGTCGCCACTTCTGCCAACTTTGGATTTGTAACCGTCCCGCCATCACATCTAAATATATTATAATAAGTGTTCAGACAATAAAATGCTGTTTCAGTAGAAAATTACAAATTCAAAAATCATTACTTTTGCTGTAATAAGTATGAAATATGCTAAAATTCAAAACACGTATAATTTTCCTCCTACTAGAGGTGGGAAACTTTCCGAGAGAGATAAAAAGAGAGAGAGAGAGAAAGAGAAAGCGACAATCTCCGCTCTCCCTATTAAAGATCCTTCTTCGGTCGAAAAAAAAACCTTATCTCTAGGGCCTTCGTACCGTAATTTCCGCTGATATTTTTAACTGTAACAATGAAATATGTTTACTTCAGTGCTACCCAAAAATATTAATATATCAATAGGCAACGTTTGCACAAATAGCAAACCAAAAACTAGGTTAAAACAATATTTTAACTGTAAACTATTTCTTACTAGACGTTGCCAACATCTCGCTGCTCTCACTGTTTTTAATTTGTATTTAATACGAAATAAACAATACAAGTTATAGGAGATATTAAGTTTAAGTTTCATTTATTCAATAATACAATACTTTAAAGTTAACAACAATGTTATATATTTGTGGTAACGAGAAATTTCAAAAGACATCCGAAGAAACCATGCATGGACTGTAAGCATTGTCATATTGTTAGGAAACGTCTGTAAACTGACAAAATTAATGACAAGCAAAGTGTTAAATTATAAGTTATAAAAATTCTTCTCAACCAAAAAATAAAATTAATTATGACAGAAGTCGAACATTAAAAAAATATTAAATAATAAAATACTGCGAATTTGTCTACTGGATCATTCAAATTTCTAAAGTTATAAAACATGAAGCTACTTATATGTACTTATGAAAAATAATCATCTTTATCAGTATGTATCTCAAACTATATTATGCAGAAATGGTAATTAAATGTATGTTAAATAAGTAGAATTTAATTATTCGAATTGTTATTGGAAAATAGCGAAAGGTATACTATCAAACAAGAAGTTACTGATACCTAATGAGCTTACTTTCTTCTACTCGAGTACAAATAAATTTTAGTGAAATTCTTAAATGTTAGATTGGCAGGTAGATGTTGACGTCTCATCGACAGCAATATAATTAGATATGAAACAGGAAACTTGTGAAACAGTACAAAGGCAATTGACTTACCCAGGATTCTAATTCAGAACAACTAGTAAAATTAAGCTAGCATGCAATAAACTCCATCGCAGAGGTAGGATTCGGAGAATCAACTTTGGATGTAATCTTTCTCATGAATCACAAGGTTCACTAACCTGAAATATTTACATGGCCATCATTTTGAAAATAAGTGTCTGAGCAACTGAAAACACATAAGTTTACATGGCATACCATAACGTCACTTGTGTGAAAAATTTGGTGGAAAAAGGTTGATTAGTCTCCGAGACATGGCAAAAAAATTGACTTTTTTAAATCAGGAGTATCTTATAAAAACGGCATAAAAAGAGTTTCGGTATAGGATGTTTCTAATAGATACTATCAGAATAAAAAGTTTTATTGAATTTGGTTACATTGTTAAATATATATGCCAAAAATATGTAAATATTTATATGACAGCCATTTCGATAAACACAGTCTGGTCCTATTTAAATAATGTAACTTTACATGACCTTCTGTAGTTGTGAAAAATTTGGTGGAAATTAGTTGAATTTTCCTGGAAATATGGCAAAATGTTTTACTTATTGACCTGACACTATTTTGCAAACATCCTGCAATATATGATCTCCGTGTGCATAAATTATGCTTCTAATTAATACTGTAAGCAAAGAAAATTTGGTTGAATTTTTTTATATGTTTCATGTATATAAAAAAATAATATTAATTATTTATATAAACCCCATTAAAACATGCCTGCCGAACATAACACATGTTAATTTAAATACCGTACTGAAGCAATACTTCGTGAAATTTTTGTATGAATCGGTTGATGGGTCTTCGAGATATCGCAAAAAACTCCATTGTTCTTGTGACGACCTTGGGAGACAAAAGTTTATGTATTATCACATTCGATGATTGTCATAGATAAAATATATAAAGTTAAATTTAAATCTGTTTCATAATTTTGTATATATAGCACACTAAGCTAAAATGTTTGTATAGGCGCCATTTGTAAAGTAAGAGACTTACACAAATAAAACATAAAAATTAATATGGCCCACCACTGTACAACTTCTTCGCCAAATCTGAAAGAAAAGGGTTGGTTATTTCCCGAGATACAGCATAAAAACTGTTAATTTTATGTGGGGCTATCTTCCAAAATGACGGAGAAATGAGGCTTTGCATAGAACATTTTCATGGATATAACTGATACTGTCAGCAAACAAATTTAAGTTAATTTTTTTTTGCAGTTTCGTAGTTTTGTAGATAAAAAAATCTGACCTAGAATATTTATATGGCCGCCATTTTGAAAATATGTGTCGGGCCCTCTCAAAGTTTATCACTTTACATGGCCTGCCACAGTGCTACTTATTTGCAAAATTTGGTAGTAATCGGTTGTTTTTCGGAGATTTCACGCCCTAATTTTAATTTGTCATGTGATTTTACTTTCAAAGTTACCTACGAAAAAGATTTTGAGTGGACACATATGATGGTTGTAATGTATACAACCAACATACAAAATATCATTGGAATGAATTACATGTTTTCTACGGTATAATATAAAAAACCTAAATACCTATATGGCCGCCACTTAGAAAATAAGTGCCTGACACGCCTGAACATATAAGTTAATGTCACCTACTGGAGTACTACTTGTTTGCCATATTTTGTAAGAATCGGTTAAGTGTTTCCCGAGATATGTAACAATAACTTTATTTATTCCCTTTGCACTATCTTACAAAATGGAGGACAAAAGTATCTGTGTATACACATTTGATGTATGTTATATACACTCCCAGTATACAAAGTTAAGTTGGAATTGATTACATGGTTTCAAAGATAGAGCATACTAATGCTAAAATAGCAAGATAGCTGTCATTTTTAAAATAAGTGCCTGACCGGCTTGAAACACGTTTGTACGTATCAACTGCTGCAGAAATAATTGACTGCCAAATTTGGCAGGAATCTGTCAATTGTTTCCCGAGATATTACACAAAAATGTTATTAATTCATTTAGCACTATCTTACAAAATGGCAGAGAAAAGTGGTTGTTTTTTTGGCTTTATAATGTTTAGAATAGTTGCTGTCAGCCTATAAAGTTAGGTTGAAATTGGTCAAACTGTATGGTAGTTATACCAAGTAAACCTAAAATAAATGTATGGTCGCCATTTTGAAAATAGGTGCATAATGAAGATAAATTACTTATATTTACCTGGCCTATCTTAGTAATACATATGTGCCAAATTTGGCGAAAATAGGTTGAGTAGTTTTTGAGATAAAATGTAAAAGTTTTATTTTTCATGTGTCGCTATTTTCCAAAATGTCGGACAACAATATTCACTTCTAAATTCAATGCTTACGACTTGCTTTGTCAGCATACACAATTTGGTTTAAATAGGTTGAGTGGTTTCCAAAGTATGACATAACACCATAATAAAAAAAAAAGACCGCCTTTTTTAAAGTAAGTGTCCAGCGTTATTGAAAACAGTAAGTCAGGTGTTTTCACTTAGTACTATACGTGTACCAAGTTTGGTAAAAAATTCAGTTCATGTGTTTAAATATTGAAAGTGGAGACACACACACAAACACATACAGTCATAAACATGCATATGAATATACATACACACACATACACACTCACAGATACATAGACAGGAAAGTTATCTCAGAAGCCTTTCTTTCCTTTGGAAAGTAGGCTAAAAATAAAGCGTGTTTTTGTGTGCAACTGTGTGTTTGTGTATGCTGTGTGGGTCTCTACGAGTATGTGTGTCCCTTATTCAATTTTTTTACTCGTGAACTGAATTTCACCAAACTCGGTACACATATAGCACTAAGTAAGGACGCCTGACTTGTATAGTCTTCGACCATGCTGGGCACTTACTTTCAAAATGGAGTTCACTTTAAAAAATAGGGGATATATCCGGGAAACCGTTCAAAAGATTTAAACCAAATTTTGTATGCTGACAACACAAGTTGTAAGCATTGAATTTAAAATTGAATATTGTTGCTAGTCCGCCATTTTGGAAAACAGCACCATATGAAAAATCAAGATATGTTATATCTCGAAAACTACTTAACCTATTATCGCCAAATCTGGCACATAAGTAATACTATGATAGGCCACACAGTAATTTATCTTCATTAAGTACTTATTTTTAAAAAAGCAGTCCCACATATATTTTAGTTATATTTGGTATAACTGTCATTTCATATGACCAATTTCAACTAAATGTTGACCAAATTCTATCAAATTTTGCAAGCTGGCAGCATTTATTACAGGCACCATGTAAACCATCAACAAATTTTTGTCCGCCATCTTGTAAGGTAGCCTTCAAGAATTATTAAAGTTTTTGTGTATTATCTCGGGAAACAATTGATAAATTCCTATCAAATTTGGCAAATATGATGTGCTGCGGCAGGTTATATGTACAAATATGTTTCAGGTATGTCAGACATTTATTTTCAAAATGGCGGCTATATAGCTATTATAGTTTTGTGTGTTATATCGTTGAAACCTTGTAATTAATTCCAACGAAACTTTGTGTGCTGGCTGTATATATTACAATCATCAAATATGTATACACCAAATCTCTTTTGTCCGCCATTTTGTAAAATAGTATCACATGACAAATTAAAATTATGTGATATCTCCGAAAAAACAACCTATTAGTACCAAATTTGGCACACAAGTATAATTATGGCAGACCATGTAAACTAAGACTTTGAGAGGGTCAGACACACATATTTTCAAAATGGTGACCACTTATAAATTTTAACTGAGAATTTTTTATCTTCGAAACTGAAAACAAATTTCCAACTAAACTTTGTATACTGACAGTATCAATTATATCCATCAAAATTTTCTATGCAAAGCCTCATTTTTCTGCAATTTTGTAAGATAGTCCCACATGAAATAATACAGTTCGAGAAAAAATCAACCGATTTCTTTCAAATTTGGCGAAGAAGTTGTACTGTGGTAGGCCATAGTACTTTATATGTTTGAAGTGTGTCTCTTATTTTCTTAATGGCACCAATCCAAACATTTTAGCTTAGTGTACTATATCTACGAAACTATGTAACACATTTAAATTTAACTTTATATATTTTATCTATTACAATCATTGAATGTGCTCATATATAACCGTTTTGTCCTCCATTTATGAAGATCATTACGTAAACAATGAAGGTTTTATGCCATATCTCGAGGATCAATCAACCGATTTCCACCACATTTTTCACACAAGTAGCGTGATTGTAGGCCATGTAAACTTATGTCTTTATATTAGCTCAGATAATTATTTTCAAAATGATGAGCGTGTAAATATTTCAGGTTAGTGAACCCCATTATTAAAACATTAGACTGATTACATCCGAAGTTGATGCTCCGAATCCTACCTCTGTGATCCAGTTGATTGCAAGCTAGATTAATTTTACGAGTTTCTCTGAATTCGAATCTCGCGTAAGTCACTCGCGTATTTTAATTGTCTTGGTACTGTTTCACATGTTTCTGGTTTCATCTCTAATGATACTGTTGTCAATGAGACGCCAACAAAAATTTATTTGCACCCATGTAGAGTAAAGTAGGCTCAATTTTTAGCAGCAACTTCTTGTTAAATTATATTTAAATGCTTTGGTCTATTTTGTAAAACCAAAATTGTTGGATCGTTCGTATCAGTCATTTGATTAATTTCTTTATAAACATTCTCTTTATTCTTATAATAATCAATACGTTATTCGTATTACCAGAGTTCGGTGAAGCCAAAAAGAGGGTAATGTTTTTCGCATATCTTTATGTATTAGTGCTTATTAGTTTCACTTTAGAGCCCAAAAAGCAAAATCTACTTGATTGAAGAGGTATCGTTGGATTCGTACTGATTATGTGGGTGGCATACGATAGGCGAAGTCACAAAATGATCAATATAGCTGATGCTAGCCGCCATAGTGTCGGACTCAAAATATTTTTAAACCCAAGTAATATGAGTATGAAATGAAAGCTCTTGACATAACATGAGGATTCCGAAAATAAAAATAAACTAACATTAATCATTCATAAATAAAATAAGCAAATACTGAAAAAGTATACTAAATTAGTTAATAATAGTTATAAAACGCGGCTATTCTGGAACGATTGCAAAAATGAGAATGAATTCGCAGGACTACCTTCATTCATTATTGACGTACAGGCTTATGTATGGGTAATTTTGTGTTTTCAATAAAATGTTTTGGTTACATTAGGTACTCTTAATGGTGGTACCTTACATATGCCTACAGGCAAAAAAAAAATGCGAACGTCTAAATAATTCTTACTTCTGACAATGATATTAAATACAAGACTTGCTACCATCGGCAATGCTATACAATACTACTACCAATTATAATTATACGCCATGTTTTTTTAAAAAAATTTATTTGACTTTAGGGAATTGTTTACATAACGATGTATATCATTACTACGCAACACTTGACCTTGTGTACCGCAATATAGCGGGTTGACATAGGCCTAAAACCATAGGCGGACAAACGAGTACTCCCACAAGGATTTGATTTCTCCTTAGCCAGCTACATAACTCTAAAATAAAGAAAAAAGAAAAAAAGGAAATCGAAAAGTTATTTAATGGAAAACATATTTTGTATCTATCGCAAAGAAGAAGAATTTGTTATTTTATATAAAATAACTGTAAATAGTAAGCTGTATTTAATGTAACTACTTATGTGCACATAATTGTGTATATATATATATGAGTGTGTATATATTAACATTGGTTTCACAAATAGCTGTTATTAATTCATCGAACACCATCAAGTGTTGCATAGTTCCACTGAGCAAAAATACAACGAAATGTACTCCTGATAAGATACATACGAATAGTTTAAGTGAAAAAAACAAAGCGTGAAACCTGCCAAAACGTAGTTACAGAAGCGTAAAACACTAGGCAATTTGCGACAAAAGTACATGCATTGTGTGTGAAAATCATTTCAGCATTAAGTAAATGTGAGTCTTACCGTAGTTGCCTAATCCGTAACACGGTAATGTTTATTTTAAAGGCGGTGCCTGTACGGCGAACGAGGAATTGCCTTTATGTTTTATAAAGACTTCGTGGTTTACACTACATAACAGGTATGTTTTTTGCACTTTGTTATTGAAATACGAAAACGTTCTTTGTCAGAAACAAATACTTATAATGTTATCGTTGAAAATTACTTCATTATTTTGATATTATATGCTCCTGTTTAAGCCCATTACATAGACCAACGTTTAAGTATGTCTTTAGTAAAACTCGTGTCATGCTAATTTAATATGTAGAGGCTTAATATTATCCATTGTTTTAGGAATAATTCCAAAGAACTAAGTTTCCAAAATGACATTACTAATTAATATGCGTACTGGAACAGAATACTCGTCAAATGTGCCCACAAAAGGCTTCACGTTTTTTAGAATTGTGAGGTATGTGTTTGCAGGAAAATATTTAAATTAAGCATAACGACACGAATCTAAAAGAAAAATGGTTATTCGTGACAGTAAAATAGTTTAATAAAATACTGTATTTACCTAAAAGTTTAAATTCATTACCTATTGATGTTCTAAAATGGTGTTTTGAAACGCCAACCACATTTCAAACATCGATGAAGGCGGCGACAATTGAAGCAAAATCATGTTAAAAGTAGCAGTCAATTTGTCAAGAAACATACGTTTGCAAAAACAATTTAATCCCTTTTTCAAAGTTTCTCTGTAATCCACGGTAACCGGCTTAAAATATGTTCGCACGCATTCTGACGTTAAGATGGTGAGACCAAAACATGTACAACTACGTCACACGGCACGTAAGCCAATAGCAAACCATTTTGATTGTTTACAAAACCGTTTAAAAAATTTGCATTTTGAAAGCATGATAATTTGAAAAATAAAGTGCACACGGGAATAATATTTTGCATAGTAGTATTGTATACGGTGATTATTTTAATGGCATCAATAAAAGTGTAATTGATTTTCCAGGAAAAATTCCTATTGCAGCAACCGAGGCCAGATGCCCATTATGTACTTCATAAGCAGTTTCTTCTCAACGGTTACGTGCATATTAATCATTATTTGCCGCGCCTGTTCCATACTACCGTCAATTTATGAAGAAACAAAGTATCTAAAAAGAGTTGTTTTCCGATAAAGCCACACTGAAAGAAATGCGCAGAGAACGTTTAACAGAACAGTTATGTAATGGCATTTTATGGTAGCGAGAACTAAACTTTAGTACCAGCAACAGAATTTTCTGTAATACTTTACAATCCAAATTGTTAGCAGAACAATCTAAATATTGTTAAAAGTTATTGTGTTGTGGGAACCATCTTTTTTGTAGCAGGAACAGTGATTTCTGTAGTAGGAACTATACATATAGTTGTGAACACAATCTTACACTATTGTTACGATAACAGAACAAGATATTGTGAATCCAACAGTGGTGTATTTTAACTGAAACATAATGTTCTGTATAAATCACCTCGTTTTATTTCAAAAGTCTACAGAAAAATTATGGTAGCTAAAACAGTGCCGTGGACTGTTAGAGGAACCATCTGTTTCTGTTAAAATTAAAGAACCAGAATTGTAACGTTTAACAAATACGAATGGTATTTACAACAGTGTCGCGGACTCTTAAAACCGCCCTCTTATTATTTTAAAGATAACAGAACTAGTAGAATTGAAAATACAAAAGATAAATAGGAAAATGTTGCTATTGTGAAGCAATATTTATTAGTGGGAGCTGTTGAAAATCTGTGCGGGTACTGTGCGCCCTTTAAAGTGTTGACAGTCACCGCCATGTTAGGCGTTAAATGTAATAATAGCAACAAGTGTTCTGGAATATCCTATTTGTTTTTAAAATACGTATATCACATACACAAACATAAAATGTAAATTAAATAACTAACGCCATATTTTCATTGGTACTACAAATGATATGGTGAGAAAGGTTTACACAAACGTTACACGCAAAAACAATTTTTTTTTAACAGATGCCACCTAATGCATAATATAAATATAAATAACACAAAGCAAAATATTATTTTATTAAATAAAGAAGATAACTCGTATGAGAATTCGTCGCGTCGAGATTCTTCCCCAGAAAAGTTACATTATATGCTTTAAAAAAAGTTTACAACGTAAAACATATAAATTTAAATAACTGAATCATAACTGATATAATAGCCGAGCAGCTAAGGCGTCCATCAATCAACACAAAGTCCGACAGTTCAAGGCTGCCTTCTTCCATACGGAATTTTTAAAGTTCTGAATAATACGTACAAAAAGCAGCGCATCTAATGAGCCGACGAGGGAATTACAATAGACCACACAAGATAGTCAAGGCTACCATGCCGCTCAGTGAAGGCAACAGAGCAGATAGTTAGGATGACCATAATTACACTTATGCTGGGGCCACCATGCTGTTCAGTTAAGGCAACATAGCAGATTGTTATCACTACCATATGTTACTGCTGGGTGCACAATCAGCTCTGTAGCGCCATCAGAGCAACACTGTAGGGAATACCATATTGGATTGTAGTCAGAACCCTACTCGTTTGTAATCGCATACTTCTATTCTGTAGAAAGTAACGACGTCACTGATTTGTGACGCCAAGGCAGAATCTGCTCTCATCAATAAACACAACTCCGCGCCATTTCCTCCCTCCAGTTGCGTCATTCGCGACACCATCCGAGGATGGCTGCACAGTGATGAGGTGTGTGAGGAAGACTGGCGAGCGGCACCCTTGATCGTAGCCGAGTGTCCAGAAAATGGTTGGTGATGGTCCTAGCTGACACCCTGGGTGCCACAGTGGCACTAATCTGTGCTGCTCGCTGCTTTGGTGGTGTTCATTTTTCACTTTCCACCGGTGTGTATCAAGTAAATATCTCATTGTCAGCGGGGTCATTAAAGATGGATCAAATTCTTTTCAACCAAGCAGAAAGAAGATGGAAGTGGTCAAGGTGTTTATTAAGGAGCCATTCCAGTATTTACCAGGAGTGATTTTGCAAAACGTGGAAAATCGAAATCAGCATGGCTGGCACGGGAATTAATCTGGGTCTCCCGGAGGTCAGTAGTGTGTGTTGCCGCTCCGCCAACTCACTCATTCAAAAATATAAGAACTTTCGTAATATCCCACAATTGAATGATTTGTGTGCCTCGCACGTGATAAGGGCGATAAGCACCTTCTTTGTTAAGAAACTAAAACACGCTATTTGCACCTTTTAAGCATAGAGGCTTAACACGAGCTTTCAGTACTCCATATCGGATGTGATGGTAGTTAATATGGGTATTGCACTGAAAGAAAAAGATTGTTTTACTGGTGCCGTTCACAGCTACATATTCATATAACCATAGGTGTCTGGGCCACATACATGGAGTTACATGTTTGCGATAAATAAGCTTTCTCTACGTACGGAAAAATATGTATACTTTCTTAGCATATTTTTTTTTCTGTGCCACACACTTTTAATGACTTTTGCCATTTATAGTGACCTTACCATTGCACTAATACAAGTATAATTTTGCACAGAGGTCTACAAATTTTATAATGATGTTACTGTCGCACTTGTCCTTGTATTTGTCCACCATATTCTGGTTTGTGGGAGAGAAACAGTGATGCGTAGTTGGGTGGCTGCTGGTGTCGAACTCGGTGAAGAACCTATCGTCTGCGAGCATGCGATCGTAGAAGCCCCATGTTCGATCTTGGCCCAGGAACGAGTATACATCCGTGTACAGGACCTTGAGATCATTGACACAACAAACCTTCATGACATCACAATGGAGTCTGTTCATCGATATCTCGGACAGTTCTAACACCACAAACCCTGTGTATATCGGTTTATAAAAAAGTGATTCAGATGGACGAGAGACAGATTTTCATTGTAGGCGGTTCAGTCCAGGTATGTTGGCTTGGCTGCTAGTTTTTTTTTCGTTGCACACCAACTTAGGTAAAGAAGATGTCTTTTGTTTTCCATGCAATTTCCGAAAGTGTGCATTTTTTTTTCAGATTAAAAAAAAATATTTTTTCGAAATTGTTTTGTGCAATCTACCATTTCCCAGTGTTTCTATCGATTTTTAACCATGGGGAATGTTTTAACTGCAGACCTCAGTGAATTTTGACGAGTTTCAGCCACTAGTATGTAATCCGCTGGATCTAGTTCAGATTTTTGCATCTGTCATCTTCATTAAAAAAAACAATCTTTTTAAAATTAAAAATCTCTAAATATGATTTTCAATATTAGTTTTCACTTCGCTCAAATTAGTACCGGCAAACACACTTTTATTCTTGTAATTTCCTTTTTTTTAATTGAAAATAAATTATTCAAAAAATACAGACCAAAGATTTATATACTACTCTATCGAAGAGTAAAACCACAATACATTCAAAACATAGAATAACGTAGTATAATATGACCACATGAGAAAGTGGAGCGAACCGTGTTCGATTCCTGGAAGGGTCGCTGCCGATTTCCCACCCTTTCATTTCAGCATTATTCCATACTCACCTCGTTAAACCCTCATCGGCTTTCAAAACCTCGCTGTTGAGAGCCGCCCAAATCTCTTCACTCACTCGCTCACTCTCCACTCCACTCCACATGAGAAGTTGACGTTCTTTACCAAATAATCACCAGGAATTAATTAATTTAAATTTTCAAAAGTTTTGGTTTCATTGATATTTTTACGCTTCGTCAATATTTGACTGCGATGCGATATCTTTAATAAAAAACAAATTTTAATAGAAAATTATTTTTACTATCTCATTTAAAACACCCTATTTAATAATATAAAAAATTTAATATAATTAATAATTCACTCCTTTAATTAGTCATAAGCTATATTTCTCTGAATTATCAATACTGCATAACATATAGTATGGTTTGGAACATCTTTATTAAAATCAACACTAATTTTGACATTAGTCCTACCTTTACCAATCAAAGATTTTCTATTCGAACAGTCAATAATGTAAAGTGGTCTCCTAAAAAAGAAAGGAAAATATTCTTAGAATTAATTACTTAAAGTTCATTATTTCTGTTAACTATATCAGTTTTTGACTTAGAATGTCTAAAACCATTGTAGACGAGATACATTTTATGAAAAAAATTCTTGGTCAAAGTCTAAATTCCATTTTTCTTTAGGAAATATTTCATTCCTTCCAGTTTTAATATAAATATTCCTTACATCACAGGTATCGAACATATAAAAATGAACATATTGATTTACATTGTCTTTTCTATTAGTTTGAAAACAAACTATCTCATAGTCGGGAATATGAAAGTGTAAATCATTAAACTGAAATTTTTTACCTAAATTAAAAATATTCGAACCACTAGATAATTCTCTTTCTAAAAACTGCCAATTACTAAACCTGATTGGTATTTTTGAATGTTTATAAAACTTTTCTTTTGTCGTATTAGCTGCATTAACTTCGTATTCTACAATATTTTACCTTTATCTGCATAATCTCTTTCAAGTGATCCATTAGCATTTTTCACTTGATATGCATACAAACAGTTGTTATCAGAATAATTACTTAAAAAAGTAACCTTGTAACCACCTTTCCAAAATAATTCGTTACTATCTTTGAGAAAACAAAACAAATATATTAATGTATATATAATTTCATTCCCTCTATCGCTTTGAACAGACTTTATTCAAAATGTATTATCAAAACCACATTTTTTGGTTAATTCAAACTTTTTGGCAAACATATAATTTACTAACATTAAACCACACATTTTTGTGTATAAAATTAGTTTTTCCACATTTCGATGGTTTATGCTCTAATTATATCGGGCATTATTTCCATTTATTGATTTTTATTCAGGAATCAAAACACTAACCCTCCAATTAATTTTCTTTATTTAATATATTTTAAACAGTGTATAAGAATAATAAAATTTTCAAATTGTCAGGTACATATTCTGTGTCCAGGAAGAAGTTGCATTATGATTTTACTCATAGTGGTCACTATATTGTATTGATTAGATTTCATGCAAAATATTTGGCTCCAAACATAAATAACAATAAATAAAAATTTACTGATTTGGATAACACAATTACCATTCCCAGGGTATCAGTATGATATTTATTCATTAAATGTAACTATCAGTTATTTTAATAATTTCAATACACATAAACTTTATCTAGAAACCGATAATATAATAAACAGGATTAAAATAGGAACTAAATTCAATTTAGAATTTCAGGATCGTTTATAATACACGCTAGGATTTGATAAATATTTAACCATCGAAAAGGGTGAATTTGTTTATGGTAGTAAGATACCTAATTTTAACTCTTTCAATACCATAAATATTCATTGTAAGTGAAGAGATTTGGGCAGCTTTAAATATCGAGTTCTTGAGAGCCGACGAGGGTGAAACGAGGTAAGTATGGATCAGCGCCGGAATTCAAGGGCGGGATAAGCAGGATATCCCCGAGAAAACCCGCTGACCAACGGCATCGTCCTGCACGATTCCCGCATGCGAAAATCCGGGAGCGAATTCTCACTGTGTTTTAACTTATGGAATAATTATAAAATATTATAAAATTATCTATTTAGAAAACAATATCATACGTAGTTTTGAACAAAAAACGTTTGGTTTTAGGGATTATATTGTTTATAAGCCTTCTTGGCCTTTATTTATTTATAATTAATAACGAAATCTTTAATAACGTAGTTTAAGAAACTAGGGATGAAAATGGAAATTTAATTGATTTCTTTGGTGTAGATATTGACATTATTTTGGAGACCAAGAACATTTTAAGTCTTTATCTACAAGTAATGTCATAAATATTTAGTTGAACCTATTTCCTATAGAAGTTTTATTTGTAAAGAAAAATAAATGTGTAATTAGACATTATAAATTCTTAAACTAAGTGATTCTTGTCTTACGTGTAATAATGACATATGTATTATCTGAATGTCAAGAATGTTTAAGAAAAATTAGGATTGATTTATTTATTCATGTTACAAATATAAAATGTTTATTTCTTTGTAAAAGTGCATAAATAAGAATATTATATATAATTGTAATGAACCTGTAAAAATATGTTGTTCATATTATAAATCTGATTAATTTGATATCAGTGATTATAAATTACAATTGAGTTTAAAATATTATTTCACGGTATCTCATAACCATATATTTATGTGTTTATATTGTCTTTTAAATATATTTTATCAGCATATGTAGATAATTCTACTTTAATTCAACTGTATACAAATTTTGGTCCTTCGACCTTATATTATAAACAGTGTGTGTTCTTTCATTATTCATGAGGCAATCTTTGTACATACCAAACATCATTTTTGCTAGATTACATTTCCTTATTCCTTTGAAAACGTTCTTTCCCTTAACATCATTCCTAAAGGCGTACATTTTTTGTCTCGATCCAACAAACTCTTTTATTAGTATTACTAAATATGCATCTTTAAATAATGCAGGTACTTTTTTTTATTAACTTCGGGTATAAATCTGATGTATCAATGTATTCTAAATTATTTTCGATATCTTCATATACATTTTCTGTTTCAGTATATACAATCAGAGAAACTGTATCAGTACTAAACAGCCTTATTTTATTTTGGTTATATTTTTCCTTTATGAAATAATAATAGAACTTATACATTAATAATTTTGATCATCCTAATACAACTCATCTACCATATAATGGTTTATTTAATGTTATTTTCTGTTTATTATTATATAATAAAACATTGTCTTAACTTATTACAGTTCTAGTTTCATAACGTTTATATTCATTATGTTCATAAGATTATAAAAACCTTTTTCGAAATCATGTAAAGTTTCCTGTATTAACTTTGTATTTTTTTTCTATATAAGATCCTTGCCATGCTTTATGTTCAAAACAGACATAATTCTTTACTTCTTTAAAAATATATCCGTGATTGATACATTCTTTCATCATCCAATAACAATTAAGGATACATATATTTTTGGTTTGATCATATTCATCAGTTTTATATCCTTTGGTTATTTTCAATATGCTTACCAATTAATTATTTTTGATAAGTTGATATTTCATCATAATCTGAAGAATAGTGATCAGGTATTATTGGATAATATTTAAGAAGTTCTTCCGGAATATCCAAATCAACAATAAATATCAACCATATTTTTAATCATCTTTTATGTTAAATATTTTACCTACAGTATATTAATTTGGTTTAAGTAGTTTTTGTTTTAATGCTTTAGCTGTTATTTTATTAAAATCTAAAAAGTTACTAACTGGTAGTGGTTGACTCAATGCATATCCATATAGATTATCATCATCCAAATATTGAAAATAACTCAAATGTTTTTCATCACTATATATCCCTTTTTCAATTGCTTTTTGTTTAGATGACTTTACTGTTTAACTGGATTTTCCATTATAGAAATAACAATGATTTGCTACTGCATATCTATTTGGAATGTTCGAAATACCACCTCTGATTACTTTTCCGTATGTTTCACACGAGTCTTGATCTGTACTTAATTCTAACTGTTCTCTGGTTTCTTTTAATGATGCAGCATCTTGTAAATTTGGAGCTGAAATATAATAAATAGGATCTGGCCCATTTTTCTTACAACGTGTTTTCTAAAGTTATCGAATACATCCTTTAGGATTAGTGTATATAATTTAAAATATAAGTCATGATAATTACCAAGGTTTTTGTGGTGGGAATATTATTACACTTTCTTTGCAAATTTTATATATTAATCTTTTGTATCTTTATTATTTAATGTTGAATACCAATTACTGTTGTTTTCCGGGAGTTGTTCATAAAATTTAGAATAAATATCAACCAATTCATATGGATAAACTCCTTTTCTTGAAACTTAATATAAACCTTTTTTTAATTCTTTTAATACGAAGGGTACAGGGAAAAAAGGATGATTGTCCATTTTTACAGAAAATGAGATGATGGTGTCATCTGATAGAAAATTGTCAGTACTGTTGGCCTGCCAAAGCATAAGAGTTAAAGGAGTTGAAAGTCCAAAATAACAGGCCTCTGAAGTAACACTTCCAGGGGAGTTTACTCAAAACTCAAAACATGCAGTTTACTTAAAACTAGCAAATATGGACATTAATTTTTTCCCCCATGTTCCCTTCATATATTCTCGAATTTAGTATAATCAATTGGCTTATTGACTTTAGTGTTACATTTTTACAGTAACCTTTTAGTTTTAATATTGCTTTTTCATCAACGGCAGGTAATTTAACATGTATTATATTTTGCTTTGAATTACATTTTGAAAAATAACAATTATTATAATTTGCTAAATTGTTTATTGCTTTATATAAGTATTTACTTATGAAACGAGATGTATCAATGAACATTCATTAACAACGTTTTGTAAGTCTTCTGTCTTTTTTGTTTGCATTTTGTATTACATGTAGGGCAGTTTTAAATTATTTTATATTCTATTATTTTACATTACTTGAATTTTGATATATTATTTAGTTGTTCATATTTATTGACAATAATTTTCTTAGAAATTGTAATATAGTCTTTTTTAGTGTTTAGTATAGTGTTTATGTCCGAATAATTTTCACTGAGTTTTAATATCCAGTGTAAGAATAAGTTTGAATCATATTTTAAGTAGTGTATTATTACTGGAATATAGTTTGGTAGCTTTAAATTAAAATTATATTTATTACAGGTCGCATATCTGAAGTTCCCTGTCACATGGTCATGATCTATCTCGAAAATTTTTGATTTTTTTATTGAATTCTATTCCACAAATATGAGAATGTTTGGCTGTTACATATCTTCCTAATTCTTCATTGTTGTGTCATTACACAGACATTTTTTTTATTTTAATTTAGTTCTACTTTTTACCTTTCTTAATTTTGTTTCATTAAATTGTTTCATTAAATAGCTACATTTTCAGCTCTTAAATGTTTTATTTCCTTCACTATATTAAAAGTTAAATCTTTTACGTAAATATTCATGTATATGCTTTTTTGTGTCAGTTATTTGTTGATTTATATTCTGCAGTGTACATTCAAACTCAAGGGAAATTTAAAATGGATGAAATTGTTCTGCACCATTTGAAATATACTTTCTAATACATTTCTTAATTTGTGTTCAGAATTAAGTTTTGAATGACATTTCATAAAGATATACTTATCGATTTTATGTAGTTCTCCACTCAATAAAGCACACACACACATATATATATATATTTATTTATTATACAGTCCATTCGTGGTTTCTTCGGATGTTTTGAAACAAACCTTTGAAAAATCATTTTAGATGTAACATGTTAACCTCTTTTTAAATCAACTTGTATACTACAAATATAACACTGTGAAAAAATTTTTATTATTATAATTTTTGTAGAAATGAAACTTTAAGTTATTATCTTCTATAACTTATAATACTTATTTAGCATTCAATATGAATTTAAAAAAATGGAGAGCAGCGATGTGTTGGCAACGGCTAGTAAAAAATAATTCGCAGTTATTACATTAACTTTACCCAGTTTTTTGGTAGGCTATTAGTAAATTAAACGTTGCCTATTGAAATATTAAAATTTTTAGGTAGCATCAATGGAAACACATTTCATTGTTACAGTTAAAAATATAAGTGCAAATTACGGTGTGTAGGCCCTAGTGACGTGGTGGTTTTTTTTCGTCCGAAGATATGTGTGTACATTGTTAAGAACTTTTCTTAGTGTCCTTTTTGAAAAGTTAATGCCTCCTTATCACTCTTTAAAAAAAGAAATATAAGGAATGGCAATTATGAATGACATATAAATCGCTTTTCAAAGTAGTAGCCTATGGGCTGTAAGGGCGCGAGACGTACACACATGCGTATGTCATTTCCTGAGACATGTACAACATTTACGTACTTAGACGAATGCGAACGCTGTATGAGTGTGCATCTCATTAAGAAGAAAACATTACGCATACTGCGGGAAAAGGACATTGATGATCACGTATAAGCTCAACTATTTACATATTTTTATGTTTCCTCACATTACTGCAGCCCCATCAAAACTTTGTGCTATAAGTTTCTCCTTACTCTCACCGATTAACGGCCATATTTCTTTAAGGATGCATTCTGAAATAACTTTTGCATTTTTCCCTCGATGATTCAAACAGAACCAAAATCTTTCATTAACTTTTCCACAATATTAATATCTTAAAACTAAAACAGTTTGAGTTCGATCTGAAATGTCCGTTGTTTCATCGGAAATGAGGGCGACATATTTAGCCGAATTAATTTAATGTTTAATTGCTTCCCGATAGACCTCCAACATAAATACAACAATTAATTTTGAATAGTTTTTGAAGTACCTTTAAATACGTTACTACTTTCCACATGATTCTTGATAGCAGAGTCTACGCTACCGATTAANGAAGTACCTTTAAATACGTTACTACTTTCCACATGATTCTTGATAGCAGAGTCTACGCTACCGATTAAATCAATCTGACCCCTAAATATTCCCGGGTTACTTGATGTCTCCGATTCGTCATGACCTCTAAGTGCCAGTTGAAAATCACTGTAAAATTGTTAACAGTCAATAATTTTAGAAAAAATGTAACCGTTTTTTTCTACTTGCTCTTTATATTTTTGTATTGACAAACAATAAACGGTATCGAACTGAGTTGCTATGTTAACCTTGCCAATATCGGCCAGATTAAGTACATTTACGATATGTGTTTTGTTTTCAGAGTGTCTTTTAATATATTATTTTAAGTGCCCTTAGTCTTTAACACCTTTCGTACTGCACGGGGGTTCTACATGGAACAATACACATGGAAAACAAAACAGCGCATTTCTTACCAAAAACCGTCAAATCCTCAATGTTTCACCCTTTTTATTTTTGTAGCTTGTCGCAAAATTAAGGTCGGAAACTGGTCGGCCTAGCGTCTTGATTTCAAGTTACACTGCGAATGTATTTCGCGCGCGAACGCTGTATCCAACAGCGCACCCACTGAATTAATTATAAAAAAAACTTTCACATAATACACACGAATTCCTGAGAATGGAAGTTGGCCGGAAACTGGTCAAGCCACCTAAAAAAATGGTTATCGTAAATCTTCGGTTAGTGTCGGAGGGTTTCGGCGGCTGCGGAGGACATCTCTGTTGCACGGAATTCAGTGAGCTCCAAGCAAGGTTCCTATGGCACTTGAGAAAACGCAGGAGGGGGGAAGAGAATGACCCTCGCTGTTTCTACCTGCCATGACGTCGCCTTTCCGAGCACTGCACGCCATACCAACCCCTGCACGGCAAGTGTCTGCAGGGTGGCTGTTGGTAGGCGGGAAAACCTTCTCACTGGCAGAGGAGCAGTGTAACCTCACAGACCACACGGAAACATATTAGGAGGCGAGGACATGTTTTGCTCAGTGCAATTGCACCGATGCACTACACAACCGGCCGCCACTGCACACAGCCAACAGAACATCCGTGTGCTAGCATATATACATTACATAACTCCACAATTACGGCGTATTTTATAAAGTTGTGTTTATTGTTTTATTATGAGCATGTGAGTAATTTGCAACGTTTCCCGTTACTTATGCGTACATTAAGTTTCATTTTGTACATACATACGTTTTACAGAACCCATAATTTTTTTGTAAACNCCCGTTACTTATGCGTACATTAAGTTTCATTTTGTACATACATACGTTTTACAGAACCCATAATTTTTTTGTAAACGGACATATACGGCTTGAGTCAGTTACTCGGGTGTCCGCCATATTGTCTGTCCCAGCTTCGTGGGTATATCTGACATTCAGAACACGTTATACTTTTGTGGAGATTGGTCTGGGAGCGACAGAGATGGAGCATGAGTGAGAGTGAGGGTAGATATCACAAAGGCAATGCTGCCGACTTCCCCANGTCTGGGAGCGACAGAGATGGAGCATGAGTGAGAGTGAGGGTAGATATCACAAAGGCAATGCTGCCGACTTCCCCACGCAGCCACCACGAAAATGGACTAGCGCTATGTGGTGTTCATACCAAGAACTACAGATTCTTACTTGCTGGAGTGGTCAGAAACTTTAATTAGGGGAAGTTCACTCTAGGTATATCTTTACTCAGTGCTACTAGAAGTAGGAAAATTACATGTTTTCAATTTTAGCATATGTAATTTATTACAGCAAAAATTATTATTTTTGAATCTGCAATTTAAAACTGAGACGAGATTTTAATGTTGTAATACTTATAATATATTTAGATGGGATGGCGGGAATGGGTATAAATCCAAAGTTTGCAGAAGTTACGACATGGCGTGTTGCTTTTTTAAGAACAAAGGGTTAATTCCTTGAAAAAATAGTTAAAATTACCACATCAAGTTTTACACGTTGTGTTTTTTAAACCTAACTAGGCAAGTTATGATGATGTGATAAATCTGTGTTGCCACAATAGGAATAAATATAATGTAACATGTGTCGTGACTGCTGCGTGGAAAGGGTATTTATTGTTGCGTCTCCGTTACGCTGGGCCAGTGAATGTGATTGCAAATATTGTACATTTTAACCATTTAATATTTTTATGACGAAATTAATTATTTGAAACTTCCGTCAGTTTGTTTATTACAACTTTGTAACTTTGTCCTTAGGTGTTTGAAACACAGTTGTGTGACGTGCCCAGCCATGGGCGCCGGCAGCAGGGTGCAAAGGGGTGCACTTGCACCCCCCTGTCAGAAAAGAAAATGNTGACGTGCCCAGCCATGGGCGCCGGCAGCAGGGTGCAAAGGGGTGCACTTGCACCCCCCTGTCAGAAAAGAAAATACATAGAAAAAATTTAATTTTTTTAAATAAGTTACTGTTTGAATAAAAACTGAAGGCGTCTAGGTTGCTGTCCGAATTTGTTCATTACCTTGTCAGTAAATTCAGTATCCTCCTCTACTCTTTTCCTGTGAACACTGAGCATGCACAGGCCGCTTAGCCTCGCGTCTCCCATCGTTGAGCGATTCCACGTCTTGACACGTCGTAACGTGCTAAATGTACGTTCAATGCTACATGTTGTTGCTGGAATAGTTAAACCAATTTTGATTGCCTCACATACCGCTGGGTAAAACGGAGTGGCTTGAGCAATTACATCTGCGTATTCAACAACAGATTCATTAAAAACCGCATTATTTGCTTCATTTGTCTTCATCATCTCGTACCATGTGGTAGCCTCGGCAATAAAATTATGTAGAAGACCTCCGTAGAGGTTCTGTATATCTTCTGCTATCGCTAAAAATGCTGATTTGTCTAATTTTCTCATATTTTCTGGGTGAAGCTGCATAAGCGAAAATGCTTTCTTGTGTGTTGAAGAAAATCGATTTTTAGTGAAGAAATAATATAATCTAAATATGGGATGAATATAGATATTTTAAAAAATTCTTCCTCATTTTCAAATGGTTGATTTGCTCTGTCAGTCTGTTTTGGCACTACTCGAGGACGCTTAAATTCAACATCAAGTTTCTCGAAAAATTTTTGAGCTTTCTCGAAAATGACCGCAAACTCCATAGAGGCATTATCGCTGTGAGATTGAAGCACATCAGTTAATTTATTTACGTGATCGTATATTGCCTTTATATTCACATTAACTTCTTGTAATTGATTGCACACGGGTTCAAGTTTGGCAGAATAGGCAGCAATTACAAAAGTGTCACAATGTATGTCGGAGTAGTTGCAGTCGTGTAGAGCTGATACGCTTTGGTTTTCGTTGGAGAGTTCGGCGCGTCCTGCGAAAGTTCTTCTGAAATTTGTACAATAATCAGAAAGTTTTCAGAAAATTTTCTGATACTTTTGTACTTTGCTGTCCAACGAGTTTCACAAAATAGAGGTATATTTGGAATTTTATTCCGCCGCAACGNGGTTCAAGTTTGGCAGAATAGGCAGCAATTACAAAAGTGTCACAATGTATGTCGGAGTAGTTGCAGTCGTGTAGATCTGATACGCTTTGGTTTTCGTTGGAGAGTTCGGCGCGTCCTGCGAAAGTTCTTCTGAAATTTGTACAATAATCAGAAAGTTTTCAGAAAATTTTCTGATACTTTTGTACTTTGCTGTTCAACGAGTTTCACAAAATAGAGGTATATTTGGAATTTTATTCCGCCGCAACATACTCTCTCTAAAAAAATGTATAATGTCCTTTGTAGTCCCAGCAGTATTTCTCACTTCACTGACAGTATTCAGGTAATTAATGACAAGATTCAATACATGGCTCGCCCAGTGGAAAAATAGGGCTGAAGGATATTTATCATTAATAATTTTCTGAACACCACCTATGTGACCTGCCATTGCAGCACACCCGTCGCATCCTTGGCCAACAAGTTTATTTAAATCAAAATTACAATCTTGCAGGAAGCGAATAACAGTTTCCGAAATGGTTTTGTGTTAAATTATTGTACTGGTACATATCCGAGGAATTCTTCACAAATTATTGGTTTTCATCATCTTTATCATAACGTAGATAGCGAACACCAAACGATAATTGCTCTGTGCCACTAATATCAGCAGTCTCATCAACCAAAACCGAAAAAGCAGAAGCATGTTTCACTTCCTCAATTATTTTGCTTTTCAGAACATCGGAACAGATTTCAATCAATTCGTTTTTAATTTGATACGATATGTATAACGAATTGTTTGCTCCTGATTCTAAATGATTCTTCAAAATCTCGTCTCCCGAGTCAACTCGAAAATTTAGCAGGTCTGTAAAAACAGAACCCTCTTCCACTTTCCCGCGAAGTGGAAGGTCATGTCACCCGCAAAATAAAATTGTTGATACGATAGATAGAATTTTAAACGATTTTCTTCAACTTCCTTGTGTTATGCCGTATTTAAAGATTCATGAACGCTTAGTCCCCTTCTATCCATGATCTTTTCAAATGTATTTGACGAAGCCAGTGCGTCACAATGCCACTTACTTGTCGCATGAGACTGTGCAGCTTCATGAAACTTTTGATATTTGAGGCAAGGAGAAACTATAAACTGTCCTTGTAGACCGCGCTGAACTGGAGGCCGAAATAAAACACATATCCTACACAGAGGTCCCTTTGCTATAGCTGAGAGCTGAGTAGGCTAACCACTGATATGTTGCAAGCCATTCATGCCGGAAAGCTCGTTTAGCATCAAGGTTAACGTCATTCTTTAAATTGTACGTTTTACTAGGGTTCCAAGGATGTCTTAGTAATTTCAAACGTAGATCATCATTGACTTGATAACCGAGGTCCAAACACAACACAATATCCAATAATGAATTAGTTGTGCTTTTGCTAGAAAAATTGAGTGATGCATCTGCTTGAAGATCTTTACGCGCAGAGCTGGTACCTTTAAGCAAAAAAGAATTCTTATATAATAAATAAACTAATCAATTAACGCATTCAGAAAAAAAAATCAAAAATATTTCATGAAATGATTTGATGTATACTTTACCAATTTTCGTGATAACAAATCAGTTAACATTTAAGTAGTGGTTTTAAAAGTTTTTATTAATTTATAAAGCTTTCAATTTTTAATGCATATTNCAAATCAGTTAACATTTAAGTAGTGGTTTTAAAAGTTTTTATTAATTTATAAAGCTTTCAATTTTTAATGCATATTTTTATAACTTATATACATAATCATTCTAGAGAAAATAATACAAGAGTTTAAATAATGAATGATAAGTTGCAATTTAGTTGAGACTTTTTTTTACTATGTTTTATGGGTACTGGTTACTATTTTTTTCTTTCAGTGTAGTATAACCAAAATGTGAAGTATTTTCTATTATTATTTCGTTGTTTTTGAGTCTTATTTTCCTCTGTATGCGGATAATAAACAATACATTACATGATTTGGGTAGAAACACCAACACAACATACCTGGACTATAAAGTCGGTCTGTATCCAGCCTGGATGTCTTAATATGAGGTGAATGACCTGCATCAGAATGATGATTACGTTTTTTTACACAAAAAACGTCTTATGTCACTCATAACTTGAACAAAAATTAATAAGCTACACAACAAATAACCTAAAAAGGACTATAAATAGAGTCGCTATTTAAGCAGATTTATTACAGACAACTGATTTGCGCAATATCGACAACTACACCTATTAATAGGTACAATTAGAACAGCGTGAACTGACGCGGTCGCAGGCGGGAAATCCCCCGCATCCGTCGCGCGGCAGCGGGGATTCCCCGAGCAATAATGCCAACCATCGACTACAGAGATTAAGTATGTTTTCCATGAGCGAAATATATTCAATCAAATACCCACGTGATTTGAATTTGACATTACATTTATCTACATAATATACATGTATAATTTTATATTTTATATTAGTTAATAGTATAATTTGTAGATGCAGATGCACCTCCATGAAAGTAATCCTGGTGGCGCCCATGTACCCAACGTTTCTGTGATTTGAATGTTTGCCACAATCCCAACAAATTACAAAGTCAAGACAGAAAATAATTAAATAAACCCAGTAATAACTAAGTGTATATGCAAAGAAATATAGGTGGGATAAATGTTATGGTAGGTCTATTTGTGTGCATGTTCACCACCGTCGCTGCTACGTATAAAAAATAAGCGACGCGAGTCGCGCGTTTGATTTACTGTAATTTTCACTGTACTGGTTGCTTCTTCGTTTTATTATTTATTTCAACTGAGACCACCCTTTTAACTAAATAATCCAACATATCATAAAAAAGAGGTTAAATACTACAGTTATTTCCCAATTTTTTGTAAAAGGGTTAAACACAGTCGCGGCAAAAAAAACGTGTATTGTGTGTAATGTTGTATATAGCATATAACGCAAATATAATAACAATGTAAAATAATAACCATAAAAACTATCGTCACTACATACATTATTAAAAAGTCATAAAACTTACCTAAGTATGGCCATAGACCTAAATTGTGAACATTCATATGTAATGGTTTTTGAAATACGACAGAACTCTTAGAACAGCTGGCAAATGTAGAGAGAGCATTTGGCAGTTAAAACGTTGATATCACATGGCAGAGTTTATGTTTACATGCAGCGAAAGGATACGTAATCGGTAACCAAAACTAGAACTTTAGTGGGACTTCAGAAAAAAATGATGTAACCATGAATGGCATATAACTACAGGTGCTTTATATCATAATAAATTAACATGGTAATTCATTTTATTATATTTTTCAATTGAATGTAGTATCTTAAAATCTGTATACATTAACCGAAATATTTAATAACTCTCCATATTTATTCATATCATTTGAATTTATTTAAATTGGATAAGTCATCTTTAATCACTCGAATTTTGTAATGTCATATTGTGACTTTCTAAAGCATATTTAAAACATCGTAAGTTTTCTTGGTTTTTATATTTAAACTTATTATTTGGAATATTCTTTACATTCNTTGAATGTAGTATCTTAAAATCTGTATACATTAACCGAAATATTTAATAACTCTCCATATTTATTCATATCATTTCAATTTATTTAAATTGGATAAGTCATCTTTAATCACTCGAATTTTGTAATGTCATATTGTGACTTTATAAAGCATATTTAAAACATCGTAAGTTTTCTTGGTTTTTATATTTAAACTTATTATTTGGAATATTCTTTACATTCNTAAAGCATATTTAAAACATCGTAAGTTTTCTTGGTTTTTATATTTAAACTTATTATTTGGAATATTCTTTACATTCATGGAACGCTTCTTATTTTCGATAAGTAATTCAACATAAGTTCCTCCTCGAAGTGGATCATATTTATCAGAATTGATATCTACTCTAATTACTCTATCGAATCTAAATTTGGCATTTGTTGCATTAACACTATCATACATTCGAATGATGTCATTTTTCATTTCAGTTAGTGCAGCAATTATAACATCTAGATTATTTGTAGATATTTTATTTATAGTTGAATACAGATAAATTTATGTAAATTGTTGTAATAATTAAGAACAATATCATGTAAAAACTTTACTACTCCACGTAATGGTTACATGATACACACACAGAGAATGCGGCAACTACAACATAAATGCACATCAGGTGTGCCAACACAACAAATATATATATATATATATATATAACAAAAATGTTTGTGTCAACAGATTACGTATTGCCAACTTCAACACTCTCCCTTAATCTGGAGACTCAATGCCTAAGCTCTTTATACATATACTGTGTTTAGCACTAGGTTGTCCTTTGGTCAAAATGTCAGCAATCATCATCTCTGTGGGAGCATAGGTTGGGTCGACCAGATTGATTCTGACAGCATCCCTGACAAAGTGATGGCGAACGATGATGTGCTTCGTCCTGTTGTGGAACACTGGATTATTATCTAACTTTTGATCCCCCTGGTTACCATTTAGTAACACAATGTTGGTTTTCTTCCCGAGCAGTTCATGCAGCAGACTTCTGATATGAGTAGCTTCCTTGGTGGACTCGGACAATGCCATGTACTCAGTCTCTGTGCTGGATAAGGCTACTGTTCGCTGCTTCCTAGACTCACAGGCGACAGCTGCTCCTCCTAATTGAAATATAATACCTGTTTAATATATTCCGTCTTGCTTGTAATTGGCCCAATCAGCATCCACGTAACCGAAAATGTCGCTTCCTGTTTTCCTGTACAAGAGGCAGTAGCTAAAAGTGCCTTTCAAGTACCTTAACAATCTCTTTGCAGCCTTCCAGTGCTCTTCATTATATGCTTTGTTAAATTGACTAACACACTCACAGCATACGCAATGTCAGATCTCGTCCACGCAGCTAAATACATTAATGAACCTACCAAGCATTGGTACGGCAAACACAAGTCCACATTGTCGATGGGGTCTACTTTACTCATGTGGCAAGTCATATCCAATGGAGTGCTCGTTGGTTTGCAGTCGCTCATTCTAAATCTATANGGTCTACTTTACTCATGTGGCAAGTCATATCCAATGGAGTGCTCGTTGGTTTGCAGTCGCTCATTCTAAATCTATCTAGAATTTGGGATAGGTATTTGCACTGATCGACATAGATCTCTCCCTTCTCTCTGCTATGCTGAATTCTCGTCCAAGGCAATTGCTTGCTTCACCGAGATACCTGCAATTGAATCGTTTCGTCATTTCATCCTAGAGCTTCTTTTTTTCCTCCATGTCGTTTGAAAAAAATACAAGGTCATCATTATACACAGCGACAACGATAATGTTTCCTTCACCAGCCTTGCTGTATACACAGGGTTCATGATCCGATACTTTATAGGCTATCTCAAGCATTGCACCGTGCAGNGGTCTACTTTACTCATGTGGCAAGTCATATCCAATGGAGTGCTCGTTGGTTTGCAGTCGCTCATTCTAAATCTATATAGAATTTGGGATAGGTATTTGCACTGATCGACATAGATCTCTCTGCTATGCTGAATTCTCGTCCAAGGCAATTGCTTGCTTCACCGAGATACCTGCAATTGAATCGTTTCGTCATTTCATCCTAGAGCTTCTCTTTTTCCTCCATGTCGTTTGAAAAAATACAAGGTCATCATTATACACAGCGACAACGATAATGTTTTCTTCACCAGCCTTGCTGTATACACAGGGTTCATGATCCGATACTTTATAGGCTATCTCAAGCATTGCACCGTGCAGTCTCTCGTTCCATACACTAGATGACTGTTTATAAGGCCATACAATGCTTTCTTAAGTAGACATGCCTTTGTTTCCTGAGGTTAAAGCCTCGAAATTCATATCAAAGGTACCACTCCTGATTTTGATGAAGATGATATGGCCATTATGAATTTTGCCTTCTTATAAGTATCGTTGACCATCATTTTCCATGTATTGAAGTTATAGTCATCAAATTCATATCACAGGTACTCCTCTTTACTTCAGCCAAGGCGATATGGCTATTATGACAAGTTGTTGTTACCAAATTCATTTTATATGTAACACCTGCAAACTTTCTTATAAGAATAGTTGGCCACAATTTTCGATACATTAAAGTTATAGCTGCGAAATTCATATCATACGTAACACTCCCAGTGGTGCACAATATGGTATGCCACCGTTTTCCTTAATACATCTTATANCGAAATTCATATCATACGTAACACTCCCAGTGGTGCACAATATGGTATGCCACCGTTTTCCTTAATACATCTTATAAGCATAGTTGACTGCCATTTTCGGCATATTAAAGTTATAGTCACCAAATGAAAATAATACTTAACATTCGCCACCTCGATCGAAGGGGTATGGCTCATTGTGCCTTAAGCCTTATTATAAGCATAGTTGCCCCATTTTTACAACTGTACATCTTACATACATAAGAATATGAGATCATAGGGGGGCTTACACTATGCCAAGAAAAAGGGGCAATGGACACCATTACACAACTTCTTTTATAAGCATATTATTGTGCTCTCTACCAGGACGATTATTTATTGACTTTGCCTCAATATATACATTTCAACTACACTAATACCAACTCTTGATATATGCGACAAGAAAATGTTATACAAGTTATTTTAAAAGGTAATAAATATATTATGCTCACCTATTTCATTGGAATACATGCTCTGCCTTCGCCTCGGCGATATGCAAGGCTTTTATCCACACACTGTAAAATTATGAGAGATGAATTAATATAGGGAAAACAGTGCCTTTCCGATTAGGAAACTGCCACTGTGGCGACTCAGGAAACGAGTTCATATCCTCATCGGTGCTAAAAGATATCTGCTGTTAAGCGCCACCTCTCTCTCTATTTCATATAATATATTTTTGTTCCTCCTCGAAAAAAAAAAACACTAATCAAAATATATTTTTAATTCGTTTCCCTTGCATTTAAAAATCACTATTCGAGAATTTATACACTTATGACACATGTACAAATACTAGTAATTACAATGCGATTATACAATAATTGTGTAGGCTCTGGAGAACTTGAAAAATGTTATTCACAATATCGAAGTTAAATTTTTTTATTACAGCATGTAGCTTCCCTCAATAAGACTTTAAGAAAAGGTTAATCCCATATGTTACGCGAACGAGTGTCGAACCCTGAATCGTCAGTCCTGCTAATGTTGATTTTCAATGTCTACAACCTACCACGAATGCGTAGTTGGAGACATTACTATTTCACATTAGCGGCATCGTTAGATAAACAAATTTATACTCGTGTGATGTCCTGGTGACGGTAATATATCTCAATATGAAGTTGGTAGAATATCACATTTTGCAAACCATTACTTAATTTTTGTTTGTTCATCTGCATGTACAACATTGCGGCAAGGTATTTGACCATTGCTAATTTCATACACTAATTATTACTATACTAAATATTATTGCATACTGTCACACTAGCAATTTGTGTGAGTGATGCTGTAATCAAATTCCAGGCAAGATATGCGAGTACAGAAATTATGGGGACTTCGGCACATCGGGACCTAAAAAGGAGCATCGGAGATGTTCGTGCTCTGTCATTCCGGTTGGCCGGCGGCCATAATGGATCCATGTGACCTTAACCTTTTATCTTGACCCTGTTGACCTTTGACCGTGACCCCGGTGACCTTCGCCCTTAAAACCCAATAAATAATATATATATATATAAATCCTTTGAAATTATTACAATTTATTAAAATAATAGTTATTATAGAAAATGTATTATAAAAATTTATTATTAAAAGATTTATTTTTAAAAATTTACATTTCCGGTGGTCTCCCTCACTACTGCCCCTCATCGAAACTCAAGCTATCGTGTGCGGCCATCTTGGTTTCTTGTTTGTCATTTGTTCATACACTGCTGGAGGACGCCGTCTTCGTTTTTCGTTTGTCATGTGTTTATTCATTGTTGGAGGACGCCATATTGGATTGTTTTGTTTGTCATTTGTTTATACATTGATGGAGGTCCCCCAGCACCACGCCCAGCAGACGACTGACCCCCTCCACTCCCCCTGACAATATGTTTAATTGCCCCGCCAATGTTTCTCATTGGCTAATTGCCCCACAACCCCCTTCCAAAATATTTTATTGCTCCGCCAATGTTTCCCATCGGTTAATTGCCCCACCCCCACCGCCAATAACTCACATTCGTTCGACCAATTAGTCGGCAGGTCTCCATCCCCACCACCCCTCACCAATAATCATTCTGCTATCTTAGTTTTTCGTTTGTCATTTCTTTATATTTTCAACACCTAGGTGGCGCTAGTGTATTAATTACTGATCACGTCACCAGGCGACCTGCCTGTTTAACCACCAGGCTGCAGTCATATTTGTTTACGTTTTAAAGTATAAGTGGTGCTGTCGGCGCCCTCCATATTGGATTCTAATTTCAACACATAGGTAGCATTAATTTCTCGATTTCACTGCCAAGCGAGCTGTCGGTACCCGATCATTCTGACAATTCAGCCACAAAGTGAGCTGTAGGCACTCACATTTGTTTCATAGACATACAAAATACAGTAAAACCTCGTTAATCCGGCCCTTTGATCCGGATCTCCGGATAATCCGGATGTTTTTAATTTAATGTTCACATAGATAATATGTAATATGAAGTGGATTNTCCGGATAATCCGGATGTTTTTAATTTAATGTTCACATAGATAATATGTAATATGAAGTGGATTGACTCACCAGCAACAAATAGGTTTGACTTGACCTTGAATCTCCTACCCATCACTTCCCCTCCCTCAATCTCCACAGTTTTCCTACTGTTTTCAAACGACACTTGTCATTTTGTTTATTGTGTGTGGTTCAACCGGATATTGTTTTGGTTTTTTATCAAAGTGTTTGGGAGTGAATTGTAGTGTACGTACAAGTTTAAAATGGCATCGAAATGAGAGAAGGTCGTGGTTTCAATGGATAAAAAGTTAGACGCTATTAATCGAATTGATAAAGGAGAAGCATTGAAAAAATANGAAGGTCGTGGTTTCAATGGATAAAAAGTTAGACGCTATTAATCGAATTGATAAAGGAGAAGCATTGAAAAAATAACTACTGAATTGGGAGTTGGAATTTCAACAGTGTCCGACTGGAAGAAGTAAATAAAAGAAATTAAAGATATTTGTTGTAAAATGATATGTAAAAACAGTTTGGAAGGCAGAGGAACGGCAAAAAAAAGCAAAAAATTAAGCATTAGACGACGCACTATTCATGTGGTACACGGCTCAGCGAGAATGTGGTTTGCCTATATCTGGACCGATCTTGGCCCAAAAAACTTTAAGCTTAAACAAAATGTTACCGAATTCCGACCTAGAATTCACTGCTAGCCAGGGGTGGCTAGAGCGTTTTAAAAACCGACACGGTATTCACCAACTTACTCTGACTGGAGAGAGCTTGTCTAGTGATGTTGCTGCTGCTGAAAAATTTAAAAAGTACTTCGAACAATTTGTTTTTTCTGAAGAATTGACACCCGATCAAGTTTATAATGCTGACGAAACTGGGCTTTTTTACCGGATGCTTCCAAGCAAAACGTTAGCATCAAAGCTTGAAGATTCGGCTAAGGGCTACAAGAAAAGCAAAGATAGGCTAACTGCTATGGCTTGTAGCAATGCATCAGGGAAATATAAATTTCCTCTTGTCAATGTAGGGAAATCCAATAATCCCCGAGCGCTAAAAAATGTGAACCACAATACGTTGCCAGTGGTTTACCGACCACAAAAAGTGCGTGGATGGACAGTTTTTTTTTAAGAATTGGTTTTTTGATAACTTTGTTTCTGAAGCTCGAAAATTTCTGAAAAAATATAGTTTACCAGAAAAAGCTATTTTACTGATTGACAATGCTCCGTCTCATCCGGGAGAACAAGAACTCGTGAGTGGAGGAATTAAAGTGAAATTTCCTCCACCAAACGTAACACCACTGCTGCAGCCTATGGACCAGGGAGTCCTTGAAAACATCAAAAGAGTTTACCGAAAAGAACTGCTTAGTAAAATAATTGAAGAGGAAGGTGGAAAAAGTGTGATTGATTTATTGAAATCAATCAATATCAAAGACGTTATTTACATGGTTGCTGATGTTTGGGATTGCATCACAAAAAGCTCTTTGAAAAAGTCATGGAAAAAACTGTGGCCAGCTATTTGTGCTACAAACGNGGTCGTGGTTTCAATGGATAAAAAGTTAGACGCTATTAATCGAATTGATAAAGGAGAAGCATTGAAAAAATAGCTACTGAATTGGGAGTTGGAATTTCAACAGTGTCCGACTGGAAGAAGTAAAGAAAAGAAATTAAAGATATTTGTTGTAAAATTATATGTAAAAACAGTTTGGAAGGCAGAGGAACGGCAAAAAAAGCAAAAAATTAAGCATTAGACGACGCACTATTCATGTGGTACACGGCTCAGCGAGAATGTGGTTTGCCTATATCTGGACCGATCTTGGCCCAAAAAACTTTAAGCTTAAACAAAATGTTACCGAATTCCGACCTAGAATTCACTGCTAGCCAGGGGTGGCTAGAGCGTTTTAAAAACCGACACGGTATTCACCAACTTACTCTGACTGGAGAGAGCTTGTCTAGTGATGTTGCTGCTGCTGAAAAATTTAAAAAGTACTTCGAACAATTTGTTTTATCTGAAGAATTGACACCCGATCAAGTTTATAATGCTGACGAAACTGGGCTTTTTTACCGGATGCTTCCAAGCAAAACGTTAGCATCAAAGCTTGAAGATTCGGCTAAGGGCTACAAGAAAAGCAAAGATAGGCTAACTGCTATGGCTTGTAGCAATGCATCAGGGAAATATAAATTTCCTCTTGTCAATGTAGGGAAATCCAATAATCCCCGAGCGCTAAAAAATGTGAACCACAATACGTTGCCAGTGGTTTACCGACCACAAAAAGTGCGTGGATGGACAGTTTTTTTTTATAAGAATTGGTTTTTTGATAACTTTGTTTCTGAAGCTCGAAAATTTCTGAAAAAATATAGTTTACCAGAAAAAGCTATTTTACTGATTGGCAATGCTCCGTCTCATCCGGGAGAACAAGAACTCGTGAGTGGAGGAATTAAAGTGAAATTTCCTCCACCAAACGTAACACCACTGCTGCAGCCTATGGACCAGGGAGTCCTTGAAAACATCAAAAGAGTTTACCGAAAAGAACTGCTTAGTAAAATAATTGAAGAGGAAGGTGGAAAAAGTGTGATTGATTTATTGAAATCAATAAATATCAAAGACGTTATTTACATGGTTGCTGACGTTTGGGATTGCATCACAAAAAGCTCTTTGAAAAAGTCATGGAAAAAACTGTGGCCAGCTATTTGTGCTACAAACGAAATGGCAAGCGATGATTTGGTGCAAGTGGCTGCAGAAGACCTGCAAATGTTAGGAACAATAAGTGGATGCTCAGATGTTGATATGGAAGACGTCAGTGAGTGGCTGAAAGACAACAATGACGGTGGCTACGGCACTATGACGGAAGAAGAAATTGTAGCGGCATGCACATCTACAGCAGACAGTGAGGAAGAAGATGACGTGGACGAGGAGGGAGCGATCACACCGCAACAGCGGACGACACATGCAGATGCTGTGGACCAGCTGACAAACATCATGGCATACTTGGAGCGTCAGCCCGACACCACTCCAGCAGAACTATATATGATAAAGCGTTTGCGTAACCGTGCTTCATTCAAACCCCACACGTGTTTGAAAAAGATGACAGTGGACCAATTCTTTGTTAAGAAAATATGTGAAAAAATATTTTTATATTTTTTTAATGTATTTTAAACAATTCTATGTAATTTTGTTACAAAACATAGTTTTTTATCGTAATAAACGGCAAGTCTGCTTATTTAAGGATTTGGTTTGCTTATTACCCGGATTATCCGGATTTTCGATTTTCCGTATTGCCTTTGGTCCCAGTTAGTCCGGATAAACGAGGTTTTACTGTGCTGTAATTTTTCATTCCATTAAGAAAATAATAATATTTTTCCAATCAGTGATATACCTACATGCATAATTTATTAAATCGATGTTTTTATGTTAAAAACTTTAATTAAGACTGATCAAAAACGTTTTTCGTTTTAATGCTAATTAAATTACCATTGGAATTGAGTATTTATTCTGTTACTCCTTACCCCACCACTTTAGTCCATCCAATTATTCACCCACGCTTAATCCCTCACCACTACCGCTCTTGTTTTCAGTATTGTACGCCAGAGCGTACTAGTGTAGGGAAAATATATAATGGGAAAAATGTCGACCTTCAGCACAGTTTCTCGTCTGATACCAGGGGGGTGGGGGGGGGGCATATCGCTCTCTCACTTCTCGTCTTTTAGCATTCTAACTGGTAAGTATATTTAATTCCATCTGGTCGCAGGATATTATCAAGCGTGCACGTAATACGCATATATTTGCCTGTGAAATTACAATTCTGCTCAAATTTGGAATATCGTTACGGGCCATCTAGTCTCTGGAGAAAGGTAACCTCATAAAATAGGGTACTAGGATTAAGTATTTTGATTTACATATTTACCACGTAATTTCTTTGCAAAAGCGTAACGTCATTACTTGTGCTACTGTAACACTTCGTTTACATTCACCAAATGTGTTCGAAGGCACGAAAAGTATGAATGTTAGAATAATGCAGATCGAGTGGCATATAAGAGTATGGCATTTGCTAGGCGCGGTAACGTGCAGAGGCATGCAAAAACCNGAATAATGCAGATCGAGTGGCATATAAGAGTATGGCATTTGCTAGGCGCGGTAACGTGCAGAGGCATGCAAAAACATGTGTAGCTGTAGGACCTTCACGTCAGGTTGAGCATCCACCATCGTGCCAGCAACCATCACGACCATGGATCGTGGCAGAGTCTGGGTTGGTTAATGTCAATCGTTTCGTGGAGGCCCAAACTGCATTCGATCACATTCTAAAGACCTATGCCTCCACAATGAGAGCGGGTATTCGAAGGGCATTTGCGCATGTTTAACTCGAATGGAGGAAAATATCGCTGTTGGCTCTCCACATAAACACACTACACATAAAATTTAATTTATGGCTCAAACGCAGCATTACAAAACCGACCCCCATTCAACGAAAGAATGATATTCGAATCGGAAGGCAAGATATCGAAAATACAGTAAAAAATCTCATACTGGAAATATACGTCACGAGAAAGAAGCACACAAAGAGCGTATTTCGGGGTAAATATTAACGAAAAATCAATCACCGAGTGCCCCTTCCCCTTTAAACAAAATGCTTGCCCCCTGAGCAAAACATTCGTTTAAAATTCATGTTGGAAAAAATCATGTGTTGTGTAAGGATGCGATATGCAGCTTTCTATAAAGTAATAATGGCTAGAAAACCCCGAAAAGAGAATTAAAACCACTTCGCTACCCCTCACGGTATGCGAAATGCACAGCCAAGGATCCAATGCATTCCCCTCACCGAGGGATAGACGTTCCTCATTAAAAAACATTTACTCCCAAGTTTAAAATCAGTACGTTAGGAAATTTAGGCAGCGGGGAAAAAATATCCACATGGCGACTCCAGGTGCAAAGATATTTCTAGCTCAGTGTCCGCATATAAAACTCCATACATGCAAATAATGTGCATATAGAAAGTTTTGCGGGCGGGGGTTATTATATACCGTGAGGAGACTCTAGCATAAAGGTACATCCACCACAAGTACAAAATTATAACAAACCTTCGGCAAACAAAATGTCTGTGTTTTCATACATTCATGTGCGCTCGCTCCATTAAGATATATATCTTACCCGCGGTAAAACATCCCCACCCTCACCCTCCAGAGTCCCACCATACTGCTACGTGACTTAAGAAGAATGAAAAGTGACATGCGAAAATGTGTATATATATGTGCGGCATCTTATCCAGCAGGTGGAAATAGTATTCACTCTTTATTAACTACGCGAACTAAAACATAGTTTTATTCCCTAGATACTAGTCCACAATGCAGATTTACACCATACTAGGAATTCCAGCAAAGACACGCGCATACAGCTCTCGTTCGACACCCTTCAACCTCGTCGAGACATATAACGAAATATTTCACAAGTGCGAAAAAATTAAAGCATACTGCAGCCAGTGCATCTTGAAGGCCATGAAATTTTATAGTTATGGTTATCTCTTTCGAATGTAGAAAATTAATTTCATGTACAAATTTTCGGTAAATTAATTTTGGCTCGAACTCAAAGTTAATTTTTTTTTCGTATAAAAAATCAAATGTGACATTTTTTTATTAATTCCGGTGAAACCAAAGATACTTTTTGATACTGTGAAACTAAATATATTGTTAATGTTAATTTTTATAAATGTTTTATTTCTGGCTTTTCCAGTTCAAATATCACCGGGGCCAAGGTCAGGGTCAAGGTCACCTGAATCCAAATTGGCCACCGGCCAACTGGAACGACAGAGCACGTAAAGCTCCGATACTCCGGTCCCAGGGACGTGAGTGGGTGAGTAAAGAGATTTGGGCGGCTCTTCTTAACATCGAGTTCTTAAGAGTCGATGAGGGTGAAGCGAGGTTAGTATGGGGGAAGACCGCATGATTGCAAGATCGGGGGAACGGGATATCCCCGAGAAAACCCGCCGACCAG
>NQII01000015.1:689771-705779 GCA_002778355.1 Clitarchus hookeri
TGTCAGATACTCTCACACACACACTGCAATAGTTCATTGCATTCGCAGATCCATTTTCAAAACACAATTAACACACACATACAAAATACATTCCTTTATAATCATTCGCATCTTTCTATGTAGTGCACGTGTTGAGGTACTATTGTCCAAATTTTGCAATACCGTCGGAGATAATATATAATTTTCTCGACTGGTTTTAGCGCCCTTCTTGGCACCCAGAGCATCGGCTCCACTTGCCCCGCCCTAAGGTCAACCCTGGTTGTATATTTACAAGTATGTAGTCTATAGTCTACCCTTGCACACTGAGAAGAAGATTTTTGTAACTAAACAAAGTTTGTTTGACGCAAACACATCAATTGTTTGTACGGGGGCAATTGAGTATTTTGTTGCTGAAACAAAATTATTTTGTTGTTATTATTAGGTCGCACTAAACCTGTATGATTTGATTGGTGTAACTTAAGATTTGTGTAGATCTACTAAGGGTATTTAATATTCTAAATTTACTATTTACATTTTTAGCATATTGCATTCATTTTCGTTCATATATGAAATGGTAATCTAATAATTATATGACAATTAATAAAAACCGATTTTCAAAATGAAATGAAACGATTTACAAAAATTTTAAATTTGTGCTTACGTTCGTAAAACTTATTAATAAACGTTTTCTGCTGGAGCTCTGCACACCGTTCGGCGGCCTACCTAGGCGGCCACCTTAATGAGATTTTGTCTGTCACAGCTAACTGCAAAATAGTTTTATGACTACGTGAAGAAAGATAAAATAATAGAAACCAACGTATTAATGAAAACAGACAACAACAAGATTTAATAAAACGCTCTTCTTACAGACACGTGCCTAACTTAAAAATCTGTGTGTAAGTAATCCACTTCCAGAAACTAAAAAAAAAAAAAAAAAAAAAAANAAAAAAAAAAAAAAAACATTTATAGCACATATTATGTCAGAGATACAACGAAGAGAATGTATAAGAACATATAAAATAACAGCACTAAAAACGAACTATTGATAAGAAAAAATTCACTGTCCACGACTGTATCAATTATACTAATACGGTGATCTACTAAATATTCTAAAATACGAGGCCGAAAAGAAACAATAACTTCAAATTCGTCCACGTTCAAATAACACACTCAAATCTGATTATGCAGTATGATTCTAAAATCATGGGACAAACATTGAGGGGTGATAGAGCTCACTAAAACAAACAATTATTGTATAGAAATATATGGGCGCGAGTGACGCGTAGAGGCACAAACACAAAAATAACACATGAAATGCAACACATTGTTTATTTACAACGTCGCCACTAAATGCCTTTTTACAGCAATGTTTATAATAATTGCTTAAAATTGCTACCACCGACAGTAATGCAAGCTTGGTAGCGTCAGTGGAGTGATTGGCGAACAGGTTCAAATACGCCGGGTATTTCACGCACGCCACCATTGTCAACCAATGTAGAGGTCGCCAAGCATGCGTGAATGTTGGTGGATGCATTTAAAGCAACTGTTTTAACATTTTCTGTACGGAATCACTCGTTAAGTATGCTACTAATGAACATTTTATTTTTCCGTTAATGTGTTATGTTTTTGTGTTTGTGCCTCAGCGCGTCACTTCCGCCCATATATTCCTATACAATAATTGTATATTTTAGTGAGCTCTACCACCAGTCAATGTTTGTCCCATGATTTTAGAATCATCCTGTATAATACTCCCAAAACACTCGAATTTCTACATATCATTCAGTTACAGATGTTCACATGGTCAAACTCAAAACGAAACAAGAACGCATGCAATACTACTTAACTTGCAGCAGACAGCACTTCCCAAAGTTTGCAGCTGTACTGATGAAAAACGTAACCAAATAGTTGTACGAGAGAGTTAGTTTCACTTCGTATTGGTTCGCAGCAGTTTAGCGTTGCATGGTGTAAAGGAATTTGACGAATCGTGTAAACAGTAGGGGTTTACACATGCTAGCAGTATCTTTATAGCAAATTCGCTGACATTTTCCTTGACTTTTATAGGTACCCTGTTACATTTACCTAACCAATTTACACGGCAAATATTACAAATATTTATATTTTTTTCCTAAAATAAATTAAAAATTTTAATAACATAGAAATATATACTAACAAAGTATTATTTTATGCATGCTTTCCTAAGCAAGAAACAAAATTTTATAAAACTTAAGAAAAAGTACACAGGTATAAAGATGGAAAATGGAAAAAGGTGACAATAGTGTAAATACTAGCATTCTAAGAACCCGAAAAAGTCACAATACAAAGACAATAGACAATACAATGTATCAATTCAATGAGAAACACTAAAAGTATTTGAATAATTATTTTAGTAAAATAAAAATCAGCCAAGATAATATGTGTAATAATAGTTACAATTAAAGATACTACAACCAAATTATCCCCAGGCTCATAATTCTTCTCATGAAGGTGGAATAAATTAAGTAACAGTACAATTCATAAGATGACATGAGGCAGAAGTGCTATAATCTAATATTTATTTTCTTATTAAATACATTTTAAACTATTTTATATAAATTCGCGACGTCACAAAAATGTACCCTGACATTTCCCTGACTTTTCCAGATATGTAAAATTCCCTGAATTTTCCAGGTTTCCCCGGTTTTTCCTGATGCTAACCACCCTCACGTGATATTAACATCTTCTGGAATATTCATATTTTAAAATATCACCAATATGTTTTGCTTTAAAGAATGGATTATTTTTATCATCTAAAATGAATAAAGATATTGAGATATTCAATTATTAAATACAAGAGAGTTGCTTTTCAGATCAAGAATCGTCTCCATTCATTTAAACAAAAATTTAACAAAAAATTAAATAACAGTTTATAAAATAATATTTTAAGTCAATAACGGTATATTTTATTTTATTAATAAATTCATTAATATTTTGGGTGTCGCTAAACAACGCTCTTACAAAAAATTCAGTTTATTATATTTCTTAAGATTTTATAAACTATATAGCCCTGAAATGTTTCCCTTTCAAAAATTCTACTTCTTATAAAAATTATTTTGAAAAAAAAGTTTAAACACTACTAGCGAATAACAAGAGAGCTGGAATTGATTTTATAATTTGTATGAACTCAAAAAAATAACATATAATTCGAAATAACGATATCGATAAAAAAAAATTGTACTGAATTAAGAGAAATAGCAAAAAAAATTAAATATATGAGTTATGCTTTTAAAAGAAAACAAGGACTTATAGAAAGGAATGACATAGTTCAAAATATCCATTCTGATAAAAAAAAGATAACTTACTCCAAAAAAATTAAATTTATGCATTAAATTGAAAACAACTCAAAGGTATTAGAAAACTACTAAAACTGAAAAAATATTATAATCAAAACAGAAAAGTTTTGATATAAAATATAGTGAATTATGAACATATTTTACGAAAACCATTTACAAAGCATTTAGAAAAAAATCAAAGATTTCAAGTTATTGAAAAAAAATAATTTAAATTTAAGGCTATTCTTATATGAATCAAGTAAAACGTAAAAGAAAAATTATTTAGTGCTACCTATTTTAAATAAAAATAAGATTTTGAAGAGAATACAAGAATATAATTTCTATGTTGATAATATAAGAAAAATTGTATTCTAAAATCGTTACCAAATCTGAGCTAAAGGATTAAAATATTTTCTTTGTATGTATTTAATATCATTAGAATTAAGAAATTTAACATAATTGAACTTTTGAATTCTAAAATATTTAGTACATATATTTGTTCACTAGCTTTTTGTATAAAAAAACTAATAATACGATTAGTAATAAACTTTTTTTTGTTTCCAGACCCTATAATTATAGGGGCTAACCCAGGCGCTAAATTTTTTGCGCCTGGATTATTTAATAGAATCAGTGCCAATTTTTAAATCATGAATACAATAAATGTTTTAAAAAAATGTATATAGCGATTGTCTCTTATTAGTTTCTATCACTCTATTATATGTCAAGTAATAATTTTTATGATTCAAAAGGTTTAATTATTCCTTAATAGTAATAATTTCTGTATAAATATCAGTCAATAATTTCTTAAAATTATCATCTAAAGCACATGAGATTTTCCTACTACAAATTGTATCAAACAATTTGAAAATGTGATGTATTATATTTTTTATTTAGGTACTACTCTATTAAGTTTTTTGACTCAAGAGAGTTGTTCAGCTTGTTGAGCATTGGATCCATAATTATTTATACATAATAAAATTTATAATAACAAAAAAATTCGGACCTATTTTAAAAATAATTTTTTTATAAATGTAAAACATTACAATAAAAAAATGTAAAAAGTGCGGTGAAGAAAGATATATTGATCCTTTTCACTTACGTAAAGAACAGAAGATAAACACATTAATACATGTGAGTGAAGAGATTTGGGCGGCTCTTAACAGCGATGTCTTGAGAGCCGAAATACATGTAAGAACTGTCTCAATCAATATAATAAATAAAATTATAAAACTAATGAAAACATTCACAATAAAAAACAAGAAAAATGCTTTGTGATGAATGTGGCAAATATGTTTGTAGATCATATCTTGAAATACATAAAAAATAAAATCACACAATAAATTAAAAAAAAACACTAAAAAATGTAAACATTGTGAAGATATAAAGATATTAATTTGTTTGCTCCTCATCCTTATACCGGAGATAAACATTCACATTTATGTAGACTATCTACAAACATAACATAAAAAAATTATTACCCTAATAATAAATTATACAAAAAATGTAAATAAACCAAATTTTAAATAGAAAATAAAATTGATACTGAATGTATATAATCTTACTTTAATTTAAATATTTTTCATATATAAATGGAACAACAAAATATCAATCAACTGGAAGTTGTTGAATAAAAATATTTGACCAAATCTTTAAAATTAAAAGGGTATTTTAGATTGAGAAAAGACGGTTTGAAAATGTTAATTTCTAATCATCACAAAACTTTGTTACAAAACAAAGAAAAATATTTTAAATAATAATCAAATAGATATGAAAGATGTGAAGAAAATAAATATATTATAATTTTAAGATCAAAAGTCTCATATTATGATATGATTGTTGATTTTTCAGTTTATTGAAAATCGGAGGAATATATTTTAATACCATTTTTATATAAAATTCAAAATGCATTAGTTGAAATAATTGAAAAAGAACTCTAGAAGAAAAAAAATGTTTCAATTCAATTAGTTGCTGTTGTACAATATCAAGAATTAAATTTAAACACAAATTTAAAAACAATTGATGGGACATTAGCTTATGCAAAAATAAAATAAAATAATTCGAATATCTAACTTCCAAAAAACACAAAATATAAATTTTATGGAGTAATTTGAGTTCATATTCTGTCTGACAAAGTTAACCCACTTCGAGGCAGAACTTATATAGAATTACCAACATTAATTTAAAATAAGAAGTGTTGTATCAATGTTAAGAATAAAAAATTTATAAATTTAAATGTTTAAAACAAGAAAATCCAAGATGTTTTTAATATGTTTTGCAAAGTATTTGATATTATATTGACCATTCCAATATACTAAGTAAATATAGCATTAAAAAATATGAAATAATAAAAAAGAAGTATTCTGTTGACTTAATTCCTGAATATATAAAGGAAAAAAACTTTTTAAATATTTCTATCGATGTTTATAAAATTTGAAAATACATCATTTTAGTTTTTATATTAAAGAGAAGTAAAAAAATTTCCAAAACATGTTACCTTATTATTATATCAAAACTTATATATATGGAATAACATTATATCTTGTTTACTAAAATGTCAAATCTATAAAATAAATTATTATTATCATATTTGTATTAAGTGTCATTCTATATTTCATATACAGATTTTTTATCTGTATTCATGACAAAAAAAACAGCAATAAAACTGCCAATTAAAATTTATTTTCTAAGAATCAAATCTAAGGATGCCAAACAATTGCATCCATGTGCAATAACTATTGGTGTTGATAATGTAGAATGGAAACAAAAGCATAAGTATTACAGATTCATCAAAATATTTTTATGGACGTATTCCAAGTAGTTTTAGTTTCACCACAAATAAAGGAACAAAAATAATAAAAAATTAATATATATAAAATTAATAGAAACACTCAACGAAGCAGTTAATCACTAAGGAAAACAACTTAGGGAAATTCGAAGACAAAATATAAAAATGAAATGGGATGATGATATATTTTTTAAAATTAACTCTCAAAAATATTATATTTGTAACAAAGAATTTTAAGACGAAAGGAAAATAATTATTGATTGTCGTCATATATTTGGACAAGAGGATTAGTATGTAATTCCTATAATTTCGAAGTGCATATTTCCCAATTTATACCGGTTGGAATTCATGATTTATAATACGATTAATAATATTATTACTTAAATATATTTTTTAATTAATTGATAGTTATAGACACATAAATGTTACGGAATTAAAAATAAAATTATATTGCTTTATCAAAAAAAAGTTAGTTGACCAATTTAAACAACCTTACAGTGTTTCAAGATGTGTTATATGCAATAAAAATTTGTATAGTAAAATTATTGAAATATGCAACCAATTTGAGAAAAAAATAATGTTAAATAATGTGAGATGCAAAATATCACTATGGAACTTTTAGATTTATAAATACAAGTCTATACAAATCAGTAAAAATTTTAAGTTCAAATAAATAATTGTTATTGTTCAAAATGCCAATCAAAACAAAAAAGGAAAAATATAGAATTTTTATTGTTTAACTAAAATTGAATATTAAAATGAACAGCTAGCTGTAAAAATTTAATAAATATAGGTAAATAAATAGTTTTTTTAATAATTTTTTTTTAAGAAATAAAAGGAATATATCCTTATGCATGTGTTGACGATTATTCTAAATTTAATAACCAAAAACGATTACTTTAAATTTAGTGAAAAACTTCCAAAAAACAAAAAATTCTGTATTCGGCATTATTAATAAAAATATTACAAATTCAAATTTAAAGTTTAATAAGAAATTACAAACCTTTTAATTGTAAAAATTGAGAGGCTATTACAATTGATATTCAAAATCAGATATTATTCTAACACAGTATAATTTTATAATTCTATAAAAACCTGTTATTAAATTTATAAATAAGATCTTCTTTATTATACATATGATACAAACTTGGTTGAGTCTGTTTCTTCAAAAGAAACAGGTAAAATTTGGAAATAAAACTGATAAAAATTATATGAAGTTTATGAAAAAGGAATCAGAGGTGGAATATCGATGATCCCACATAGATATTCTATTACTAATAATTGTTATTTTATCACGAAAAATCTTGCAAAACAATATAATTATCAAAAGAAAATGCTTTGAATATGAAATATATAATAGTTAAAAATGTAAGATATATTATGTACTTAGATTGTAATACTTTATATGGTTGGACTTAGACAACCATTACCCACTGGTTATTTTATTGATTATAATAATAAAAAAATCATCTTAACCCTAGATTTTACAATTGATTGAAAATATTTAATTAATCTGACCACAATAAACAAGGATAAACATATATTGGTGATATACAAATTCCGAATAAATCACATGATAAACTTAAATATAACCAGATGTTGCCTGAATACTATTTATCTAATTATGATGCATTATCACATTATCAAATAGAATTAACCAATCAAAAATTGGACAAAAAAACAAACATTTTAACACTTATAAATACATTTAAATAAAAAAGATTATGTTATTCATTATATAATTTTGAAAAAATGTATTTCTCAAGGTATTATTTTTTCAGAAGTAAAAAATTGTAGTCGATTTAAACCAAAAGCTTGGTTAAACCATATATAGAAAAAAATACAAAATTAAGACAAGAGGAAAATAATGACTTTGAAAAAGATTTTTATAAATTAATGAATAATAATAAAAACTGTTTACGGAAAACAAATAAAAAATGTAAGGAATAAATGTGATGTGAAATTATTTGATTCTATCAAAAAATTTAACAAAAACACAGATTTTGAAACTACAACTATAATTATTGATGATGTTGTTTTGCTATATAAAAATAAGTTTATGTAATCGAGTAAACCTATATGTTTGGTTAGTTTTGTTGTTTTGGAATTATACAAATTATTTATGTATAAATGTTGTTATAATGTCATAAAACAAAAACACAGTCATAAAATAAAATTGACGCATGCCATATTCAATGTAGAAACTCAGCTGTCACAACGCACGCCATACCCCATCCCCTCCTGCAAGGGCCTCCCAGTAGCAGCCACCTGCGCCTCAGAACACGTGGCAGCAATTAACGCCTGCGGCGAAGCCAGGCCGAAGGCGAGACCGAGCCAGGGAGACGAGTGGTGGCCTCACGAGAGGCACCACCCAGCGAGGAAGTAGATGCTGCCGGATGGCGACGGAGCACCACGTCAGGACGCAGAAGGAGATACCGAGAATGGAAGGGGAGAGAACACGGAACAGCCAGTCCGAGGGCCTGAAAAAGGGCCACCCAACTCACCAGAACGCAAGTTACCGCCGGAGCAACCCCAAACAGCAGAATACGGTTCAGTAACAACGTCGTCACTCAGGGACATGCCCCCACGGTGTCAGAAACGTTAGCCATATCACCGTAATCAGCCCTTCAGGCCCACAACTCGCAGGGTCAATAACGTATGAGTTAATTCTCGGCACAAGGTGCCGAGAAAGTATGTGTAATTCCCGCAAAAGTGCCGGGAATGTGTGTATGAATTCCCGGTCAAATAAACCTTTAAAACCAAGACGGGATAACATTATTATTCACCCTATTAAACATTCAAGGCACCTTATAGTCTGTGCCTGGTAAAATTAAATCAGATCCTATAAACCACCCTGTATCACACAGGTGGGGAGTAGCGTCAAAATTAGGCACTAACAACATATAGAGATTTTTTATTGTTAAATTGAGACTGAAGATGTTTATAAGATAAGAAAAAGATAACAGTATTTTGATACATCTGAATATATAAATGATTGGAAGCCGCAAGGTAATATAAACTTCCAGGATAATTTAAAGATGATTATTTTGGAAATCAATCCGCGAATTTATTGGACTTACATAAAAAAATGTATACATTCAAAAATTATATCATAGAAAAGGAAGTTTCTACAGGAATAAAAAAAATATAGTAAAGAAAAACTAAATTCGGACTGTATAATAATGGTTTGACGAATAGTACAACAAAAGAAACTGTTTATGAAATAGTTTCAAAAGATTAAAAATGATATGCAGTGGAATAAAAGAAAAAACATTATCACCATATAATGAAAAATTAGATTTAATTGATATTATAAACACATTACCACATGAATATAATAATATTTAAACTTCAACGACAATAAACTGCAATTTTTCTTATTAATTTCGTAATCTCAACTATCACAGCCGTCTAAACTGTAAACATCTTTAAAATGTGCAAATTTTATAAATCAGTAATAATTTATATTAATTTTTAAAACAGTTTTGAACTGAACAATTTCATTATCTTCAATAAATGTTTCCCTTTTGATAACTTAATAACTAATAAACCAAGATTTAAAATGTTCAGTAATCGACTAAATTTGTTACCAAAAATTGTCATTAAAAATTAAAAATTGTTTCATACCTAATNTTTAAAATGTTCAGTAATCGACTAAATTTGTTACCAAAAATTGTCATTAAAAATTAAAAATTGTTTCATACCTAAGATTACTTCGATATCAGCATCATCGAACTCTATGAAATTTATATTTTCATCTCTTATATCTAGAACGATATAATAAATCGTTTGTTATTAATTTTATGAAATAATGGATATGAAGACTTGTAATTAATCGAATCATGATTTCGAAACATTGTTTTGGTGCAAAACTAGCAACAATATCTCTTTCTCAGTGATTCATTTCTACATATTTTATAAACACACCATAATATTACTTAAAACGATAAGTTATAGTTTTAAAATGATTAAAATTAGGTACTATTATAATATTAACTTTAATTTTAATAATTTTATTTATTTCGAAACCTACAATTTCTGATAACCGATTATCAAATATTATATTGTATTTGTTGTTAACATTTATTATATTTTTTACATTATTTGTTTCTAATATGTTATCAATTTTAATGTCATATAAATTTGTATTTTTTTGTAATGAAACAATATCACATTCGCTTATCGGAATGTTTTTATTTTGTTGAATAACAATTGTATTTACATATTATTATTCATATTTGGTATCAAATCTGTTGTATAAAATCTAATTAATGTAATAGAATGTTTACCATGAAGAATGCCATAATGAAATATTTTCGTTAATATATATTTATTATTTAACTTAAAAACATTATTCATTTGTTTAAAAAATAATTATTTCATTAAATTAAGATTCATTGGGGTGTTGGGATATTTATTAATAAAAATGGTGAACTTTAACCAGATAATATTAGAAAAATAATAGTTTATCCAAGTAGTTGTGGTAAAACTAACATGACAATTAATTTTGTTAATAAAATTGGTTCGTAAAATGTTGATAAATTATGTTTGTTAAAAAGTTTAAATCAAGAAAAATATAATCCTCTAATACAAAAAAATGTTATGCTTTAAAAAAAGAAAGAAATTAGATATTTTAAAATAGTTTAGATGAAATAATTTCTTTAGATGAATGTGAAAAAAATTCTTTAGTTATGTTTGACGATATTATTTTAGAGAACCAGGTATAATTCCAGAATATTTACAAGAGGCAGACATAAATGTATATATTGCTTTTTTATAGTTCAAAATATTCGAAACATCCAAAACAATTAGTACGAGGTAATATAAAATCTTTATGTTTTTTTTCAACAAAATGATACTAATTTACAATATATTTATAATGTTATGTTGGTGGAGACACATATTATGATACATTTAAAGAAATTTATGCTGAATGTTGGAATAAAGGTTTTGGATTTATTACTATAAATACTAATCGAATAAATAATGAAGGCAAATACAGAAATAAGATTAAAGACAGTTATCAAAACTGTTATGGCTCCTGAAGCCAAACCCTGAAAAAACGAAAAACATTAAAAGAAATTTGATTGTTCCCAAACTGGGAACTGTTAATAATATTAAACAAAAAATTCTTTAATTTTTTTTAGAAATAAGATGTCCGAGAATTCTGGATGCGTTTCGTCTCTGACTTTTTATTTTTATTATTTTTTGTTAGTTAAATGATAAATTAATACTCATTATAGCAATCTTGAAAATAACTTCTTTTTCGAAAAAAACCAAACTTTGTGTTATAAAATATTTAAATTCATATAGGTTTTTTAATATTGAGAGTATTAAGAACGTATAAAAAATTGATTGAACAATATATACAGATACTTTAAGAATATATCTAGAACAATATAATTTAGCAATAAGTAGTTTATTCGATAAAGGATTATTGAAATTAATAAATAAACCAAGATGTGGAATCAAAGATAAACTTTTAGATCTATATTCATCTTAAAAAAAATGGAATAGAAATATCGTTAAATGGCACTTTTCTTTCGGCATTATTACGACTAATAAAATAACATTTAAAGTATTTAAAGTTTGGGGAAAACATAAATTTAAAATTTAGTCATGATGATAATAATCCTGATATAGTTTCACCATTTAAGCAAGGTATTCATAAATATAAAAACAACCATCAATTACAAGTTCATACAATTTAAAAGGTAAAATATTAAGTCATTCTTGTTTACCCACAAAACCGAATAAACAAATTTTAATCCATATAAAAATTTGAACCATGGTAAATTAAAGATGATCAAATACCAGATGACAAAATTAGTTTAATATCCTATTTAGTTCATGAAATCGGTAATTATTTTGATTAACAACGTAATATGTAGTATTTTGTACGATTGTTATTCTATCCTATATCAAATACAGAATAATAATGACTTTGAACAATATCAAATTGATATTGAAAATACAGAAAGCATATATGGAAAACCATTACCAAAAAAATTTCCAGGTCCTAAATAATTAGATTCTGATATATTATATTTACCAGATCTATGTTCCAGTAAAAATATAAATACCTTTCTTTGTATCAATGATAAATTTTATATATTTTATAGTAATTATGTTTGGTTAAAGTATCTAAAGATGTCATAATTGAAAATAAGACATTCTCGTAACAGATTGGTTGACATATTTGCTAAAAGCTATAACAGTTTTCATCTATATCGAATACCACCTGAATAAATAGCATGTTAATAGATTATTAAATATATAGTATTGATTACGAATGTTTCCTTTTATTCAAGTACTTACAATGGCAAAATCTTCTATAGGAATCAATTGTAACACCAAAATTCTTATAATGGTAAAACTTTTAACTTTTTCTCATAAATAATATTATTCTCATTTAAAAGAGTGTAGATTCAAAAGAAAACTAGGAATGATATTTAGTACATTTCCGCATTTATCAGGCAATTTAAAATCTGGTTTTAGGTACCTATACAAATAGTTTGTTACATTTATAAGAAATAATACATTGTATAGTATAATAAATTCATTAATCAAATAATTAGCACTGTTAAAATATTTACTTGTTTCTAATAAAATGTAACATGTATAATTATATTATGAATAAAATGAAAGACAAAGTTACTGATTAAGATCATTTTAGTCACCCTCAGAAAAAATATTTTAATTTTTACTTGAAAAATTATTTAGTAGTATAAATCTAGTTTAGCATGAACCACTTCCCATATAATCAAAACCTTTAACTAATAATTAAAATTTGAATAATTTTACAATAACAAATAAAAAATGTTTATTTATATCTTTAAATTCGAAATTTTTTTCAGGGTTATATGAGCATAAATTGCTGAATCAAAATAATTACTTCATTAGTAAAATCTTACTTTAAAATGTTGTTGCTGAATCTAAAAAAATAAATATATATGCAGGTAAATTTTATTTAAAACTTCAAATTATAAAGTAATTTTAAATTATCTAAAAGCAAACCCATGAATTTTAATTTTAATTTTTTAAGTTAAGCCTGTTAATATATTTTTTATATTCACAATCAAAATTAAATTTTTTACTTATGTTGTAAATAAATTTTATAAATTCATTATTGAAAATATTTTTAGTTTAAATGTTTTAGAAGTAATTCTCAATAGCTTATGAAATGTATTTTTGACTTAAATTTAAAGATAATTTTTTTAAATTATATTGAATGTTGTCCACGCTGAATCACATATATATTACTTATATCGTTAGTGGTATAATAACAAGGGGTGACAGGATATACATGACCCATTTCTTAATTCAGTAAACGGCTCCAGAATGTAAATAAGCACGCAAACTGTTTTTGTTCACCGAGGTGCGTTGACATATTGTATATATCTAATGAATTGTTGAAAACGTTTTTCTGATACTCATATACATCTTCACTTCTGGGTGATATACATTTTCGCTATCTTTTATGTTGCGTATAAATTAGGTTTTGATCTCATCAGCATTATATTTACAAGAGAAGCCAAAATGTCTTAAGAGGGTTCCTAAAGCCACTGTGGAGCGCCTAAAGGTTGCCCCCCCCCCCCCTTAAATTGAAAACGTTGTTTCGTCACTGTATATTACCAATAACTTTGTCCTGAGCGTAAAACACAGTAGAGTAATGGACATCACTTCCGATGTAAATCATATAGGGCCTACTCCATTCATAGTAAGCCTTAACTCCAACTTTTCTGAGGCCATGAAGTTCTACTGTCCGGCTATTCCTTCACCTCATGCAAACAATATTTGCAGAATAGGGAGGAAAAATCGGCTTATCATATCAATTGCTTGACCAATTTTAAACACAATTTTCTCTCTCCGAAAACATTAAACTTTTTGTACGTTCTACAAACAATTATTTGTAAATGAGTTGACAAAAATTTTTCTTGTAGCTCTACAAGGGAAATATATCTTTAAAACACATTGTTTTATTAAATTCACAAAACTCTTTATATGTATCTCCATGTTTATAATAAATTTGCTTGCCTACAAAACTTGGTTTTTAAATCTTAACTTTAGTTTTACACATTCCACAGTGACGTGTAGTAACATTTGATTTTAATTTACTTGTAGCGCTACAAAAAATATCTCCGCATCTGTGTCAAAAGATTCATTCATAAAAATGGAAATGCATTTTCATGCAACACGTGTGTTGGCCTCTTAGAACATAATATTTTGATGGTGTCATCGCATGCACAACGTACTAGGCAGTTACTGAAGATTAACTGAAAATTTACATGTTGTTCCTGCGTGCACGCCGGCTTGTGCTCGAACCGGGGACCTTGGAAGTTTATCTTANTTGAAAACGTTGTTTCGTCACTGTATATTACCAATAACTTTGTCCTGAGCGTAAAACACAGTAGAGTAATGGACAGCACTTCCGATGTAAATCATATAGGGCCTACTCCATTCATAGTAAGCCTTAACTCCAACTTTTCTGAGGCCATGAATTTCTACTGTCCGGCTATTCCTTCGCCTCATGCAAACAATATTTGCAGAATAGGGAGGAAAAATGGGCTTATCATATCAATTGCTTGACCAATTTTAAACATAATTTTCTCTCTCCGAAAACATTAAACTTTTTGTACGTTCTACAAACAATTATTTGTAAATGAGTTGACAAAAATTTTTCTTGTAGCTCTACAAGGGAAATATATCTTTAAAACACATTGTTTTATTAAATTCACAAAACTCTTTATATGTANTAGCTCTACAAGGGAAATATATCTTTAAAACACATTGTTTTATTAAATTCACAAAACTCTTTATATGTATCTCCACGTTTATAATAAATTTGCTTGCCTACAAAACTTGGTTTTTAAATCTTAACTTTAGTTTTACACATTCCACAGTGACGTGTAGTAACATTTGATTTTAATTTACTTGTAGCGCTACAAAAAATATCTCCGCATCTGTGTCAAAAGATTTATTCATAAAAATGGAAATACATTTTCATGCAACACGTGTGTTGGCCTCTTAGAACATAATATTTTGATGGTGTCATCGCATGCACAACGTACTAGGCAGTTACTGAAGATTAACTGAAAATTTGCATGTTGTTCCTGCGTGCACGCCGGCTTGTGCTCGAACCGGGGACCTTGGAAGTTTATCTTGCCGCTGATCCCTTCGTTGAAATCACTATGAATTTTTTATTTAATAGAGGAATTTGGTGATATTCTGCGGACATTCTTGTCCAAAAACTTTCTTGGTCAGCATGTTTTAAGCCAGCTGACATTCTGTGGTTATGTTGTTGACGGTTGTATAAACACGCGTGAAACTGAGTTTATTAAAGAAAACTAACTGTAGTGAGAAATATTCTATGCTGAAAATTTTATATTCCGAATGTACCACAGGCGATAGGTTCACATCGCAAGGAACCAAAACTGGCAATGGTTCGTGATCAACTGCAGCCAAATACCTAAGGAGAGACACACAAAGGTTCAGACTGCACCAGCGCTGTCAGAATTTCCTTACGAGAGAGGTTCAGCGTGATTAGGCTATTCACGGCAAAGCGAGCACTTCTTTAAGGCCCTCCCAGCAGGCGTAATAACCAAAATATATATTTAACTGTGGCCTCAGACGTTAACTTTTGAGAGCTATAGAATGTGTAAACCGCGTTTATAAGCAACATGGAAACATATTGACAACTGGCGAAAGGATACAAATAAGCTGAAAGGGACTTTTAAGCACGGCAATAAACTGTGCTCACTTGACTGTGAACAGCACATAGAAAACATATGTGGTTTGACAAGAAGATTTCAAAACGGTGACAATAGTATAGAAACCTATCAAGAATGTTTTCTAAGAGTATTTTATATTGACTCTTACATTTTATAACCTATGTGTCTTCGTGAGTTTAGCTTCGTTGAAAAAATTAGTAATTGG
>NQII01000015.1:715046-732374 GCA_002778355.1 Clitarchus hookeri
AAAAAAAAAAAAAAAAAAAAAGTTTAGTTATAAGTACTTATCATGTTACATGTGATTCTTAACAATATAAAGTTATGTTTTATCTATTTATCAGGTGTTTTGTGTAATTACCCAATTTAAAAAAATTATTAAATATTAAGTATCCCGTTCCGCCCCGAGTTCCCCTACAGTCATTTTGTTACAAGAAGAAATATCACCAATGAAAAAAATGTTCAAGAAGTGTTAAGAATCGAACCAACGCCTTGTGACTATTTCCACTTCAGAATGTCATACAAACTCCTCTATTTTAACATTTAGTAATGCCAGTCATATTGAGGATATTTTATAACACATAACAATTAACTGCATCACACTTTTGTAATGTGGAAATACATTATGCTCTGGAAATATACGCATATTTGGCACACGTAAACTGCTATGCGAGGTTAGTAAGTTGATCTTAGTTACATTTAGTTTTCATTGTATGCTGTAAATTTTTAACATGGTGGTTTAAATTTACGAGATTATCGATTAGTATCCGCCATTTCACAACGCAGCGAGACAATAAACTTTTATATCATGAAACAAGAGTAGTTAGGGTCAAGTCAGCGTATGCTGGTTTTGGCTGACATTACTTTAATGTCGCAGTAATACAAATATTTTGTTATTTCTGTTATACTTACCGTGATACAACATTTTGTTGTGGAAACATTACCTAGTAGCTTCAACAGTAGGCCTATATTTGCAAAATAGTAATGAAAGACTTTGTAAACGGTTTACATGATTCAATTTATTACAAAATTATAAATATGACTACAGCATAAATGATCAATGAAGTGGCTCAAAAGTAATTATTTTGTTGCATCAACATTAGACTTTTTTCTGTGTATAATGACATTAAGGTCGGGATAACGATGACCATGTTACACGTAACACACATCACGTTGTATATTCAAAGAGTACGTAAAACGTGGTATTTTCCGACTTTATACTATGACGCATTCTGCAAGAACGTTAATTTCGTGTACTGATTAGAAATTCCGAGAAATAAAGATGTTGCATTTAAGGTTNTGACGCATTCTGCAAGAACGTTAATTTCGTGTACTGATTAGAAATTCCGAGAAATAAAGATGTTGCATTTAAGGTTAAAAATTTTGAAATTTGAATTTTACGTGTGGCGCAAATTGAAGATGTTCCAAATAATAAATTGTGGATGTTTTGCGCCCATAATCTATAGAAACTTTGAAAACATTTAGTAGAAGGCTATAACCTCCAAAATGAAATGTATGTGGGAGAAGGAAACATGTTTTTGGTGCATATGCAAACAAATAGTATGCCATAAACGCTTATCTGGCAGAGAAAATTAAATGGTTTCGTGAAGTAAAAAAATTACAAACTTAATGGTAAACATTCTGCATTTCATGTAATTATTTTGATACTTCTGAGAAACATTATTAATTAACTACCGTAATGTAAAAAGTACATACATATTTAAGATTTAACAACAAATGATCATCGCCTAGCTTATATTATTCTTTCGTCCTTTCCGTGAGAAATGTGTGTATACCGTAGGGTCGTTATGTTAAATACGACGTGAGCAGATGACATTGCGTAGACAAAAACCAAATTACGAAAAGCAAAGATGACACAACTTTGTCGCTATTGTGATTGGGTTGCAAGAAAACATGGTACAGAGTCACGTTTCACGTATCACGCACAATCTCAACATTGACGCGGTTTATCTTCAACGTGAACGTACGTGTTACGTCACGTGAAACGTTCGTAATAGATCTTATTGAAACACAATGAGCTTGAGGCTTAAATGAACGTGTTCCTTGTAACGTGATATGTGAAACGTGAAGTCATCGCATTCTCGGTCTCAGAGCAACGTTCTATCAATGTTAACGAAAACAGATGAATTCTCCTTGCCATATTATCGAAGAAAATAAGCTGGACTCACCAGTACAGCTAGCAGTACACGACTGCGTTGTACCGACAGCTTTCCGTTGTGGAGGCATCCTTAACACGGAATCGGAATGACAAATTCGGCTCTATTTAGCTGCATTTGCGGAGGTTTATTATTTCCGGTGTTAATTATCCTTCTACGCTTCGGCAAAACTCCGGTGCAGCTACTTTTTGCGCGATTAGGGGAAATATTTTGAACATACTCCATTGCTACGCTATGTCATCAAAGAAAACCAAGTCTGAGACATGAAACGAACACGAAAAACGACTAAAAGTCCGCTCGAAGACTGGAGCAGATGCCAGCTCTCGAAACGTCGTGACAAGCTCGTCTATGAAAACCTTCTGTGTTCTTATCTGTCGTCATCGTTATCTCTTCCAGTCTTGTGCGATATTTTGTCTTTGTCTCAGTGTTCGTCTGTGCTGTCTTAGTCGTGTTGTGCCTGGTTTTTTCACTTTTTTAGTTTTATTGAAACCAACTTTTCGTCTGTGTCGCCATCATTGGGTTGTCCTTGGGTTTTTAAGTTTTTTAGTTTGATTATTCATTCTGTAATTTGTTTTTCTATATTGTTATTTATCTGGCAAAATTCCTCGTGGGATTTATTATACTTTTTAGTAATGTATTTTGACTACAACCACTCTTGGCTCGTTATACGTGTTTGTTTCGTGTCTCAGACTTGGTTTTCTGTGACGACCTCGTGTAGAAATGGAGTGTGTTCAATATATCACCTAATAGTTTAACCCTATTGCAAGAATATTTAAAACCACTCATTTTATACGTTTCTCCCCATCACCGCCCCTCTCCCCACAACATAGGACTGTCAAATAATATTAAATTTATTAAAGTCTGTTCACGGTAAAAGGGGCACTTTTGAAATCAACCTTTGAAAAGACTGCCCATAACTACACTTTTAAAAATAAATGTAAATTTACACATTAAAATGTTTTGTATTTTTACATTTTAGTATGTTAAATTTGTAAAAACAACCACAGTAGTGTAATTTTACAAACCAGAGAGTACTACAAGTCTTTAGTGAAAATACATGCATGTACGGCTTAATAAACATAATGTTGTTGTTCATTTACATATTTGAAATATGTGTAAAAACACACATGTATTAAAACCATAAATAGTGTATTTTTACTGCTACACTGTCGTTGTATAAACACGCAATGTCAGTGAATTTGTACATTTTCCATTGTGTAATTTTACAATGACCGTGTGTGTGTAACCTCGCATTGCATTCAGGAGAATCTGTGAGCGTGTATTTACACACAAATTTTCGGTAATTTTACATTTTCATAAGTAATGTGCTAAAAGTGTACAGTATTTATAATTTTACAATAATGTTCGTACGAATCCAAAGGTATCTAACTACACGCATTTGTTTAAAACATGCGATATAGCGGTAGGGAGTAGAATTACTTCCAAATACATTTGTGGGTTCAAAAAGAAAACTTAAATCCCACTGCGGATACGCTGGCATTTGCATATAATCAAGTACTCTACATTTGAAGTCAATTGTTATCCACATTTTAGAATTTTTTTTTTATAACTCGAACTACCAAGACTCCTGGATTTTCGCATGTGGGTATCGTGCCGGTCGATGCCGCTGGTCGGCGTTTTTTCTCGGAATCTCCCGTTTCCTCACCCTTTCATTCCGGCGCTGCTTCATACTCACCTCATTCGCCCTCATCGGCTCTCAAGACCTCGCTGTTTGTTATGAGCTGCCAAAATCTCTTCACTCTTCACTCACTCGAACTACCAAGTTATAAAACGGAGTACAATAACGTGAAAATGGTAAAACTACACATACATAATATGTGAATCAACATGTAGTTGTATAAGAATATATAATGATGATAAAATGGCTTAATATACCAGTGAAAAATGTACAGAAATTTTTTTATTTATTATTAGAGTGAATCTGTGTTTTACTATTTTGTAGGCTAAAAAAGACACATACGCTGTGGTGATATTACGATTGCGATGTCTGTGTAAATTTATTTGCCGTGGAGAAATAATACATGAATGTTGCAGTTTATTTTCTGCTATAGAGCTATTGCAATTTTACACCATTCAATGTAAAATGTATTGTACAATGTACATGTTATTGCACTTATTTGTAGGATAAATTTACTTTGACGTAAAGTAAAAAAAAGCACATATGCAGGTGTAAAATTACACCGACTTCAGTGGAAACACTGTTGCCACATACGTTATATGTAAAACTACACATTTTTTTACAGTGTACATATAAACTACAGTACACACAGGCGTGCATGCTACCAGCTAAGTTGGCAGCGAATTGGCTTTGTATTTGAATTTATAGATACTTAAGTCTGTATTTTTTTCTGTACATAAGAGCACGAATTTGCATATCACTGATATTTTTACTTCCCTGAAAATTACTGGGTGTCATTTGGGTGACGCATGAATAATGCGAGACGGCCCGTGCTATTTAAATTTCACATATCGTGGAATGATACAAATGGAGAGGTGTAGTAGATCCTAAAAGGAGCTTTCAAAAGTTCTCAATTAACCGCGAACACTCTACATAAATCAATGCCGTTAATTATGATAGAAACTATCGGTCTGCATATTTTGTTTCAAGATCAAACGAAATTTCAAACACATTCTTTACACGTCAGATTACTGACAGCAATATTCTGAAATTGTATTTAAAATATTCAGTGATCATATTTCTTTTAAAAAATACCAACATTCCTATGTACAATTTGTATGGTATTCCAAAAAGATTAACATTTAAAAATAAGTTTTTTTTTCAAAGCTGAAACAATATTTTTGTTATTATAGTTCTTATTTACGTGTGCGTTGACCCTGCTAATGCCGAATGTAACTAATCTTGTGTTTTCTCCACGTCCCTTGAGAAAATTCAGTTTATGCCACTAGCTTTTACGAAGGGTTCAGATTTCAAATTTCGTGTAAGATAATGAGGAGTGAGTGGTTTTGAGGTTTTGTAGAATAATAGGTACAATCGGACCTTCGTTAGCCAGCTGGCATCGAAAGAGGTTATTAATATCGAACGATTAATTAAATTCTTCACCCAGTATTAATATCCCGAATACCACACTTAATACCTTCAAGAATATTGTGACGAATCCGCCGCGGGATTCGAGACAACGGCCCTGGCAAGACAGGGCCAGGCGCAATTAATTCAGGGTAGAGTTCAGGGGGTGACAGGATAGCAGCTCACTTTCAAAATATTCCCAACACCGACGGCCGAAAAAAAAGGCGAACAAAACAATCGCGCCACTGAGCAGGACTACCAACCACTACCTCGCCTGGTAGCTCTAGTGAGAGGGGTCAAAACGAAACAAATACACGTGGCCATAAAACTATGTTAAAGAGGTGCTGCTCTAAAATAAATAAAGAAGAAGTGGCACGCTAAATAATTACACATCTCACAATAAATTTGAAAAAAAGAAAGAGAAAACGTCACCCACGAACTACCCTTAAACATCGCACTCCACTGTTCTAGCATAAATCAGTAAACATGATGAGATTATGGATACTTATTAAAGAATTAAGAAAACGTTTTAACAAATAGTTAAACATTAACTAAAGAAGAACTTTCTACTTTTCCCGGGTTGCACGAACAGAAAAACAAATGTCTCCAGCATTTTACAGACAACAACAATTCCACAGTTACAAAATAAAAATTAAAAAATGACAGAGCGCGAGTGCAAAAATACTGGCGGGGTTTGCTTTTCAAATTAGCGAAATGATTTCGACTTCGTTTGTATTTCAGTCCACCCTCATCTAGAAAAGCCAACAAAGTTATTTTGGTTATACTCACGAATCACTAGTACTGTATTCTAGTGGTCACCAATAGGTAAGGAGCTCCAAGACAACTGCAAAAAAACCTGGTAAATACCATAATTAATAACTACCATGCTCCCTTNCCCCCCCCCCTGCCTAACACAACCTGACATCGCGCCACCGATAGCGGCACAAATGCAGCCATCAGGGAGGGTAGCCGATGTCGAAACAACCTACATCTTACTAAAAATTCAGTGCTCGTGCCTGACCGTCTGAAACCGCTGCCATTTCCACTCACACTCCCCTGTAATTCACGACCCAAGGCCGTAGCCCCCTCGAGGCGTGCCACCCTGCCTGTATCACGCGAGCTCCGGCTGGCCAATCAGCACGCAGTGTGTGGCTGTTTCGACAGCACGAACACCGATCACAGCACCAGTACCCTCCCACGCGCTGATACCTAACTGTCGCCAGAAAATTCCAATACATTGTAAACGACCGCGCTGCCCCCCCCCCCCTCCAAGGGGACTGATGTTTTGAGTATTCTCCAAATATCATAAGGTATCAGAACACATACCGTACAGAAAGAACATTTTTCATCAACGCATCCCATCACTCGATTATCCCCAAAAATCATTATGAAATCAAACCACCACCCTCCTTCTACATTAAGTTTATTTATTATCACATAACTGTCAGAACTCCGACAAAAACAAAATCTACTTAATGCAGAATTCCTACGAACCCTAGAGTTTCTCCCATGGCCAATCATTCTGACATAAGCACAACAGATTAATAATAAATGACACAAGACAAGTTATCTACCTGTCCCTTTGACATGTTCTTCAAATGCTATACTCGATGCCAGAAACATTGCATGCTTTACACCCTTCTCGTCCCTTAAAGTAACTATAACTCAACCGGTCTTATCCAAAAGTTCGGTCAATGGCTCTGCACTGATGGCCCTTCTGCCACCGTCGGAGAAGACACAGCCCTCGGCTGCGCCTCGATTCTTCATTTTATCAATTGTTGTACACATCTCCATGTTAGTAACATCATAAAAACAAACACAGCAGACAACAACAGTAGCAAAACCCCCATTTCCAGGGCATAAACAGTGTCGTACACAGCGGCAAATCGGAGAAACGACCAAATCCCCAAAAGGTATGGGTTGCATACCACAACAAACAAAAACACGCCAGACACAAGTGCTAACATAGTGGTCGTTACATGTCTAAACAAAAATTGGAAGTCCTCAATGGGTTCCTTAATTCCACAGGCTCAACACTTGTCATGGCTTGTCACTGACGTGTTGGTGCGAGGGACCAAACTGGGCCACTCTGGCTTCAGGCAGTCCTCAAGTGAAGGAAAAACAGTCTGAGTGGAAGTGGGATGACCTTGGAGCAAGCAACTGGGATCACATTGATCATAGCAAATTAAGTCTTAGCTCTAAATTTACCTGGGTAAATTTTTTCTTCAGTAATCAGCTCCTACCCTAGAAACAAATTACAGTCGCAAGGTAAAGCAATGTCTATAGCCTTAGGATGGTCTCCTGTTCCTATTACCACAGTTTTATTTAGGATATGCACATATCTTAAATAAATTCCCTTTTCATTGGTTATAAAGTATCGTTCAGGTCCTACCTGAGTCAATATTAAAGGTACTCCTGCCTGACAACTGAATGCACACAATTATGCTAACACTTCAGCAGTCTCATCCTTATAAACAGCTCTCGGGCATAAGACCCCTAGTACAGTCTCCAGAATACCTAGGTACATAGCAAGGACTATCCTCCAAAGGCCTACAATCCTGCAGTGCACGACCTTGCATTGAAGTAACATGATTCTTGTCTACCACAATAAAAGTAGTGGCATGATTAAGAATGCATGTACTGTTCCTCCATCGAAACGGTATGGTAATGAGTTCAAAAAGCTGCCACTCAGNTTCGGTCAATGGCTCTGCACTGATGGCCCTTCTGCCACCGTCGGAGAAGACACAGCCCTCGGCTGCGCCTCGATTCTTCATTTTATCAATTGTTGTACACATCTCCATGTTAGTAACATCATAAAAACAAACACAGCAGACAACAACAGTAGCAAAACCCCCATTTCCAGGGCATAAACAGTGTCGTACACAGCGGCAAATCGGAGAAACGACCAAATCCCCAAAAGGTATGGGTTGCATACCACAACAAACAAAAACACGCCAGACACAAGTGCTAACATAGTGGTCGTTACATGTCTAAACAAAAATTGGAAGTCCTCAATGGGTTCCTTAATTCCACAGGCTCAACACTTGTCATGGCTTGTCACTGACGTGTTGGTGCGAGGGACCAAACTGGGCCACTCTGGCTTCAGGCAGTCCTCAAGTGAAGGAAAAACAGTCTGAGTGGAAGTGGGATGACCTTGGAGCAAGCAACTGGGATCACATTGATCATAGCAAATTAAGTCTTAGCTCTAAATTTACCTGGGTACNGATGACCTTGGAGCAAGCAACTGGGATCACATTGATCATAGCAAATTAAGTCTTAGCTCTAAATTTACCTGGGTACATTTCTTCAGTAATCATCTCCTCTCCTAGAAACAAATGACAGTCGCAAGGTAAAGCAATGTCTATAGCCTTAGGATGGTCTCCTGTTACTATTACCACAGTTTTATTTAGGATATGCACATATCTTAAATAAATTCCCTTTTCATTGGTTATAAAGTATCGTTCAGGTCCTACCTGAGTCAATATTAAAGGTACTCCTGCCTGACAACTGAATGCACACAATTATGCTAACACTTCAGCAGTCTCATCCTTATAAACAGCTCTCGGGCATAAGACCCCTAGTACAGNAACACTTCAGCAGTCTCATCCTTATAAACAGCTCTCGGACATAAGACCCCTAGTACAGAATCTCCAGAATACCTAGGTACATAGCAAGGACTATCCTCCAAAGGCCTACAATCCTGCAGTGCACGACCTTGCATTGAAGTAACATGATTCTTGTCTACCACAATAAAAGTTGTGGCATGATTAAGAATGCATGTACTGTTCCTCCATCGAAACGGTATGGTAATGAGTTCAAAAAGCTGCCACTCAGNGTGGCATGATTAAGAATGCATGTACTGTTCCTCCATCGAAACGGTATGGTAATGAGTTCAAAAAGCTGCCACTCAGACTCAGCTTTGACAATAGGCACTTCAATGTAACAAACAAATTCTCATCAAATACCTGACAGATACAGATCTTAAGATGGAAGTACACACGTGTACTTTGTAAAGAGATCGCTAGCCGATACGCATCCTTTCCCAACAATCCTACCAACACTGTCAACTTTTCCTTTAAGATTGCTGGTATTATCATTACAGAGGGCAACTTATGTGATCGGCATTGGTCTAAAATTTCTACACGACAAACAGAATGAGTTTGTTTAGTATGTAAAGCAGCTAAGAGCCACTGAGTCTGGTGATATATATAAATTTCAACTTCCTGTTCCGAGAATTCTGAGGCAATTGGATTCTGAAGGTACTCAAGATACGAAGTAAACTTCTTAAATTTGGTCTCAATCTTTTCAAACACACCAGTTACAGCTTCATTCATAACAGAAACCTGATTCGTTAGGCTGGCCAACTCAGCATGTACATTTAGTACTTGTTCTTCTACTTCAACAATGTTTCAGTTCAGTTCGTTCTCATTCTTAAATAGGTCCTCTACTTAACTGGTGACTGAGATATCGCAACACCAGTTACCAAATTCACCTAGGAATATCCGACCTTATTGTTTCCTGCTTAGTGCAGGAGGGGCCACAAGTTCTTCACCAGAAGCATTATTTAACTTATTAAGGAAAATTTACACTGTATGGGCAAAACTAACTAACGGTTTTTGAATTTCACAAAGCCCATATCTACTTAAAATCGAACACTTCTCAATAGCAGAATACAACGATGGATCAATACGATCAGCTTTATGTGGCCAAGACAACTTAAAACTAAGAGGTACAGATGCAGTATACATTCCATCTTTTTCATTGGTTCGAAGTGAGCACATTCCACCACTCCGACTCGGGTTGGTCGTTGTTCTGGGGTCGACAGCACCACAGAAGCGTCAGGATGACGACCCAGGCACCCCTTGTTCTACATCATCGGCTTGTACTCGACTGCTCTCCTCGTGGTGACAATGCCCCTGTAACACTCCAACCAAGGCCCTAGTATTTGCTCAACAAAACCAAAGTACAAATCACTTTCATAACCAAAAAAGTAGTAAACCCTACAGATTTTCAAAAATAAACAAACCATTTTTCGATTGGATTGGTTCGAACACTGCATCTAAATAAAAATAAAACAAAACCAAAGTAACAATAGTGATAATGAGTCCTAACCTAACCGAGAAGGCCATTCTAGTCCGTGTAGAACAGTTTGAGCCATTCCATTTAGACTGTGTCCTGCATGTCCTGTCCTCTAAAAATTTTTCTTATTTTCTACAGGTTAGGTGGGACCTCCGAGTCTATGATGTACGGTCCACGCAACCTATGGAGAAACTACTCCGACAAACCTGTCTTCTGTATCGCTGTGTACACCAATACCTCCTGTCCCACCTGGTACTGGATTGCTCGGCGATGCTGGTCATATTGGTCCTTGTCCTTTCTTTACTGGCTTCGGATAATGTCAACTGCCTGTTGTAGTAGGACTTGCCACTGGTTCCGCAGTCTCAAACTCTCGTCAGCTTTCACAAGCTGGTTCAGGTTCACTTCTGATGGTATCACAAGTTACCTACCATACACTAGAACAAAAGGGCTGAAATCAGTGCTCTCTTGGTGGGAAATGTTATAAGAAAATGTGACCATGCTAATTCGCTCATCCAGTCGTGCTGATTGGAATAAACGTACTGCAACAACATGGTCATCAGGGCCCCATGGAGACATTCCACCACCCCATTGCACTGAGGGTAATAACCCATCNGTACTGCAACAACATGGTCATCAGGGCCCCATGGAGACATTCCACCACCCCATTGCACTGAGGGTAATAACCCATTGTCATGGTCCCCTAAACATCCGTCAGTTGCAACAGCTCCCTATCAAGCCACGAGCAAAACACCTTGCCCCTGTCAGTAATGATGGATCGTGGTACCGAATGCCTACAGACTACTTGTTCAAGCAAAAAGGCAGCGACTTCCACTGCACTCCCATTCGGAACCACCTTAGTTTCTGCCCACCTTGTAGCATAATCAANAGCAAAAAGGCAGCGACTTCCACTGCACTCCCATTCGGAACCACCTTAGTTTCTGCCCACCTTGTAGCATAATCAATAGCAGTCACAATCAGCTTGTTTTCCATGTGGGTTTTTGAAAAAGGTCTCATAAGATCTACTCCTAGTCTTTTGAAAGGCTCCCCCATAGGTAATGGGAGAGGAAATTCTGGCTTTTCGGCATAGGGTTTTTTCTTTGTCTGACAATCACGACAAATCTTGACATAATTGTGGATTTCCTTGAGAATGTTTTCCCAATAGTACCTGCGGCGTATCTTTTAAGTGGTCCTGGCAACACTAAGATGGCCACCAACAATAGGATTGTCATGACACTCACGAACTACCTCAGCATTACGATTTTCAGGAATAACAAGCAACCTGGATTGTCCACCCAGACAGGAATTGTCTTTGTCAAAAGTTCCATTAATCAGTGAAAAATTATTCGCCCGCCTAAAAATCTAGAGTCTATGCCCACGAGGTTTTAAACTTCCTGAATGAGTGGTTTCAACATAGCATCATCATACTGCATCTTGCCTAAATCCACATCCAGAAAAACAAACACTGGTAACTCAAGGATTCATTCTTCGTCGTCAACTGTACCCAGTGTCACCACATTCCTGCCCAAACTGTCCACATGCTCGTGTGCTTTCCTGCTAGTATAAGAGCCCTTGAAGTCGTATTCCATAATCTACAAGGCCAATCGGGTTAAGCGACCAGAACTGTGAGCATTCATCTTAAATCTCTCCGTGTAGCACACACTATGGTGATCGGTGATCACCTTGAAGTGTCTCAAATAGATGTAGGGTCTGAACAAGTGCCAATCACTCCAGATGAGTTATATGGTATTTCGCCTCCGCAGGTGTCAATGTGCGGCTCGCATAGGCCATAGGTTGAAGCTGCCCCTCTATGATCTGCATAAGAAAAGCACCTACCCTGTGTGTACTCGCGTCTGTGGGTATTTCCTTTTTCTTTAAAAAAAATGTGGTCAGAAGCTTAGCGATCTGAGAGAAGTTCTTTATGAATTTTCGGTAAAAGGATACTAACCTTAAAAAGCTCCTGACTCTGGTTTGGGGGGGGGGGGGTAGAGAACTTGTTGACAGCCTCCACTTTCTTCGGGTTACACCTAATCCAAAATGGGTCCACCAAATGACCCAACACATTTACCTCTTGATAGCCGAAAGAGCACTTCGTGGGTTTTAGGTAAGGGTTAGGTTTGGAAGCAAAACCTCCTGTCGTTGGTCACAAACGATGTTTTCTCTTGGTCCTCCTAACAACGCGAAGCAGGTGGTAGTCTGCATTCATGTCAAGGTGTGTAAAGTATTTTGCCCCCATCAGGTGACTCAAGAAATCGTTAATATGTGGAAGAGGATACCTATCGTCGTTCAAGATCTTATTCACTTTGTGGTAATCTACACAAAAGCGAAATTCACTTTCTTCTACCTAACTAATACAACAAATGTGCACCAGCTGGTCCCACATGGGCGCACGATCCCATTCTCTATGTGTTCTTCCACAATACTGTATATTACTTTCCCTTCCCTTGGCGAAACTCGAAAATGAGGGGTACAGATGGAAGGATTATCCCCACTGTCCAATCGCACTATTTCCTCAGGTGTCATGTCTATCTGATTTACATGGAGCATAATTGCGCAACAAATTTACCATCTAATATCGTTGATGTGGCAAAATGATCGGGTTGATGTTTAGTCTCATTTCGTCAAAGTCCTTGCTAACCAAGGTGTTAAAAACATTTGCCATTACTTCCAAGCTTTTCTTTGTAGTGGTCTCAAACAGTCCAGTGTACTTATCTTCATCCCATAATGAAAAATTATCTTATGGTTAGCAAAATTTGTCACGTACACATAGGTGTGAGATGTCGCATCCAAGACAGCGCTAGGTGTTAAAACAGGATATCTGTCATCAAGATACATTATCGGCTCCAAAACTACCTCAGAAGGCAATCCTTCCGCTTTTCTCACCATTTCCACTTTTTGATGGCATTAAGGTGCTAGCTTGNCAAAACTACCTCAGAAGGCAATCCTTCCGCTTTTCTCACCATTTCCACTTTTTGATGGCATTAAGGTGCTAGCTTCGTATAGTTGCTAACAGCAACAAAGCCAAAATGCAGGGTTTACCACTAAGGTGCTTCTACGAGAGCTAGTTTGCTCTCCAGCAGTTTTTCCCCAGTTTGTTGTGGTGCCCTACCTGAACGCNCTAAGGTGCTTCTACGAGAGCTAGTTTGCTCTCCAGCAGTTTTTCCCCAGTTTGTTGTGGTGCCCTACCTGAACGCTGTCGAACAATAGTGTATTCATTGGATCCCCTTTCCAGTGTTGCTTTACTTAAAGTAGTGATTCTGACCATCCTATTCACTGAAGGGTGATTTAAACTTACTGAAGATTGTCCTGATCCCCCAAAACTCAATTTCGCTTCGTAAAGTGTCAATAATTCACAACCCATTATGATACCATTAATGGGAGCAATGATTATTCCCACTGGGTGTTCAAACCTGTATTTACCAAACATGAAACGCAAGTGCATCATGTAGTGCACCACCTGACTTTGTCCAGTAACACCTGAAAACACCTTCGGTTCGGCCTCTCTCCAAAACTTTTTCGGTATGAGTCTGTTGTCCACGAGGGACACAGTAGCACCTCTGTCTATAAATATGGGGATTTCCTTACCAACGACTTTTGTTTGATGGGAGAGAACCCCTTCCTTCAGATTTAGTAGGACCACTTGTTGTTAAGGTGAACCACAGCCCATAACATGGTTCAACCTACCTAGTTTTCTGACCGACCTGGTTGGCGCTGAAAACAATGTCGCTGGATGTGTCCAGGCTTCCCTCAAGTGCAGCACACAGGCTTACCATCACTGGTGCGGCTGGTATGAAAAACTCTAGTACTGCNTGTCCAGGCTTCCCTCAAGTGCAGCACACAGGCTTACCATCACTGGTGCGGCTGGTATGAAAAACTCTAGTACTGCCAGAAAAACTACCTTTCTGACTTTGGTACCTAGCCTGCCCTTGTGATCTTGAAACTGACTCTTCCTCATGTGTTTCNTGTCCAGGCTTCCCTCAAGTGCAGCACACAGGCTTACCATCACTGGTGCGGCTGGTATGAAAAACTCTAGTACTGACAGAAAAACTACCTTTCTGACTTTGGTACCTAGCCTGCCCTTGTGATCTTGAAACTGACTCTTCCTCATGTGTTTCNCAGAAAAACTACCTTTCTGACTTTGGTACCTAGCCTGCCCTTGTGATCTTGAAACTGACTCTTCCTCATGTGTTTCGCCTCTTTCCCCGAAACATGCTCAACGATGGTTTGGACCACTCCGATTTTCTTACCAAGGTGGTCCTCGTGGCTGAAAAGTCATAGACTGGCTCACTCCCTCGCTAAGGGAGGAAAATTACTTCCTTAGAGCATCAATGCTCTTCCGCAGCTCCTCTACTGCATCTGGATTCGCAGGGGGTGTTGTTCTTACAGGTGTATCTTGTGCTACCCTAACTGCGACAGGTTCAGGTTCATTTTTACCCCCAAGCATCAATAAATTATTCTTGGCAAACAACCGTCCAGCATCAATTTTTCTCAAGTTCGCCATCAGACCCTCAAATGAGTTATTCTCAAATAGCACTACCCTCTCTACAATGTCACGATTCAGCCCCTTCAAAATGAACTTTATTTTCTGGCTATCTGGCATACCAGGGTCAAGCCTATTACACAGACTCAAGGCATCGTACAAAAACTCCTTTACACTCTCCTGTTTATCCTGTACCCTTAACCTCAATCTAAGCTCAATGCCATCTGACTGCCATATCCNAACTCCTTTACACTCTCCTGTTTATCCTGTACCCTTAACCTCAATCTAAGCTCAATGCCATCTGACTGCCATATCTGTTCAAAGGCTTCCCTTAAGGCAGCCGTCAGTCCTGCTAGGGTTTTGGTGTCAGCCAGCTTCTCCTCTTGGCTCTCGTACCACCTTAGAGTNTTAAGGCAGCCGTCAGTCCTGCTAGGGTTTTGGTGTCAGCCAGCTTCTCCTCTTGGCTCTCGTACCACCTTAGAGTGGTACCCCTCAAAAATGCAGGGAAATAGTTAACACATTTAGAGTTATCCCATCCATTGGCCTTAGCAGCATGCTTAAAATTTCTCAAATAATCATCCACATCATTGAGAGGTCTACCTGCAAAAGTTCCTGGATCCACAAACATACAAGGATTCTCCATGTCTGTTTGTATCTCTAATTCCCCTTCCCGTGGTTTTATTTGCAAAATTTTCAATTTACTGTCCCCAGCTGAATTACTGCAAACCGCACTATCCAGTGACTCTAGTGTTCCCCAGCCTTCAGCTGCTGAGAAAACTCACTAAGAAATTCTAAGACCGATAACTCGCTAGATTCTCTATCACTTGAGGTGTTAACCTGTTCGACACTAGTCAGCTCTATTATCCAAGTCACTTTTGCCTTAAGTCACTCACTCTTCCAAACTCTCATGAACGTAAAATTAAAACAACNAGCTCTATTATCCAAGTCACTTTTGCCTTAAGTCACTCACTCTTCCAAACTCTCATGAACGTAAAATTAAAACAATAATTAAGTCCTGCACAACACTACCATGCAGCTCAAAATTACCATAACCTAATTACTCTGTATTTGGTCAAAACAATGCACTAGGTGAACTACAAATTTAAAAACATGCCTCCACCATACTTTCCACCACGCGTCCCCGCTCACTACACCGTACGATAACTACATACACAACAAAATATTACTCAAAAATGAAGTCCAAAAATGTAATAAAATAAGTCATGCACAACCTATAATTTTCTCCTAAAACAAAAACATAACCTCCTCTGGTTCATACTCCTTTAATCTAGCATTCAACCATAACCATAAAATGTATATCAAAATTAAGTAGTTTCACNAGCTCTATTATCCAAGTCACTTTTGCCTTAAGTCACTCACTCTTCCAAACTCTCATGAACGTAAAATTAAAACAACAATTAAGTCCTGCACAACACTACCATGCAGCTCAAAATTACCATAACCTAATTACTCTGTATTTGGTCAAAACAATGCACTAGGTGAACTACAAATTTAAAAACATGCCTCCACCATACTTTCCACCACGCATCCCCGCTCACTACACCGTACGATAACTACATACACAACAAAATATTACTCAAAAATGAAGTCCAAAAATGTAATAAAATAAGTCATGCACAACCTATAATTTTCTCCTAAAACAAAAACATAATCTCCTCTGGTTCATACTCCTTTAATCTAGCATTCAACCATAACCATAAAATGTATATCAAAATTAAGTAGTTTCACNCTCCTCTGGTTCATACTCCTTTAATCTAGCATTCAACCATAACCATAAAATGTATATCAAAATTAAGTAGTTTCACACTTGTCGCCAAAAAAATAGTAAAATAAAAAATTACCTAATGAAATAAAGAATAAGGTAATTTACTCTAGCGCTTAATAGCATTTAATAGGGTGGACACATCGCAAAGCCATAACATTCCAAAGGTGTCTGACTGTTTGTACACAATAGAACAACATTAAAGGCCTACCAACATTTTCAAAACAAGAGAATAAAATAATCGGTTCTCCTTATCCTGCACAACTCCACCAAAATTAATATGTCACGAATCCTCTAGGTATGCGAGGCAACGGCCCTGACAAGACAGAGCCATGTGCAATTAATTCAACAAAGATGGCTGAAAAAAAGGTGAATAAAACAATTGCGCCACTGTGCAGGATTACTAACCAATACCTCGCTTGGTATCTCTAGTGAGACGGGTCATGAAACATCAAATACACGTGGCCATAAAACTACGTTGAAGAGATGCTAGTCTAAAACAAATAAATAAATAACTAAATTTAAAGAAACAAAATATAAAAAAAATAAAAAATTACCCACGAGCTACCCTTTACCATCGCACTCCATTGTTCTAGGATAATTCAGTCAACATACTTATTAAATAATGAAGAAAACGTTTTAACAAAAGGTTAAACATTTACTAAAAAAGATTTTCCTACATTTCGCAGGTTGCACGAAAAAAAAAAATGTATACAGCATTATTTTATAGATTAAACATTTTCAAAATTGCAAAATAAAATATTTTTTTTAATGTCTGAACGCGAGCACAATAATACTGGCGGGGTTTGCTTTACAAATTAGCAAAACGCTTATGATTTCATTTGTATTTCAGCCCACTATCATCTAGAAAAGCCAACAAAGTTATTTTGGTTCTACTCACGATTCACTAGTACTGTCTTCTAGCGGCCACCATGACGCGCCCGAACAGTAAATAGGCGAGGATCTCCAAGGCATCTGCCAAGAAAAAGAAAAAGAAAAAAAAATATATATATATA
>NQII01000015.1:732443-816033 GCA_002778355.1 Clitarchus hookeri
CGAATAAAATTGGTGCGTACGCCTGACCACCCGAACTCGCCGCCATTTCCACTCACACTCTGTTGCAGTTCACGACCCAAGGCTGTCGCCCCCTCGAGGCGTGCCACCCTGCGCCTGCATCATGCGAGCTCCAGCTGGCCAATCAACATATTTTTGACTGTCTAATTAATTTTTTGTCCCAGCGCAAAAGTTTTGCTTGTTGAAGCTTGTATTTTGTTATACGAACAAAATTACTTTTGTTGCTTTTCAAGTCTTGTTTGCTTAAAATGTTTCGTTCAAGCAACTACTGTTGGCCTATAAAGACAAATATTTGTTGAGTTGAACAAACCTTTCTCTCAGTGCACGTTTAGATTGAAATGTCAAATAATTCTAGAGAAGGTGTATAGCACTTCAATAATAGGAAATGTTTTGAAAATAATTGAGTGCCCTACAAAATTTTAGGTGCCTTCCGTATTCATAATTGCATTCCAAGTTGGTGGAACTCAGTTGAGAATAACTACTGTATGATATTTTAATATTTTTTTCCGTTCTCGATATCTTATAATATGTTTAATTAAAGTTGTTGATTTAATGCAAACAATAAGTACTGCCAAACACTGCAAAACGAGTTCAAAAAGTTTAAATGGTTACAGAGCCACAACATGTAACACATAGTATAATACGGCCATCTGGGTTTATATATAAAAAAACCGCATGAACTAAGTATTTGCCAATTGTAATATTATTATGACAAATTTCTTGCAATTCGTTTCTGTGGTTCTTTAGACATGATATGAATGTTTTATTATATAACGGGGGGCAGCGGTGGCGTAGTGTCCAGGGCGCTCGCCTCCCACCACGGCGATCCGGGCTCGATCCCCGGCCGGTTCACTCCCGGATCTTCGCATGTGGGAATCGTGCTGGACGATGCCGCTTGCCGGCGGGCTTTCTCGGGGCACTCCCGCTTCCCCCGCCCTTGCATTCCAGCGCCGCTCCATTCTAGGGTCACACTTCTGTCATGCCCGGGGATGACGGTCACCTACGGGTCCCAGCTCGGAGGGTGTTGCTTTGCCCTGGGTGCAGTCCCCACACGCCCTTATTATTATTATATAACTATGCTATTTTTCAAAATAGATGTCAAAATAAGCTAAGAATAAGTGTATTTGGTGATCTTAAGAAATGCTTACAGAGTACCCAGTTTTGGTAAATTGTTATAATTGTTGTGTGGATATGAAGTGAAATATGAAGTTATTAATAATTCGCTATATTGAAAATAAGCCTCTGAATAACTAAAACATAAATTTGATTGGTATTCCATGCACTAACTTAAGGCCAAATTTATGGGAAATGTTTGGTAGTCTTCGAGGTATTTTCAATTTTAAGACAATGTTAGCTTACAAAATAGCGAACAATATAGGACGATAATATGACTATTTTAATACTTGAAATAGTTTATGCGAGGATACCAAGTTTGGTTGAAATATATGGTTCGATAGATACATTACATTAACTTAAATTACATTTAGTTCCACTTTTTTGAAGAAAAAAAAGGCTATTATATACTTAAATAAAGTAAGATATATGATATACCTTCGCACTGTACGTATTCCAAATCCGATGGTAATATGATTTGTGATTCATGAGATATAAGAATAAGAATTGTTTTTGAAGCTGGTGCTATCTTACCAAAACATGGACACAAATGTTTGTGAAATTGCATACTTAGTGATCTCACTAGCTACTACCATCAAACTATGTTCTGTTGAAATACGTGTAATGATTTGGTAGATGACATACCAACCTAAAATATTTATAAGGTCACCATTTTGTAAATACGTGACTAATCTATTAACACAGTTTAAGTTTAGGCATTCTACCACAGCACTATCTATATGTCAAATTTTGCAATAATCGGCTGAGCAGCCAGTTTTCGAGATATATGGTAAAAGCTTTTTTCTGGTTCGCCATTTTACAGAATAGCGTACATAAAATACTGAATTGTAATGTTTACTTCTTTAAATAGGTATTTTCAGCAGTAAAATGATTATGGCGAGTCTGACATAAGTGGATTGGGGCGCGGAGCCGCAGCCGGCCAGCCACCATGTTGTGACGTCACCTGAGCACCTTTAAAATGCAGGTAATATTGACCTTGACATCGTGCCCATGCCCGTGACCTTCAATGTTCCTAAACACAAAAATTACAAAAATCACAAAAAATGTGAAAAAACATTTTAAAAAATTTAAAAATATATAAACATGTTCCAAAAAAATTTAAAATTTAAAATTTAAAAAATTGGCTTACAATTTTGAAATTTTTTTTGACAGAAGATTTAAAGATTTACATGCAGGAGGTCAGGTGTTAGAAACAATGTCGGCGGAGCACACATCCTCACATCATGAAATCCAGCAGATGACCGGCTGTCACGACTATTGTTTCATTGTTTAATACATAACACTCTTGCCCCTCCAACCAATAGCTCGACTGAATAGTTAGGTTCCTTATACCACCTACATCACCACCACACATTTTTATTGGCTTCCCTTTGAAACCCATTGTATTAACGTCACACTTCCGCCATCCTAAAAAAATTTATTGGCTCTCCTTGACCACTCCTCCAACCTCAATCACTGCAGTTTTGTTTTCCCCATTTCCTCCTCCAACCGTAGGATATTTAATTTAATTTTACATCACAAGAGACCCCCTCCTTCGTCCCTCCTTTGACATTTTCACACACCTTCGCTCTAGAAAACACTCCCTTCCCCCAGCCCTCCACAAAGTGAGCCCCTCACCTATCTCCAATCATTTTAGCCTCTTCTTTATTGTAATCCTTAATTAACACTAGTTTTGTTTTCAGCATTTCCCACCAAAGTGCACGCTAATGGGGCAAAAGTAGTTAATGTGAAAAAAATAGCCCCTCGCCAAAGTTTCTTGTCTAATGCGAGAGGTGAAAGAACGACCTCTCTCAACTCTCATCTTTTTAGCATTCAGTATTGTAAGTCATTTTAAGTTCGGCTACTCCACTGCAACAGGTCACAGAATATTATTTTGCATGCTCGTAATACACATATTTCCCCGCGAAATTAAAAAAAAATNTCCACTGCAACAGGTCACAGAATATTATTTTGCATGCTCGTAATACACATATTTCCCCGCGAAATTAAAAAAAAAATATATCGGCTCAAATGTTGAGTATCTGTACCGCCCAGCTAGCTTCTGGAGGAATATGTTACCTCAAAATACGGTTATGGAACTTCGAATTTTTTAAATGTATACATCGGCCATCGATCCCATTTGCAGCTCAAATAACTTGGTACCCGTGTCGTTACTGNTCGAATTTTTTAAATGTATACATCGGCCATCGATCCCATTTGCAGCTCAAATAACTTGGTACCCGTGTCGTTACTGTGACACTTCCTTAGCATCCACCGGTCGCGTGCAGAATACAGATCGTGGCTCACATAAGTGTTGCGAACAATTTTTTNTGACACTTCCTTAGCATCCACCGGTCGCGTGCAGAATACAGATCGTGGCTCACATAAGTGTTGCGAACAATTTTTTTTTATGAAACGAAAGAGAGAGAGACAAATATCTTTGGGCTGCGGGTCCTCGTGCGACAGAGTGTCCTCGTCACATTTGTTGGTTTTCCTTCTTCCTTCAATACTTCAGATTTCCCAGATGTAAGGCGCAATATAAACTGTAATCTGGCACTCTTGTAAATGTGTTTCTTGCGTCCACAGCCTGTGGCTGTGCATGCGAGAAGCTGAATCAATGCCTTGCGCATGTGCTAATGGACGCGGATGTATGATAATATGGTGTTACACTTGAATGCCCTTTTACTTGCCAAACGCTGCCGTCGTGCGGGTTGCTGTCTGAAGAAGCCTAGGCGTTTTGTCTCGCTACCTCGAAATGTCTTTGTTCATTCAAATTCTATTGGGTGGTACTTACGTCATCCCTGTAATTGATTGTGATTTGCTTTTGATGACAGAATGTGATAAAATGTAAAGTAGAGTGTTCTCGGGGCTCCCTGACCAGCAGTTCTTGGAGGGAGGTGGGGGTCGCTGGGAGGGAGAGTTGGCCAGTACATATGAAGTGCATGAGCTCGAGAAGAGGTCAAGCATCGCTGGGAGACAGCGCCGAGAGAACACCCTGGAGACATTGCATTGAGGAGAGATGGCTTGATGACCAGAGTAGGAGACTATGCTTCGTAGTATTGTGGATGCCATGCGTGAGGCACTACATAAATTAATACATATGGTGAGACAGTTACTTCATGGGGGAAAATTCTGGACTTAGTTTTCCACAGAGAAGTTGGGTGCACTTAAACTTTTTCCCAGACATTGACTTAGTCGGGCAACGGGGAAGTTGCCCTCAGAAAATACAGGGGTAACAAGATATTTTGAATATATACATATACGATTTTGTAAAGGAAGGAACTCCAGGGCACCAGTTGAGATGAGGGTTGTATGTGAGAGTTGTAGTATAAAGGAGGTCCAGGAAGTTGCAATCGTAGTCTATTTTTGAGTTGTANGATGAGGGTTGTATGTGAGAGTTGTAGTATAAAGGAGGTCCAGGAAGTTGCAATCGTAGTCTATTTTTGAGTTGTATTGTGGGCATAGACATAGTTGTAGACATGTGATCAGTTGAGCAATACCACCACCGCAAGCTGTGCACTGGGTTATTTAATAATGGTACTGTGGAGAAGCCCTACATACTCCCTCGGGGTTTGGGTGAGGAAAATATCCTCGGCTTCAGGTCAGTGGAGTGACAGATTGAAGGTTACATCAGTGAGCACTACGAACACGCTCGGGTGTTAGGTGAGAGGAGTACCCTCGGCTCCAGGACTGATGAGGACTGATGCTGCGAGTGAACTTGTGCGGGTGTGAGTAGGACACGGATGGAAAATTAAGTACCTTAATACCATTCGTCTCTCGGGGAAGTTCTCAGTTAGGTCAACACTCGAACTTAGTGAAATCTCTAAAAATAATGTATGGTGNGATGAGGGTTGTATGTGAGAGTTGTAGTATAAAGGAGGTCCAGGAAGTTGCAATCGTAGTCTATTTTTGAGTTGTGTTGTGGGCATAGACATAGTTGTAGACATGTGATCAGTTGAGCAATACCACCACCGCAAGCTGTGCACTGGTTTATTTAATAATGGTACTGTGGAGAAGCCCTACATACTCCCTCGGGGGTTGGGTGAGGAAAATATCCTCGGCTTCAGGTCAGTGGAGTGACAGATTGAAGGTTACATCAGTGAGCACTACGAACACGCTCGGGTGTTAGGTGAGAGGAGTACCCTCGGCTCCAGGACTGATGAGGACTGATGCTGCGAGTGAACTTGTGCGGGTGTGAGTAGGACACGTATGGAAAATTAAGTACCTTAATGCCATTCGTCTCTCGGGGAAGTTCTCAGTTAGGTCAACACTCGAACTTAGTGAAATCTCTAAAAATAATGTATGGTGNCCATTCGTCTCTCGGGGAAGTTCTCAGTTAGGTCAACACTCGAACTTAGTGAAATCTCTAAAAATAATGTATGGTGAGCTTTGTTCTGTTTAAATATAATTGAATGATTATTGTGCTTTTATAACTTATAATAAATTTTGAACGCATTTATGAAAATAGGTTTTATAGCCACAATTATACGGGAAATTATAAATTTTTTCATTTAATTTGCACTTTACCCATCCTGGAAAGGAAAATTAAGGTAAAATTTCCTCTTCCTGTCATAGTTTTAAATTTATGGAATAAATGCTTCCCATTCCTTCCTCACTTTAGTTGCTCTTGTGTGGTAGGAGTGGCGGAGGTTGATATTGGAAGTTATGGTTGTTGGGGAAAGGAGATAAGAATCTGCCACACCTAATTTGGCAAAATGGGATTCATCACAGTTCACAGCACTAACCCGAGATAAAATTCCGTCATCCCACAAGCGACCTTTATGCCCCCAGAATAGAAGCAGGTACCGGGATAAATTATGTATACACTGACTGTAAGGCCAAAACTGTATTCCATAATAGTCTAAAGACATATGCCGCCTAAAACGAAGGTGAGTCTACGAAGGATATTTGCACTTTGTTTTAACCCGAATGGGAAAAAAAATCGTTGTTAGCTCTCCAGATAATCAAACACCAATCAAATTTAATTTATGGCTCGAATGCAATTTTGCAAAATTGACCATTTCAATAAAAGGCTGGTATTCGAAACGAAAAATAAAGCCATGTATGAGGGTAGAGGTATCGAAAATACTGCAAAACACCATAAAGGAAAAATATGTCATGAGGAAGAAGCTCACAAAGAACATGACTCAAGGTAAACATTACTGAAATATCAATCACCGATTGCCCCGCATTTCCCGAAGCAGCAAGCTTACCACCTTTGCAAACTTTCCATTTTTAAAATATATTCTGGAAAAAATCATGTGTAACATGCTTATGTTTATGCAGCATTCTTTAAAGTAAACATAGCTCGAAAACCCCAAAACAGTGTAAAATCCACCTCCCTGTCCCATGCTATGTGATCTACTTAGTGGAGGATTCCGCTCATTTCCTCGTCAGGGCATAGACTTTCATCATTAAAAACATTTACTCCCAGGTTTAAAATGAATACATTTTAAAATATAGGCAGCAGAAAAAATTATTTCCATATGNATTAAAAACATTTACTCCCAGGTTTAAAATGAATACATTTTAAAATATAGGCAGCAGAAAAAATTATTTCCATATGTGCAGCGATAAATCTAGCTGCCATTGACCAAACATAAAACACTTTATATGTGTAAATAATTTTCATATATATANATGTGCAGCGATAAATCTAGCTGCCATTGACCAAACATAAAACACTTTATATGTGTAAATAATTTTCATATATATAAAGTTTAGTGAGGGAAAAAATTATACACTGGGATGAGACAAAACTGTCAAGTTACAACCACCACACATACAAAAATGTGAAAAAAACTGTTACCTTCAGCAAACAAAATAACTGTATTTTCATATGTGTATGCTCCATTAATATGTATATCTGAGCAGCTGTAGCACGCCCAACCCCCTCATCAAACCACTCTTATAGTAGCGCCGCACTGCTACGTGGCTTTAGCTGCATGAAAAGCAAACAGTGAGCACGTATGTGTACAATCTCTGCTCAGGCAGTAGGCGTCAATTATTTTCCATTCTTTATGAACCACGCGAGCAAAAATACAATTTTTATTCCCAAGATGCAAGTCTCTGGTACATAATTATACCACAGTATGAATTCCAGTAGAGGCACGCACACACAATTATCACAATTTAGTATGATCGAAAAAATATACAAATAAAAGACGTGGACCTTCATGCACACAAAATTTTAACCATTAATTATAGGACTCCTCGAGTATTCTCAGTCGCTCCCCTCAAGACAAAGCCATGCCTCGCGAAATATGATTTTTCCTACTCGGTAAACTCCAAAAATTCGTCTCACAAGGAACCTAGAATATGTATAAAGTCACACTTCTATTTAACGTAAATCGAATATGCAAAAATTAATAAAAATTAATTATCCCCAATCATAATAAGATAAAGGGGCTTGCGGCATGTTCTCTAACATCGAATGCACAACGTTGGCATCGATTTTTCAGAGCCACAAGCCTTCCTCGTTTCGGAGAAGAAAAAATTCTCTTTAAGAAATTACAGTATGTAATAATATTGNTTTCAGAGCCACAAGCCTTCCTCGTTTCGGAGAAGAAAAAATTCTCTTTAAGAAATTACAGTATGTAATAATATTGCCTTACACTAGTCAATGCGTATGAATAAATAGCTATATCGAGCATAATAATTTATTTGGTATCAGCAATTCACACCACAATTTACTAGCACTTTTCAGTAATTTCGAGCTACCATTTTGCATTTTTCAGGTATATAGTCATCATTTAGCACCATATTCGTTGTTGGTCTATCCGATAATGCTAGAAATATACACCGAAACGAGCCAATATTATTCTCTTTGTATCCCAACGTACGAGACTTTTAATCCGTTCATGCATATATATATATATAAAAATTTCACAACCACGATTTTTCTACATAGAGTTCAAATAATGCTAAACAGCTTGAGAAAAAAACTCACAGAATATTCGATTCGTGCGCTTTCGCAAATACGATTGCAGACCTCCTTTCAAGAAAAAAGATTTAACCTCGTAGTGTTGGGAAAACAAAAAAAAAAAACATTTTGCACAGAAAATATTATTGCGTAGCTAAAATTTAACTTCTGTAGTGTGCCTGTTCTATGTTAAAATTTGTCTCTGGCGTGACTGTGAGGCCGCGAGGCCCGGGTCTTTTGCATTAGAGGGTCAACGTCGTCACCTTGTGCAGAGCTGTTCGCGGAAGTGTATCGCCGTCCTGAGATTCGGTGCACTTCGTCTGTGAATTGGACAGTTTTGGTCAGTGAAAGGAGGCCGCTGTTGCGAAACAGATAGACGAGAGGCAGGGCCCACCTCTGGTTGAACGACCAGGTCTCGCTGTATCAGCTGTCGCGATAGCGCGCGGAAGGGTTCGTGTACGCCGCGGGACGAAGTGGACGTGGATGCAGTGAGCTCGTGCCTCAGGCGGGCCGCTGGCCCAGCTCATGGCTGTTTTAATTTGTGCAGAGAGTTCGTGTACAGCTGTGAAACGAGGCGGTATTGTCCCACTGGCGCGATAGTGCGTTTTCGCCTAGGAAGGCTCTGGGCCCTTTCTAGGACGGCTTGCTATTTGTAGAGTTCACACATCACTTCTTCGGTACGGGAAAGACGTGTGTTTTGGTTATTTAACATCGTTGTCCGTTCGTGTTGTGCGCAGTGCTGCTCAGGGTGGCCGGCCGCTCGAGCTAGAGTTGTTTGCGGGGCGGTGAGTTTCTCCCTCGTTGTGCGGCTCCTCGTTGGGAGAGGGGTGGTGGGCTGACGTCAGGCGTGTTGGCCGCAGTTTGATGAATGGCAAACTCCACAAGGCTGCTGGGTAGCGGCTGGCGTCAACCACTGGCACTTAATTATCGTGTCGTGTAGTCTTAATTATGTTAAGTTAGATTTATGCTAAGCAAGTTTCCCTGTTAGGTTGAGTGTTCTGGTTTAGATTAGAAGTAAAATTTTCGGAATCTCTACTCCCTACTGTCAGGCTAACTAATTTGGTTTATTTTGAAAGGTTTAATAATTAATTATCGAGTCAGCTCCGCAGTCTCTGCTAAATATTATTGTTGTTTTGCTCTCCTTCTGAGAGGTGTCTAACTGTCATTTTTAATTAATTTTTTTAATGGAAATGTTTTAATTTTGAATTAAGAATACCGAAGCTTCTAATTTGTTTCCCCCCTCACATAGAGAGTAGAATTAACTGTAAATAAGGAATAGTGAATTAATTGGAGTAGCAGAATGAACACAGAAAAGAGTTAGTAGTAACCCGTTTTAAAAGCACCCTGCACAGGGCGAGCTGGAGTGTTCCAGTATCGGGAACATAGACAGTGAGAGTAAGTTCCCTCTAGCATGCACGTGTGTCTACTTATAGACTATTGAAGCGAGTTGCATTCTATTTAATGGGCTATTTACTTTTCGCCCTCCATCCCACCCCCTATCTTTAAGTCGCACAGCGACAATGGTTTTGGAGTCGCTTTTGGCAGAGCGACGTACTTAGTAGTAATTTATTATTTATTTATTATATTAATGTCACCTCGTCACAATATATACTCTCTCATGAAAACAGGTGTAGGTAGGGAAATACAGAGCCCCCTTGAAGGAAAAGGGGAAAAAATGCTCAGGAAAGAACTTACAATTATACGGTTCATTGTGCAAATAACAACAAATATTTATATTTCCGAATGATCGCATTATACCTAGGTGAAAAAAAAAGTTTTGAACTTCAAGTTAAATTAATTATGCAGTGTTTACATAAGGAGGCCTGCCCATTAGTAAAAATGTAGTCAAGTTCTGTAATATTATTATTTTTACATACACAGTATGCAACATTTGACAGCATGAATCCATCGCGAACTTGGGAAATACCAGTTATAAAATAAATCCAGTCCATCATGAAGCCCAAGCCATCAGAGATAGATATGCATATTGGCGATGTTTCAGCCCAGCCATGCTAGTGTATCATAACTATATCAACTATAAATATCTGAAGGGCTAGAAGCGGGAACCAGCTCCTCGTATATTGGTGTTCGTTTTAGTGGCAAACTTTGTGTGCACACAGTCTGCTACCACCACCACGCCCAGGAAGAGTTCCGGTGCTCACTAACATACTTGCATCTATCGGCCCCACATGATGCCACAAAGACAAAAAATAGGTATTATGCAAGAACTCAACAATATATTAGCACAAATCTTAAAAACACACATTTTTACGCACATGAGGTATTTCCCATGTACAGAAAAAATCAGCAAAGAAACTACAGCACGCAGTGGCCCGAGTGCTCGCTTCCCACTTATGCTATCTGGGTTCGATCCCCGGTGGGGATTTTCGCTCGTGGTAATCGTGCCGGACGATGGCGCTGATCGTCAGGGGAAATTGTTTCTCGGGAACTCACATTTCTCCCGCCCTTTCAATCCGGCAATTCTGCAGTCATCTCATTTTCCTTTCCCCATGCTCATTCCTCCAGCTGCCCGGGAGAGTCATACTTTTCCCTTCGGTAGAGCAACCATTTCCGCTTGGGCACCAGCCTCCCCTCATCGCATCCGCAGACCCTACCCTAGGCGGCAACTGCAAAGGGTGTTTTCATTTGTTCGAGTTAACTGTCGGAAAGACAGTACAACCCACCAGTTTATCCAGTGAAATAATTTGTCGGCCGACAATCAGTACGCTTATCACTCAGAATGGAGAAGCGGCCATTCATGTGAAGTTTTTAACTGTTTAATTCCACTCGAAAATTCAAATGTATTGTTTATTTTTGAGAAAGCAAATACATGGGAGCACTGTGAGAAAACCTTTACACTATTTTGGTAACAGCAGGGGCCCCGAAAAAAAAATAAAACCTGCAGATACCATCGCCATTAATACATGTCTATAAATAATAATACACATAGAAATATCTCACAGGAATAAACTTCATTATTTTTATATATCATACTCATATTTTCTATGCCTACAGGAATACTATATGGTAATATAAAACATACGGCTACAGAATATACATTAGTATAAATATATGTTTTTACCCGAACAATTTTGCAATATTTAAAATCTATTTTAAAAATTTGTTTGTGAAAAATTTTTTTATATTAGAGGATGAAAATTCTTGTGAGTTGGGATATAAATATAATAATATTAGCTCTTTTAGGTATATATTATTAGCGTTATTGGATTGACCAGAAACGAATCGGGTGCTAAATGGTGGCTCTTTATATCTGGAAAATGCAAAATCGTAGTTCGGAATGTTTGAAAAGTGCTAGGAAATCGCGACACGAATTGCTGATACCTTAAAATATTTGCGCTCGTTTATTAATACGCAATGACCATCGTAAGTCAATATTATTGTGTGCTGTAACTTTTTAAAGATAACATTTCCTTCCCCGAAACGAGGAAGGCTCGTGGCTCTGAAAGATCGATGCTATCGTTGTGTATTCGATGTGAGAGAACATGCCACAACCCCTTTAATCTTATATTGAATGGGGATAAATATTTTTTATTCGTGTTTGCCTAATAGATTCTCTTAAAACATTACGATAGGTTTTCATTTTCTAGGTGCTTTGTGGGATACATTTGTGGAGTTTACCAAATAGGGAAAATAGTATTTCGCGCGGTATGTCTTTATCTCATGGGTAGCGACTGAGAAGTATCTCGAGGGGTTCTATATATAATAGTTAAAATTATGTGAGCATGAAGTTTAACGCCTCTTTAAAATGTATGTTTATTCGATAGTGTTCAATTATGAGAACTTTATGCTCGTGTATCTGCTGGAATTTGTATTTTGATATAATTCCTTACAGGAGACTTGCACCTCGGGAATAAAACTGCTTTTTCGTTCTCATGATTTATGGAGAGTGAAAACTGTTGATACTTGCTGCAAGAGTGTAGATCACAATGCGTGTTTCACCTCTCACTTTCCACATTGCTAAAGCCATGTAGCAGTGTGAAGAGGGCAGGGGTTCTACCACAGCTCAGATATATTTATTAATGGAGCACACACACACACACACACACATGTATGAAAATACAGTAATTTTGTTCGCGGAAGGTAACAGTTTTTTTACCGTTTAGTGCTTGTGGTGGTTGTAACTTTATGCTTGGGTCTCCTTACAGATTATAATTTTTTCCCTGTTAAACTTTCTACATGTAAATTGTTTGCGCATATAAGGCGTTTTATATTCGATCACTGTCAGCTAGATTTATTGCTGCACGTGGTTGATCATATAGCAATAGTTTTTTTTATATTGCCTATATTTTAAAATCTACAGATTTTTAAGTTGGGAGTATATATTTTGTAATGATGAGCATCAATGCCTTACTGAGGGGATGCATGGGGTCCCTCACTATGCATATCACATACAGCGTGGCAGGGGGGGTGGGTGATATTTATTCCGTTTTGGGTTTTTAGGGTCATGGTTACTTTAAAGAAAGCTGCATAGTGCATCTGTACGCTGCACACGATTTCCAACTGGAATTTAAAAAAAAAAACGAATGTATGTCGAGGGGATACGCTTTCGGGGTTTGGTGCACTCAAAGATTGATTTTTCGTTAATATATACCCCGAAAAACGCTCTTTGTATTCTTCTTCTCTATGGCGTATTTCTCTTAAGTATATGGGATTTTACAGTATTTTCGATATCTCTGCCTTCACACATGACATTATTATGAAATTAAATTCGAATACCTGCCTTTGATTGAATGAGGTCGTGATTGCAAGGCTGCATTCGAGCCATTAATATATTATATTGGTGGTGTAATTATCTGGAGAGCTAATAGCTAATTTTTTCCCCCATTCGGACTAAAAGTTAGCAGCGGTATAGGTCTTTATACTGCGATGGAATGCAGTTTCGGCCTCCCAGGCAGTTTTTTTCATAATTCATCCCAAAACCTGCTACGAATCTGGAGGCGTAAGGGCCACTCGCATGATGGTGGAATTTTATCTCGGATTAGTACTGTGAATGGTGGTGAATCACACTTTAGCAAATTAAGGACCTGCAGTCTAAAGTTACTCGCACGTCTCTTTCGTTTCGTGAAAAAACGGGTTCGCGGCATTTGTGTGAGCTGCAATCTGTCTCCTACACATGACAAAAACCTTTTATATTTTCGGGGTGGGGTCAATGTCAAGATCACCTGCATCTAAAATGGCGGTCGGATCAGATCATAACATGGCGGCCGGCTGGCTTATGCCATACTCGCCATATACATTATACTGTCAGCATTCAAATTTTGGTTAAAATAAATCTAAAGGTTCTTCAGATATGCGGCAATTTAAATTTAAATTTTCTTTAAGTCCAAATTTAGAAATTTTTTAAATTATCCTCTCTTCTGACAAAGTAATGTAAGATTGGCCGGCCTACCATTGTGGTACTATTTTGCGGGAATAAGGGTGGGTAGTTCTCAAGATATAATTAAAAGCTTTGTTTGTTCGTGTCTCTCTATCTTTCAAAATGCATGACCAAAGAGGAAATGCGTTGCTAAATGGAATTCCAGAGTTATGAACTGCCAGAGTATCAATTGTGGTTATGATCGTTTGAATCGTCTCTGAGATATCACATAAAACCAAAAAAAATTTCTGGTCGCCATTCTGAAAATAAGCATCCATCTTAATATAATAAAAATATGAACTTAGTGTGTTCTTACTAAAAGCTATGAGTGTATCGAGTCTGGCAAAATGTTCTGTACTAGTTTATCTTTTCTTTGGTTTNNGGGGGGGGGGGGTACAGACATACATACACACGCTGACGCATAGCAATGTATGTAACCTGCTAAAGCCTAACTTTTCTTCGGAAAGTAATATAAAACATATTTCGTGAAATGTAAGTTTTATTACTACATCATTAAATAAAAATTAACTCATTCCCAACAGTAATTCAACACCGAAACTCATACTTCATGGCTAAAATCTAATAAATGAACAACCGAAACCTAATGTATGATTACATTTATTGTTCGATATCTTTTAAATGGAACGTTGCATGCATGCATAACAGGTTGCCCGTCATTCCGCTGAGGACATCACATTTTATTAACAAAGCAGTGCTAAGCCGTATCTCTTTCCAAATCTCTAAAAATATGTTCATCGCAAGGAGCGGTGATATTCCCTCGCCACGCTAAATGTGAGAATCGTCACGATGAGGAAAAAATAAAGGCCGATACTACCTAAATTATAAGCTTGCATTACGATATACATGAATTCCAATAATGCGTAGATACGACATAAGCTGCACCAACAGCTGATTCACATGGAAGTTAAGATGGGGCTTGTTATGTAAACATTGCGTTAATTATATGCCAACATTTGTTTTATAAAATAAAATAGTAGCTGTGTTCACATTGAAGTTAAGGTATACTCACCTTAAAAAATTCGTAATGCAGTGCTACCAGATATGCTGCAACTGAGCTCTTGAAAATGCTTGTGTATGGATGTTTGTGTTTACATATAAACCAATAGCGAATGTACATATGGAAAATTATAATAATACGTCAGACCTTTTCATCTATATGCCATTTATAACCTTTTTATCTCTATGCCAATTATACCCCTATCTTTCACCTAAATTTGACGTCTATTATCGCTCATAGATTTTCCTCAAATGTGTTTTTTATATTTTTAACAATCGCATATCTAGTTTATCAATCAAACATACAAATACGAAATAAAAACTTAAATTTCCATTGCAAAAAATGTCCTTAACACACACAGGNAGACCTTTTCATCTATATGCCATTTATAACCTTTTTATCTCTATGCCAATTATACCCCTATCTTTCACCTAAATTGACGTCTATTATCGCTCATAGATTTTCCTCAAATGTGTTTTTTATATTTTTAACAATCGCATATCTTGTTTATCAATCAAACATACAAATACGAAATAAAAACTTAAATTTCCATTGCAAAAAATGTCCTTAACACACTCAGGTGCGTATTCAAAGGGGGGAAATAGCGGCGAACAACCCCCAACCCCTTTTTCGATCACCCATTCTCATGTACTACATTAGTAAAGTGGAGTGGAGAGATTTGTGCGGCTCTTAACATCCATGAAGTGAGGTGAGTATGAAGCAGTGCCGGAATGTAAGGGTGGGGGAAATGGGAGATCCCCGAGAAAACCCGCCGACCAGCGGCATCGTCCACCACGATTCCCATGTGCGGAAAATCGGCATCGACCCCACCGGGAATCAAACCCATTTCACCTAGGGTAGGAGGTGAGTAGTCTGGCCGCTACACCGCCGTGGCCACTTTAAGTAGTAAAACTTATAACAAAAAATGGTTGCCTGTAAAGTCGGTTTTACGGGCGAAGATTTTACGTGACAACGTAGTGCTGCGCGCGCGGCAGACCGATCATAGTTGAGTGGGAGAGAGACGCAAGGCATTCGGCGGGCCTCTCTCTCGTTCGGTGACTCATCGTAACGTTACCGAGCGTTACACTTTTTCATAAGTGACTCCCAGCCGNGTTCTATTCATTTCTGTGAAATTAATTGAAAGTAGTATATGTATTTTCAAAATCTTTATTATTGAAGTACTTGTTTGTATACAATGTTTTTAGTTTTACCATCTTCCGCGCGTATGAATAAGTTGGATGGTTTTCCTACTCTAGAACACGACACATACAATTGGTGTGCAAAAAACATTCTGTTTCTAAATCTATTCCGCACATTTGCAATGACTGCCTTTGAGCTTTATTTATTGTCATTGCAAATGCCAATCTGACTGGAAAACGTGTTCCTTTAAAGTTAAAGGTAATTTATGATGTAATAAATGGAATTCTGGGAAGAAGCACATCTTCTCCTTTGAAAGCACCTTTAAATATTGTAGCATCTATAATATTGCCCATCATTTTTTTTATTGCAAGGCGTGTGCCGTTGCAAAGTTTTGGTGGATTGATGTTACGAAGTAAAATGACTGGCACTCCTATTTTCAATTTGAATATATGTGGAGGCAATCCTGGAACATCAAGCGAATTTAGAAATTCTGGTGGATAATTTTCCGCTTCATTTTCGTGTAATGTTACATCCACAGATTTGTATGTGACATGTTTGCTTGGGATTTTCTCAAGGATGCTGTCGTTTATTTCTTAAACATCTTTATTTTTTTCTGCAAGTATTGCTCACTCGCTTATCTAATTGTGATCAACATAGTTCATTGCGATGTTTGGAAATATGTGATCTATTATTTCACCTTATAGAGGTAACTACAGTACAGAAATTTTGTGGAAATGTAATTTGTNTTTGGAAATATGTGATCTATTATTTCACCTTATAGAGGTAACTACAGTACAGAAATTTTGTGGAAATGTAATTTGTTATGTGATGTTATCTGCAGGCAGTGTTCCATTTCCAATTTCCAACAATTGGCGTGAAAATATTCCTGAAGATGGATGGTTGTGCAATTGGACGCTCATATAAGTAGTTAGTTTGAATGATTTAACATGCTACCATAAAGGTGAAAATTTAAGGCACGCATATATTTCATCTGCCGGTGTAGAGCGAGGAATCACCGGCAATGTTTGTTTGAAGTCTCCTGCGATCAATACTAATGCATTCCCAAATAAGCGAATACTTCCCCGCAAATCTTGCAATGTTCTGGCGAGAGCCCCCAGAGATTTTTTGGGGGGCCATTGTGTATTCATCCCATACTATGATCTTGCAATTTTGCAACACTTTTCCCATTCCAGATGTTTTGGAAATGTTACATGTGGGATTTTCAGTTGCATGCAAGTTTAATGGCAGCTTTAAAGCTGAATGCGCCGTTCTGCCTTCAAGTAGGAGTGTAGAAGCAATTCCGGAGGACGCTAGTGCTAACGCTATTTCATTCTGCGATAGAACCGTCGCTAAAATGAGCGTAATGAGAAATGTTTTCCCAGTACCTCCTGGTGCATCTGAGAAGAGAGGTCCTCCTCTTAGATTATTCGGTGCATTAATTATTTGATCGTAGATGTTAATTTGTTCGTATGTGAGTTTAGGAACGTTCGATCGTACGTATTACAGTAGATCGGCTGTGTTATAGCTCTGTTCACGAAGCAATTCCCTTTCCAACGTAGCAGAAGCAGAACGATTGGGTAATGGAATTCCCAATTGAGCAAGAAGCTTGTTCGTGATTTCTAAGCAGAGGTTCTCAATCAGAATTAATGCTTGAATGTAAATATCTGGTGTGAAATCCAGGTTCGGATCCATATTGATTTCTCTGAATCGTCGCAATAAGTCTTCAGCCATATGCGATTTGTACTTTTCCCATAGTTCTGATGGTGATGAAGGTGAGCAAGTTGTTAGTATAATTGCCAATAGCCGACGTATTTGATGAGGATTCGATGTTGTACACGCATCAGCAAGACAATCTTCCCAGTGTTTATCGTCTTCCAGCATACGAAGTGCTTGGCATGTGGCACGGTATTTGTCATGAGTAATTACTCCGACAGTTCTTCAATACTGGAATGAAATCTGTCCGCGAACATTAACCAATAGAAGACGAAGGTAAAAGAATTTAGCTTGATTGGGATGCACAGTGTAAATTCTCCCTAATGTATTTTCTTCGAAGATACCATTGTGACCGCGAACTCGTTTTCCTCGCTTTCTTCTTTCAAACGATTTTCTGGTTGCATTCCACGTGTAATACGTAAGAACTTCTGCATATAACAGATTTTTCACAAAGTCATCATTTTTGGATAAGGAAAAAGTGGCTGTGAGGGTCGTTACTGGTGGATTGATTGCTCTATCTCGTATGTTAGCCTCTGTGAAATATGCTCTTTAGCCATTTTCTAAGTGAACAGCTCAATAAACTACTGCTGGATTTCGTTCGTTTATTGGAAAAGATAGAATTTTCCATACTGCCTCGTTGCTACTTATATATCCACCAATTTGGTACTGAGTAATTTTATCTCTTGCGGTATTTTCTTTCGACACCCCGAATACTGCCATGTCGCTACCTTATTTTACATATTTGCAGATATATTTGATTGAATTTACCGAGTTCCAGTATTCAACATTTATGTGTGCTTGGTATGTTTTTGATAGCAGTGGGCAATACGGAACGACCCAGCGGTTGTCTATTTCAACCTTGTTACCTCTCACAATGATGGTTGTTGTTCTCCCACTATTTTCTGGAGATCTGATTTTGTATAGTGGGTAACCGTCATTGCCTGTAACGGTGTTTGCTGCTTATGCCCAAGGATATCTTTTTGAGCACTAACCATCTACCATTCACGGTGACGTAGGATTGATAACACCGCAAGGTCCGTGAATCATGTTTTTAGTCACGACTTCGTGCAATCCTCTGTCAGTGTTGGCGTCGGGTATTTCAGCTGATATCACCTCGTCAATTTCGCTCGAATTGATTCTGGTATATAGTCAGATTAGGATGTGGGCGTGCGGTCATCCTCTTTTCTGCCATTCTACGGAGTACATCCAGCAACGCACTGGGCTGAAAACTTCACGTTTAGTCATGCAATCCATCAATGATTTCAATTTTTGTCGAAATACACGTGCTGTGACATCATGTCTGTGTATTGGCGTTTGTCCAGGAAGCAAGTTTTTTTTTATTTCTTCCCATGCTGCATTACACGTGAACGTAATAAATAAGTCTGGCCGTCCATAGTTGCGAACGTACGCAATGACATCTTGCGCGTAATCGTGCATGTGCCTTGGGCTACCTCTGTATGTTGCCGGTAATATTGTGAGACGTCCAACGTTAGTCGTATTGCCATCATTAACCACTGCATGACGCAAATGAATATATTCTTCCGAACGAAGCTTTTGTTGATTTAATCGAATAAACAGAAGACGTTTTGATTCGATTTTCGCGTACATGTTAACAACGAATTGATGAAACAATTGCCTGCATTGCAATATGTGGTTGTCTTCATTTTCACGAATCATCAAAATATACAAATAATTATTCATTGCTCTGGCTTTTTTGTTTGTTTCACCAACATTGACTGGATCTACCATTTTAATGTTGAAGTGATGTCCATCGTAACCATCCCAGAAAATAAGTGGATATTGGAGAGGATCATAGCAACGATGAGTGTCGGATACTCGCTGCAATTATGCATTTCTTCGATGAAGAACAATATCTCTGTTGTCGAATTCCTCTCCAACAATAAGAATAGCCACTTCGTCAATTGATGGTGCATTGAATCTTCATTCATGTTGACCGGCAGGCGTTTTGTCAGGTCAAATAACAATTTTATGACTATCAGACTTCGGTTTAGTGCTGTTTTGAACAATCTTATTAAGTTATTTTTGCCATGTAGCATTTCTTGCAATTGAGAAACAATTGACCTTTTTATGACGGAAGCAATTGCGCAACGTGTATTCAATTCATCGCTCTTGTCACCGATGAAGTATATTTGCAAGAAATTGTTACCACCATCTGGAAATGGGAGCAAAAAGCCGGCTCTATGATATATTTGGCCTTGCACACTGAACGTAGGTATGAAATTGTCTGTAATTATGTTCGCTCCGAAAGACGTCATTTGAAAGCATGAGTTATATTTCCGGATGTTTGCAAGGAAATGCTTTGAATCGGTAGAAGATCCGGCAAGCAAGCTTTTCAATGGCTCTTGTGGGTCGGCAAGTTTAGGCAGTTGAACTTTCCCACCGGCGCAACACGTGCCTTTCGTTTCAGCATGGAATTTGAATGCTTTGCAATGAGGACATACTTCATCCATAGTGCCGATGACAACATGAGCTTTTGTACTGTAATCTTCATTCGGGTCGTACCGGAAAGCTAGGCGACTATAATAACGGACTTCCGTTGATGATGTAGCTTGGCATCGTTCAGCTCTACTGATTGTTTCTTGATGTCTTAATTCTTGACGACGTTCATCTCAAGCAGCGGCACGCGCTCGCCTTGCTTGCAAACGTTGATAAGATATTCTGGCTTCATGTTGCTCCAACGATTCCTGCGCACATCTCTCAGCCATTCTGAACCAATCTCGTTGGTTTGCTTCCAAACGCTGCTCCTCAGTTTGGCTCGCAACTTCATGTCGTCGTGCTGCAGCTCGGCGATTGCGATGTCTGATGTTTGGTCTTGCGCGTGGCATAATGAAAACAACCAAAAAAAACATTGAGAACAACAAACTCAAATGTTTAAACAGACAGCTGTCAACAAAGGCGCTTCATAATGTGAAAGCATTGTAAAAATTAGCTTTTTGCAGATTTTGGTACCTTTCCAGGCAATACAGATAGTAAAGAAAGGTGTGCAAACACTCGTGGGAACAAAATGAAAGGTTATAAAAAACAGAATGAAAATTGGTTGATTTTTTCGGGAGTTATACGTGTCCGAACAAACAGACACAACATTTATATATATATATATATATATAGACAACACAGGTTCACTGTGAAAAACAACAATTTACCTAAAAGGACACACTTTTGGGATAAGTAGTTTTCATTAAATACACTGCAAAACTATTCATACAATGGCTTGCAATATTATAGTACGTGAGCAGTATAAAAGTTCCTTTTGGAACAATGGTGTTGGGCATCGGTGCTCCGAGCTTTTCATGCTGTTATTCTGGTCGGCCGGCGGCCATCTTGTCGGCCATGTTGTATGTCGGTAATGATGACATTTTACTTTGTCTCCGGTGACTTTAACCTTATATATTTAAAAAAATTAATAATAGAAAAATTTCCAAAAATAATCCAAAAATTAAATTTTTTCAAAATTTACAAAATTTTTTCAAAATATACAAAAATTTTAACAAATTATTACACATTTAATACAAATNCCACATGTCCCCTAAACATTGCTTCCATTCTACTCCACTCTCCCCTAACACAACCACCCTCACCGCCCTATCCCTCACCCACGCTCATTCCATCTTCTGCACTCGGACATCGAATGTTCCCATGAATGTCAAATTACTCACCTTTCTTTGACCAATTACTCACTGTAGTCAAACCCCATCCAGTTTTTCCATTGGGTAATTAATCACGAGCATTCTACGCCATCTATTGTTACCACTAGTTAATTACTCACTGTTGTTCGATCCCATTAAGGCTTTAATTGGCTAACCACATCACATGACCATCTATAATTGAATAATTACTCATTTGTTTCGGAAGCCTTCATTCCAGCCAATCGGCAGACTAATTTAGTCGTAAGCACAACTCGTATGTTTTCGGAACCCTCGGTAGTATTCTAAACTCTTTATAAGTGGCACCCCAAGGCCTCAGAAAAGCATTCTGTTTTTCAAGTGGCAATGTTTAACCCCAAGGAGAATTACGAGTACGTATATGCTCTCATTCATTGGGTTGAGTTTAACATCAGATGTGCAGATGTCTGTTAATCAGTAACATACATCGACTTCTGCCAGGATGATATACATTTTCAACGCAGGCCACCTACTCCCGAAATTTGAGTGGGTACGTTCTTGTGTAAGCACCAACTGTCCAACACATTTCTTCCACCCATTCCTGGGCCTACCCTGCTCGGCAGAGAAGCTTAAATTTTCTTCGAGCAGACGGAAATAAATATTTCGAACATAATTGTGTTTGGATTCCCATGCAGTTAAAATAAAATGCCGCTCGGCAATGATTTATTAATGAAATTTGCAATATTGTGCTCCTAAGTACCCGTGGGAATGTTAATTTCCTATACTTCCTTCATAACCTCGTTGCGGAAAACTGAGATTTTTTTTTTATTATTATTATTTTTTTTACGATATTTGGTATGGAGTTGTAATTTTCAAAATCCACGAGCACCACGCACTATTCTTGCTCCAATCCTAGGGATGGGTAAAAGCTGGCCCTCAATTCAGTGGTGTGACCATTAAGAATGATCGATACAGACATGCCGATGAAAATCGGCAGAAACACAAGACTTCTNTCAATTCAGTGGTGTGACCATTAAGAATGATCGATACAGACATGCCGATGAAAATCGGCAGAAACACAAGACTTCTTATTTACTTTCAAATTATATTTTTTTCCCATTTTGAGTTTAAAATGAAACTAAGGCAAATGTGACCAAAGTTCCACATGTTTGGTTTCTATTCGACCTCATAACGGTTAGTCAATTTAGAATTTTTCAGGAACTCTCTCAACATGGGTGGTGTAAGCAAATTCCCAATACTGTTATAGTACTGAACAATATATCAATTTCTTTATATTCTACCCAGTGAGTACAGGGTGCTAAGGTCGTGTTTGGATTAATTATGGCACACTCGTTTCGATTAGGTTTAGGAGGCAAATTCGTCTCGCAAAANTCAATTCAGTGGTGTGACCATTAAGAATGATCGATACAGACATGCCGATGAAAATCGGCAGAAACACAAGACTTCGTATTTACTTTCAAATTATATTTTTTTCCCATATTGAGTTTATAATGAAACTAAGGCAAATGTGACCAAAGTTCCACATGTTTGGTTTCTATTCGACCTCATAACGGTTAGTCAATTTAGAATTTTTCAGGAACTCTCTCAACATGGGTGGTGTAAGCAAATTCCCAATACTGTTATAGTACTGAACAATATATAAATTTCTTTATATTCTACCCAGTGAGTACAGTGTGCTAAGGTCGTGTTTGGATTAATTATGGCACACTCGTTTCGATTAGGTTTAGGAGGCAAATTCGTCTCGCAAAANGTGCTAAGGTCGTGTTTGGATTAATTATGGCACACTCGTTTCGATTAGGTTTAGGAGGCAAATTCGTCTCGCAAAAAGACACTGCTGAAATTGTGAATTTTCAGTTTGCGTGCAAACAGTTCCAAATCTACGTTCATTGACAGTATTTTGGGAAACGATTTTATTAACGCCTCTTCTTGTCATCTCATTTCCTCTTGCTGCTTCCTCCTCCTCCTCCATGGTACAGGCGACGAATGTGGATCTCTTGTCACTTTGTTTACACATGGCTATGTCTTCTAGTTGTTGTTTATGTCGGTGGTTTTCCTCCAACTGTTTTCTGTTATTGGAAGCACACTTTACAGCAGTAACGATATTTGTGACTGCTCCGGCAATACCGGGAAAAGCACCGGAGCAGGAATCAGGGTAGGCATAAATCCACAAGTCTTTTATACTTTCCTCTTAGGCTTCCCTTTGGCCTGAGGCCTTCCTCACATGCTTCTCGGTGTGGTATTGCTAGACTTCGTTCGCATACCCATGTCCAGTTTCACGTTGGCTTTCATTATGTTGAACACACCCCAGGTGGTATTTTTTTCTCCTAATCTGGTGTTTAGTGATTTTCTTATCCTCTCAGATGTGTGAGCCAACAGCCTATCGGCCAGATGCCTAGTTTCGAAATATTTGAGCAGTGAATATCCCAAATCATATTGCATACACGCTTCGTCCAGATTGTTGATGCCCATATTGCATTTTAGCTAACCTTGTTCCAGGCGTAATGTACATGTATCCGGAAATGTGGAGTTAGAACTGAAGATAATTGATGAGTGTATCGATGATCGCATTTCACATTCGTTATCTTACAAAGCATCGAGGTAAACTGAGCACGAAAAAAATATGATTCATTTACAGATTTTTGTTTCAGTGGTGTAGTAGGTTTATGCCGATCCAAACACAAGGGCTAGGGGCTGTGGTGCTGTGGAACTGTCTGCCATTTTGAATTCCACCATCTTGAAGGGCATGACCAACATTTTAGATTCCACCATTTTGTATTCTTGACATTGTCAGCCATCTTGTTTCGATCCACCTTCTTGTTTACACGCACCATCTTTTTTCCGGCCACTATCTTGTTTCTCAATTACTTACCTTCATTCGACCCCATTCGTTGGTTGTAGTTCTCTCATCGTCCACTAGAGAGCACCACTGGTGCCTGTAACATTGGTTATTGCTGCCAGTGTGTGCCACCATTGTCCATCATCTGGTTTCCACTTATCCATTTTTAAAGTCGATGAAAAAAATGTTGTGCAATAAAAAATATTTAAAATATCTGCTTGCTGTCTTGGATCATTTGTAATTATATCGGTTTTCATAGAAAATTATCTCAGATAGTGCGGTCGGAGATCATAGTTCCATTTTCTCTTTTGTCCTTAATTTTATGAAAGTTTTAAACAATGCAAGCAAGTTATGTTGCCTCGACCAAGGGCATCAGAGAAAGTATTGATTCCCCCAACCACAACACCCCTCCCATCACGACCCACCTAGACCTCTGTCTTCCCACCCCCTCCTGCCATGCTTTATCACCACCCACTCATTAACCCCCAAAATTCCTTTTCTTCCCGAGGCTGCGGAGGTTGAGCGGTTAGCCTGCTGGTCTCCCACCAAGGTGAACCAGGTTCAATCCTTGGCCAGGTCACTCCCAGATTTTCGTATGTGGGAATCGTGCTGGACGATGCAGCTGGTCGGCAGGTTTTCTCGGGGATCTCCCATCAACCTGCCCCTTAATTCTGGCACTGCTCCATAATCACCTCAATCACCCCCATCGACTCTCAAGACCCTGCTGTTAAGAGCCGACCAAATCTCTTCACTGTTCTCCTCTTTTCTTTCCCCCTTCCAAACCCATACCTATTTTCCAATTGGCCAGTTTGTCAGAGCCAATCAGTCGCCTTCGCCTACCCCCTCTACTGTATGCCAATACCAGCATATAAAAGGCATTGGGACCCAATATCATGCCTGCTGCTGCCATCGTCATTACCTGCTCAAATCGCTCGCCTTAAAGTATACAGTTTATTTCTCGTCTGACATTTTTCATCGCTAAGCAGCAGATGTTCATGTTCTGTCCCATTGGACAGAAAATAATTTCGATGAAGGTTGCATATGGGAGGCTACAATCGTAAGTGGCCTTAGAACCAGAAAACGAATGCGTCTTTCTGCCGAAATAGTTCTTGCTGACGCACACACACCGCGAAGTTCAGTACGTGTACAAGAGACTTCCAGCCTACCTGCAGCAGGACGAAGATATTCTCGACTGCCTGCCATGCAGGGAGATTCGAGGGCTGCACAAGTTCCGTTCTGGACACTCCTCATTCCCACAGTTGGTGCAAGTCACAACGCCACACAGCAGTAGCCACCACCGACCCCACCTCCTCCAACACCAAAGGGTCCGCACAGTGAAAAACATGAAGAACTCTGAAGACCAGGCGACCGCCGACCTCATGATGCTGATCACGTCAGTTCTCCGACCCAGCACCACCTTCACCTCAACGACATGCGACGATTGTCTTCCACACACGAGGGCTCCATGCATACCACTATTGGCACCAACAGCAGTTGGTTTACGCCTGCCACAGCTACTTTTATCGCACTGCAACCACGATTTTCGATGCCCCAGGTTATGTATACCAGTTCCTTCGAGTCATGTATGGTGAAGTGTTATCCCAACGGCATCCCTGGGTTCCAGCTAGTGTAGTACTGGTTGGGCGACCCATGGTACAAGGATACTGTAAAAAAACACAGAAACCTGCGATGGGGTGAATCATGGCCACCTCTACTACACTGTGGCAACCTGTGTACAAAACGAGCATCATGAAAATGGACGACAAGTCAAAAGGTTATTTTAGGGATAAAATCTGGTGCGATGGTGAAACATGAGCAGTGTACAACATGAGACCGGATTTAACCCTACCATGCAGCACCGACGATCTGTTGGAGCTGAACAAGGGTGAAGAAATCATCATTTTGGAAGGCATCCAGCATAGGGATCACGAAATACGACGAGAGGGGCAGGAAACAGTGCTTTGTTTCAGTGAAGAATACAATTGCGAGATGCATAGACTCCTACCGGAAGAAGATGCTGGCATGGTTCCATTCGTTGAGCAGACCACGACTTGTCATAGCCTCCCATGCGAGGTAAAGACAAGTTCACTGATTGAGGATAGGGAATGACTATGGATAACAACAAACAAAATACAGGAAAAACAGTGATTTCAACCGAGTAACATGGTGTAAACAATATTCTAAATGTCAATTCTATATTTTAGGAGAATGGCGTGTGTAAGCAAAAATATCAGGGAATTTTTCATGAAAAAATGTTTGTGTCTCTAAAAATTAACTTTATTGTATATGTGCGAATAAGGCAAAAATATGTCGCAACATAAATGTAGAAAACAAAATGGACTTTAAAAGGCAATGAAAGCTCATATTGCTTAGCAAGTATGTGAAAACATATGGTAATTATAAAAGAGTTTGATGAATAAAATATGTGTATAGTTTTAGAACATTTTAAAATCTTATTTTATTGTTTATCTTATACCCCATCAATTCAGAAATAAGTAAATGTAAAGTGCATAAGTGAAAAAACTTAGTAAACATTTTGTCTTTCAAAACAGAGAAAATAAACTAATAACTTAAGAAGATAAATTATGGAAATAAAATACGTTCTCACTAAACCATTTTCCCGATTTCTCAAAGTCAGTTGGCTAAACCAGGTTTATTAAGGGACGGAGGTCTTAATTACATAAAAGAGTTAATTATATATTCGTAATTTATTAAAAAAAACTGCAACCGAAAATTCTCTCAACTCAATACCTTACAACAAATTATCACTTGCTATTTACAATTAAGTAATCAAAACAATAATATTTACAATTACCTTAAAGAAACTAATGTGATTAAATAACTAAAATCAGTCCCAATAAACTGTGTATAAAAACATATCGAATTACTTTATAAATATATGTCCATACTTGACAGTTCCAATATTTACAATAAAGTCTGTATCACACATTCATTTAGTCCCACCTCAGTTCAGTCCACATCCCATCAGTCTNTTCCAATATTTACAATAAAGTCTGTATCACACATTCATTTAGTCCCACCTCAGTTCAGTCCACATCCCATCAGTCCGCAATGTTCTAGAATTCTCCAAGCACCCTCATGCACAGTAGCCTTCACTCGTCGGTTTTTACACCCCCTCGTCCATTCACACCTCGAACACCTCGTCCGCCGTCGTCTCACAGTCTCCCATCGTCATCTGCCCTCTTCACCGACGTCCCTCACAACACTAGACTTCGTTCGGTTACTGCACTCAGCCAGAAGGTTCTACTAAGACTGNTTCCAATATTTACAATAAAGTCTGTATCACACATTCATTTAGTCCCACCTCAGTTCAGTCCACATCCCATCAGTCTGCAATGTTCTAGAATTCTCCAAGCACCCTCATGCACAGTAGCCTTCACTCGTCGGTTTTTACACCCCCTCGTCCATTCACACCTCGAACACCTCGTCCGCCGTCGTCTCACAGTCTCCCATCGTCATCTGTCNCACACCTCGAACACCTCGTCCGCCGTCGTCTCACAGTCTCCCATCGTCATCTGTCCTCTTCACCGACGTCCCTCACAACACTAGACTTCGTTCGGTTACTGCACTCAGCCAGAAGGTTCTACTAAGACTGCCGACCCTCGGGCTGCTGCAATATTTATAGAGCGGTAGGCCATCGCTAAAAAAATTCTCTAAATGTCGAGTTGCACCGAGGGTCCTAGTTACCAGAATATTCTTGCACATCCTCTAAAATCGTTGGCTTCTCCTGCAATGGGGAGGAGGAGGGGCTTTGACGCCAGCCAGGTCACCACTGTCAATCATTCTCCTAGCGAGCGGATCTGCCTGGGGGGTAGGAGCGAGGTGGGTCACCCCCACAGAGCTGGACCGCGCATGGAGCTCGTGCCTCGTGCGTCAGTCGGTAAGAAACAATATGTATACCATTTAGGTTACTGGAGTTGAGTTTGCGAGCTTCCATGGACAGGCAGGGCAGCTGAACTTGTCAAAGTTTTAGAAAATCTCGGCTTGCATGGCAAGGCCGTGTTGGCATTTTCACAGGTCTGCACCTGCACAATGCCAGGTAACTGGAGTTCACACTCCTGCATGTGTATGGGCTTCCATATAGTTTTCAAAATCTGTATGGTGTCAGATAGCCTAAACCAGCATACATGGGAAGAGCTGTGTTGGCCTTTATACATGTCCACTCCTGTACAGAACTATCTCCAACCCAATATTGTGTATCAGGACAGGGAATTGCAAGAATAAAATGAATGCAAATTAAGCCAAACAAGCTTTTATTTTAAAAAAATACACGTACATTAGAAAAAATGAATTTTTAATTTTTAAAACATTAGGTAAGTACTTTTTCAGAATGTCTTCCTCGTCGACCCATGGGTTGTCACGTTTCGAGTGTCCAAACCATCTCACATACACGCGACCATTACGTAATTTCACCACCTTCTCCATCAAAAAGACATCGGGAAACTTCGTAGCTTGGATTTACTCTGTGTAAAAGCCTCCAACGATGGGTTCGTCACTTAGGTCCTAGAGGTAATACATGGGCTGGTACCAATGTCGTATGCAAACCACCTTGCATGATTCTGCCCACCAGTTATGACGGTAGACCTTCGGGAAAATGGCACGCTGTTTGGAGATGCGCAACAGTTCACTGATCTAGGCTTTAGGCTTTCATGGGTCCCTCCTTGTAGGAACAGCATAAACAGAATGGAGCAGAGAGTCATTCTTGACAACTTCGGGCTTTATGCGAGTGGTAGCATGAATAGTATAATTATACTCGCGGATAAGTTTCGGCAGTAGCTCAAAGCATTTGAATTTTCCGTTCGCCGTAAAATGTCTCCACTTTTTGGCTTTTAGAGTACCAAAATAAGCTGTGCACCCCACACACAGTAGCAGCACACACAAAGATAGAACAGTACATTATTTCAGGGGCCAAATGCGCGGGATCTCGAGCAAGGACTGCCCCAACTCCACTCGAGGTCTAGGCCAAGGGCACACGCACTGGTTCAGGGAATAGTGCGGGAGGAGGCGTAGTAGTAGTTTAATTTAATTAAAATTATACACATAGGATATTAATTTAAAAATAATTAAAAATAAATAACTTATAAAAATATTTTACTAAAATATTTTTAATATAGGAAAAAAAAAATTCAAAATACGAAATACTATACTCTAAATAACGCACCGACTTGATTGTTTATTTCAGGTCGGGAAGAAGAAAACTTGGACCTCAGGAAGGGGGACTCCACTGATACAGGAGTCTTTATAGATTCTGGTACCAGTGTCCTCCCCAACTGCAATTTACAAACACTGGTATTATTCCTCGTCAATGTCACAAACGCTGAAACGATAAATCGTACTCCAAGGGAGACCTGTATAGGACACCTCGGGAGACTAGGGAATCACCGACACAATATATGTGAAATTAACTAGCACACTTATAAACAACAAAACAACAGGTCAGACAGACATCACGACACAACATCACTCCAGCCGTGAGGCTGGATGGGAGCTTCACTCCCCCGCCGAAATCCACGAACACGTAAATTTACTTAAAATAGGCAGCACAATTTAACAGACTAAATACGGGTCCGGTGCCCAACAACCCACATACACACGGCGCCTCGCCACCGACCCAATGATTTGGTTATATGTCGGGGTGCAATTGTCTTTACAAACACCCTGTGAGTTATGGGAGCCTAGGCTCCCATAACTCACGACATACAGGCCATTCGGTGGCATAAGAGGGTTCGGCGGCTTTTAGAGTACAGTGAAAATGCTCGACGATGCTGGTTTTGAGCCCATAGTACGTGTAATAGTGATTTATAATGTACATTTTCATCAGTGCATGTATATTTACATTAAAGTATTCCTACCACCGTTGATGTGGAGNCATTAAAGGATTCCTACCACCGTTGATGTGGAGATTTTCGGTATGTGTCCTTCTCTCAACACATCTTCAATGGCCTCAGTGACATTGCATACATTTTTCGACTTGAGTAGTCTGATACATGCATACTTGGAAGGCGTTTCTGTTATAGTCAAAATGCAGGGGTGGCCTTTATTCGCACGAGCAAAGTCTTGCATTTCAATCAGTTCGGATTGGAAATTATGGTCCAGCCCTTTCATGATGTAACTTCTGCGAAGATAATTCCTTCTGACCGAACTGTGCAATTCCCCATAAATGGCATATTTCGTTATCGCACGATTTAGCCAGCTTCGACGAGTTCTTCGATGATGAATATAATCTTGTTGGTGCGCGGATAGTTACTTGCAGACTGCGAAGCNCAATCACACTCGAGGGGGGAATAGTTTTGTTCGCTTTCAACCGCCATATTGGCAATCTCCAAAGACACATGGGGAACGGACCTTTGATGGTTGAAGATAAAAATATCGTTTACGTTATCTGCTGGTTTATTTTTTAGTTCTGGAACCGAACTGCTCGTAAGGTAAGTTTCTATAGTTTGCACCATCGAATCGGAAACATCTCTCGGCAAAACATCTTTTGAAAGGTGGTAATGATAATAAAAGTTCAATTTCAACTGCACGTAGAAGTTTTGTAATACTGGACTCATGTTTTTCCAAGGACAAAACAAGTGGTGTATTTCAAAATAATTCATTAACTTTGTTTCAGACCCGATATGCATGCCTTTTGTATTGCTGAGAACATCGAGTCCTTTTACTGAATTATTCAAGTTATCCGATTCGATTTGAAATTTAGTCATTTGATTATCAATATACCAGTTATTTTTAATGTGTCTTGCATACAAAATGTTTAAACAATCTTCGAAGTCGTTTACCTCGACATAATGCCACGGTCCAAAACACACCACTACATCTAAATATATATTTTCTTTAAGTTTAATTGTAATATAATCAAACAACAATACATTTACATTTAACATCTCAGCTTAGACCTGTCCCGTATGTTAACATGAAGTAATTTTTTTCAATAATAAATAACTTATATATATTATAAGACCATGCTTTGTATATATAAAAATGTATGCATTGATAAAAACGACGAAGATGAAAGCATGTTGTTATCGGCCCACTTATCGGAAATTACAAAAAAAGAATCCCTCTTTTTTGCAGTGAAACAGCAATTTCAAAATACATCGACAATTCCCCCCTCGATACCATTTTCGACAATTACTCAGAGGTTGTATTTACCAACTGTACTTTTTCAGAACTCGAACCACATTCATATCAAGCGCTTTATTATCTATGTAATTATATTAACGAATCGATCTTGGAAATTCTACTCTCTCCGCATCCATCCCGAACATTGATATTGAACAAAAGTTCGTTTTACAATTCCGGCGTAAAGTACCGACGCTTGACGCCCTATGTCCCCCACTGTCATTTTGATTCCATAGAATAAATTTCCAAAATACGAAAATCCATTATTACGTTCGTTAATTTTGATAATGTGCCCAATGCAGAACGAATCAACCTCTAGCAGTTAAAACTTTTTTACCAGCGCATTAATAAAACTGCTAATTTGGAGTTGCAGGATGATTACTCTGTCTTACCACTAATTTCATTTTCATTCTCCAACCGGGTTGAACATTACCTAAATTTACTCTGTCGCGGAGAAGATTTAATCAACGTCCTGTTTGAAAACCCGCAAAGTGAAAATGCAATTTGTTCAATAATTTTTACTACAAAACCCCAATTTCATTATTAAAATATTCATCTTGTTGAAAGAACACCGGCAGATTATATACCCCATCGAGAATTGGTTAAACTAATGGCAAATCACGATATAATTCCCATGGCTGGCACCTATAATACATTGTACTTGAAGCACAATGATAAAATTTCATCCTTCCTATAAAAGTTCAAGGTGGGAAGTTACATTTTTTTGCACATCACTAAAAAGGTTTTCTACTAACAATCGAATTGTAAAGATAAAAAGAATCGAAAAAATATTTTTTTTTCAGCAGGTGTGTGTGTGTATATATATATATGTATATATAAAACTATACAACTGCAAATATCTCAGTTTATTTTTTCGTCAGGATTGGATCTCGCCGATGTGGAGCAGAACATCATTAAAATGAACAAATGTTTAGATAAACTACAAAAACTTTTTGCATAAATCGTAAATATTGCTGTATCAAAACAGACGATACCCGCAATTCCAGAGACAATCGAGCCCACTTCACCCACAGAGACTACAATGGAAAAAGTTGAATTTTCTCGGAGCCCAACTGCGATTGTCAGCGAACACATAAAGAAAACGAAAACTCATTCCAAACGAAAACTTCCCATAAAGGAAGATGAGAAATCACCCCCACCATCACCAGAAGGATTCACCCAGGCCCATAACAGCGAGGATAGTGATACTTGTAGAAAAAAAAATCGAAAGATTCAGTCCCACCTAAAAAAAAAAAAAAATTAAACAAAGTAGAAAAACGAAGTGATAATTCTAACGTTTGCAGATGGATCGATCTCGTTAAACATATCGGAACGCTCCAGTAAAACTAAAGCCGTAGATTCGGAATTGGTCAAACAGTTACTGATGCCAAAAATTCCTATAGATTTACATATCAAGTGCAATCATCAGTACGTAAACATCGCCGCTCAAACTAAGAGGGGTGACGAAATAGAAACCAAAACGTTTATCTGTAAACTGTGCAATGACCAAAAGTAAAGCAAAAATAATGAAGTTATCAAAAGTAAAATACACATATTTAATTTCCTGTACATATCCATACAAAAATACCGAATCTAATCTAATCTAAATCATTCAGATACCACGAGGGTGTGTAGAAAAAAAAAAGTTGGTTTTTTGCCGCCTGTCGTGAAATCATCGAGGAAACTCACCACGTTCCATGCGGTGAGTGCTTGGTCGACTTGAAAGGGTTCGATCTGTACTGGTCGATAAGGGAACTTCTTGGAAATATCATATTTTTGTCTTGTTTACCAATAAAGTGCGACCCGTGAGAAACGGATTTTGTTTGATGGCTAATGTTGTTGGTAAGGTAGAGAACTCTTTTCCGAAATTCTTGAATATGCATCTTAAAAAAATTAACCATAATATAGACAATACAATACATCAAAATAGAATCGATAACATGAGCAATAACACCCTTAAAAAATCTATAGTCATCAATATCAATGATAAAAAAAGAATGATGTAAAATTACCTATTTACCTTGGAACAAGATTTCAACCCGGCTCCATTTCCCATTCCCGAACGGCACCGCCTGTCATTTTCCATTCCCGAACAGTACCCCCTAACGCCTGCAATGAAAGAGTATTTACTGCAAAAAAATCTAAATGTATGTAGTTTTACATATTTTATTAAAAAAAGCGAATAACTTATCATTTTTCTTTGGTTGTTCTTTCAGTCAACCCAATTCCTCATAATTTATTTATATATAAGGAGTTCCTTATATATAACTATATATATAGTTACTTAAAATATGGAATATGCTATATACAATGATAAAAAATCACATTTTTTTTAGATAAAGATAATAAACCGTGGTTTTAAGGAAAGGATGCTGCCAAAATTCTAGAATATAAATATACTTGTGATGCAGTCCAGAGACATGTACCCAGGGATGAACAGGTAAAATATAGGCAACTTGTAGAATCTAATTATTTACCATCATTGAGTTATCATGGAATTTCGAGAACTATTTTCATCATCGAAATTGGTCTTTATAATTTGATCATGAAATCACGATTATCGACGGCAAAAGAGTTTAAAGATTGGATCGTCCGCAAGATACTTCCAACCGCTAACGAAAATTGTAAAAATGTGTCGGGGGAGGAATTAAAAAACGAATACGAACAATTTAAAAGTGAAATCACCCGATTTACACTAGAACTCCAATTTAAAAAGGGAAAAATATTCGCAACTAGATAAAAAATAAGATTCCAAATATTGGAAAGAAAGGATAACTGAATTTATGATTTTTTATTCGCTTTTGTTTTATTTGTTGTTGAAATTTCCATTTGCGTATCGTTGGCATACAAGCGGTCTAATTTCTTTCAAAAATACTTAGAATCCGGTATGAATTACACACATGGGTTAACAGGTTTTGAAAAACTACCAACTGTTGTCTTAAATTAAAATATAAGTGCTGATAGCGATGAGTAGAAAGACATCATACAAAATAAATGTCGATTCGGTTATTACCTAGGTGAGAAAAATGAGCCAGTATATTGTGCATCGATTTGTAATAACATAGGCAAATTCGAATATATGTTTTTCCTAACCGAAAAAATCATTAATAAAATGTCGTATCGCAGGGCCTAATGTATGCCTTAAGAAGCGGCCGCCTGTAATCCCCACCTGAGTAAAATGATTTACGCAGATGCCAAATACATTTGTATTCCACGCTATCCAAACTTGTTTGGAGGAGTTGTTTCCAACCTGATCGTTGGTTGTAATGGGTCGATAATAGATAGAGCGACCAACATGACCTACACGGATGTAGTACCAAACACATTCAGGATCGAAGATGTAGATGAGCTGGTAGATGATGGTGATTATAGGATCATGTGTACCGAGCAAGCAGATACCTTACAAAATCGAGTAATTCCATTAAATAATGGATCACAGTTCGAATACATATCCAATAAATGTGCTTCACTGTTATTAAATGCACCCTATGATGTGATGCCTGATTACTCCACGAGAAATTGTAATTGCTGTCAGCAAATAACTATCATGAACTTGAATGATTACAGCAAACTTCCATGCACTAGCTGTATTTCGAAATGGGCTGGAAGCAACCCTAGAATACCCGGAACTAAATATGCATTTAGTATAGCCCGCCCATGTATAAACCTAAATACCGATAATTCTCTGTACAATAAAATAAAAATACCTTGATCTTTTGACACGATAAGTAATCCCACAAAAAATTCATGGGAATATGCAATTTTGCTTGCGAATAATACATTGGCATTAGAAAACATGTTGAGTTGAATAAAAAAAACTAAAATAATCTTTACAATTTAAAAAAATCATATTCAAAATAGCTATAGGCCTATATCAACGGCTAGGAATCATTGTCATTTCATCAGTTGCTTAAAAGAAACTCGGTATTATAGACGTCTCTAACAAAATGGCAGAACAACAACCCCAACACGATATACTCAGCGAAACCGCAGCGGATCGCACATCGGGCAAACGAAAAACCGCGATTATTATAAAGATTGCGAAGAAGCTCATGACATTGAATCTTTTATTCAAACACCAAGCAATCTACACCAAATGGGCCCCCCTCCAACTAAATATCAACGGGTAGAGAACACAACATCTCTACCATGCACAGACATAAATAATTCCGAAACAAAGTTAGTATCAATATTGGGTGAAATAGAAGGCAACTACTTCAAATTTTATTGTGATGATAATATAATGGTGAGTGCGAGTAATTATCGCCATGAAGATGATGAAATCACCAACTTTATCCGATTTTTGGCAAAATACCTTCAATTATTCAACCTACTTGGTTCAAACATTAATCTTGCCAATTTAAACGATGTAGGTGAGATCAAGATAAATTCTCAAATTCCACTTGTTGGAAATGAACCCTTGAGAAAATATGTATTTTTTTTTCAATTGACTATAATTTGCTGAAAAAAATAGTTCGTAAAAATCAAAGTGGGGGAAGATTCAATTCATGGTACTTGATCACCGACAAAGCGACAGTAGAAGAATAAAACGTGGAACATGTCGACCAACTGGTTAAACTAAAGCAAAAAATCACCCTTTCTACTACTCAGGAAGGAAAATGAGAATTTTTTCAACTGCACGATCATGGATGCTGCTGGTTTAGAAGCTCTGTGCAAATACCAAGATGAAATCCCCACTGTATTTGCCATTTTCGATACTTGTTTAGTAGTAATGAACAGTATTTGAAATTTGAACTCGTACTTTGTTTAAATTTAGAAGATATGGAACAACAAAGTAAAAACAAATTTGTAACTCATGTGTAAATAAAAAACTGTATATTTATTTTTTGTAACTCCTAGGAAAATAAAATATAATGTAAATTTTTAAAAATAAAGGTTTTTTAAATAANTGTATATTTATTTTTTGTAACTCCTAGGAAAATAAAACATAATGTAAATTTTTAAAAATAAAGGTTTTTTAAATAATTTTTTTTATGGATAAGATCTTGAGCTACCACAGTAGTGAAAAAAAGGAAAGTGAGGGGGAGGGGTTTAAACAAACAAAGATATATTTCTTTTTCGAGCACATCTTTTAAACATTAATTTTAAGCGTGCCATACACAAACATATAATTGTGCTCCAAATAATCAAACACACACTCTGAACAATAGCTTCGTTTTTAATACGATCAAATGAGAAGGATGTTTCATTTGCAGACCCATTTGTTATCTCTTTAAATTCTTCTATCATTTTTTCGATGGTTTTTTGGTAATATATCATTTTTGACAATATTTCGAACTCGATGGACTGCGGTGAAACCACCTCTAAATTATAATCAATTTCATTAACAGACTCATTAGTTATCCAGTGAAATTCTTATACAAATTTATCGAAAATTTCTGATAGGATGTGGGGGCCAAATGTGTTGGTGGAATGTGGGAAACCTGCATCTGCACATAAATCAATTTCATTTACTATTAATGTAGTGGTTTTTCCATCGTTGTTCTACCAACATCATTTCTTTCATTTATAATATTGTCGATACTCACATTTACTACAGATCGCTTTGTGCTAGAATTTGGAAGTGATTCACTTTCATCAAAATTGTTTGAATTAGTCTCCCTTACACTGTAGAGCCCTTCGTTTTTCCCACTCGACCTTCCAAAAAATTTAAAAAATTTCTGATCTAAACTAGACAAATCATACAATTCTGTAGCATTGGATTTGATAGGTATGTGTGCTGAAAAGACATTATTAGATATGGTGCACAGAATTAAAATACAAGGTAAAGTTTTTGCAGTTATTTCTTCAAGTTTCTTATATATTCATTCTTATAATAATAGTTGTTATTCAACTTCCATGGCATTGTACTCGGCTTGAATTTCACTGAAAATGGGAGTGTTTAATATCATAGCCAAACCCGATTCGTTAGGTGCTGGAAACTCTCGATCAACTATACTCGAATCTGCCATGGATTTAATTCCACTTTCACTAATTACATTTACTAGTGGTCCTGAAATGTTTGATGATATATAAAATAGATCTGATTTTTTTGTAATTTCATAAGATTTATAGGTTTTAAACAACCTGATAAAGGTAACTACACAAAAGTCTCTTCGTGTAAATCTTCGGGAATTGAAATAATCTTGTTGTAATTTCGTATAAAAAGTAAGGCCAAGTGATTGTACAAATACAAATCTTCATGTGAGTACAACAGTTTTGTGTTACTTGTATTTATGAACTGTGCCTGTGGCCGTTTTGCCCATACTGATTTAGGATCAGGCCACATAGATGGGATTTCCAACCATTTATGTAAAAGATTGTACAATTTCGATTCGAGAAAATTACGTACATAAAAGTGAACAAAAAAAACGATCGATTGTTGAAAGATGCAGCCGCGACGACAGAGAATTGAAGTTAAATGTTTCGAAAAAATGTCAAATAATGCAATTTCAGAAACAATTAGATATACATATTTAATACCGCCACATAATTATATGTTATTTCGCGTGACTTCTGTTTTTTTACAGTCTTCGTATTTTCCAATTCATCAACAGATATCTCGTTAGCCTCGTCTTTTTTTCGTGCATCCGACATATTTTCAAGTAATGTATAATTATAGTCGTAAGGTACATAAATCACAGCCTTCACCGAACTCGAGGGGTGTTTGGATTTCAACTCGTATGTCATTATATACTGCCGATGAAGAAATTTCTCAAACATGTCATTGCATAATCATTCTAGATACTTAAAACATGTATCTGAAGCAGTCGCATTTATGTATATTACATTATGTGAAAAAACCAACTCATCAGTCGCCCAATTAAATAGTTCAACTGNGAAGCAGTCGCATTTATGTATATTACATTATGTGAAAAAACCAACTCATCAGTCGCCCAATTAAATAGTTCAACTGTATTTGTATTTTCAGGTGTAATAATTTTTGAATGCTTAATTTTAAGTGCCCCTTGCTTCATCGGTTCCAAGTAATTTGCAATAATGATGTTTAAAGACGAACTTGGCACAATATCAGAGAGTAAATAACATTGGTTTCATCCATGTTCATAAACTTGTCAATAATTTCGTATATATATACATATATAATTGTTATTATTAGCACATTCCTTTTAGTACTTACCCTTTCCTATTGAATAGATGGGAAGATGCTTGTCCTAGTAATGCTCAACGCCAACTGAAGTCTCTTTCCAGATTTCCTACTTATATAGGCATATTGTGGTAGCATGAAGAAATGGACCCTTCTGATTGGTAGAAAATGGAGCCTTGTGATTGGTTCGAATGTTTTGCACACTAACACATGCGCATTCTGGTGGTCAGTTTTCGAAAATAAAAAAAATTCGCCATCATAAATTCCATTATGATACGAGTTGTAGTGGTTTCAAAAAGTTTTAAAGTCCCTGGCGACTTTAGAAACTAACAAGGATTCCCTCAGTAGCTGCGAGCGAACAGGGAAGAGCCCAGGACTGAAGTCGCTTATAATTGGAACAGTTTCTAAGCGAAATGAATATTAATGCTAAATAATCATCCTCTTGAATAGTTATACTAAATGTAGTGTGAATGATATGGCCTGTGTTATAATGTTATTGCAATTCTTTCAATTTGAAGTCTTAAATCAAATTATTGTGCGATGGGTGTTTCTTTGCAATCATATCAATGCAAAATGTTAAATTATAATTATTGTGTGGAAATAGGAGTGTTTGTTGAGTTTCCATGATCCTGTATGCTGCAAGGGGTGTTACAAGGGCAGATTACAAGGGGAGAAAAATGGGGTGGTGGCACATGAATTTCTTGCATTAGCACTGCAGCGAACTCCTCCATGGAGGTTGGCAGTTGTAACAAGTAACGCTGATCTGAAGTGCATTATGAAATGTTATTTAATAGTTACGAGTTGTGAGATGGCTCTTTCGTGTTGTTATGGAGAAGATATATATATTGGCAAGAGAGGTCCTATTTGGACCTCTCTCTTACTACCAAACAGCAAGCCATTCAAACTCATTAAACTGATGCAAATATCAAGTCATTTTAAACACTTTAAAAATGTTTATTGGAAATTGGTAATTTTTTCCCATTAGTTTCTTGGGGCCTGTCCCATTGCGAAGAATAACTTGCTAAAAAATTTCCTATTACATATTCGATCCTAAATTCAAACACTTTAAAAAATTTTACTGGAAACAATTAGTAATCACAAGTTGTGAGATGGCTCTTTCGTGTTGTTATAGAGACTATATATATTGGCAATGGAGGTCCAAATCGGAACTCCCTCTTTCTACCAAACACAAGGACCAAGGTCATTCAACACTTTAAAAAAATGTTTACTGGAAATTGGTAATTTTTTTCCATTAGTTTCTCGGCCTATCCCAGTGCAGAGAGTGACTTGTTTCTAAAAAAAATTCCTATTGTGTATTCGATCCTTAATTGAAATGCTTAAGAAAATTTTTCTGGAAACAATTATTAATCACAAGTTGTGGGGTGGCTCTTTCGTGTTGTTATAGAGACAATATATATTGACAAGGGAAGTCCAAATCGGATCTCCCTCTTACTACCAAACACAAGTACAAATGTCATTCAACACTTTAAAAAATTTTACTGGAAACAATTAGTAATCACAAGTTGTGAGATGGCTCTTTCGTGTTGTTATAGAGACGATATATATCGGCAATGGAGGGCCAAATCGGACTTCCCTCTTACTACCAAACACAATGTCAAATTTCATATACTGATTCAAACAGCCAGCCATTCAAAGACTTTAAAAATGTTAACTGGAAATAATTAGTAATCACGAGTTGTGAGACGGCTCTTTTGTGTTGTTATGGAGAAGATATATATTGGCAAGGGACGTCTGTTTTGATCCTCCTTCTTACTACCAAACATAAGNTTTTGATCCTCCTTCTTACTACCAAACATAAGGTCAAAGGTCATAAACTGATTCAAATATCAAGTGACTTTAAAATTTAAAAACAAAATTACTGGTAAAACCCATTTACACATTTATACTTTAAACTGATGCAACATTTTAAAAATTTTTACTGGTAAAACCCAAGGTCAAAGGTCATTTAACAATTTAAACTGATGCACATAACAAGTCACTTTAAAATTTTTTAATCTAAACAATTAGTAATCACGAGTTGTGAGATGGCTCTTTTGTTTTGTTATAGAGACTATATATATCGGCAAGGGAGGTCTGTTTTGGACCTCCCTCTTACTACCAAACACAAGGACAAAGGTCATTCAATTTAAACGGATGCACATAACAATTCACTTTAAAAAATTTTCATCAAAACAATTATTAATCTGCCTGTATCTGAAAATTAAAAAATTAAGTACACCATTGTAGGTTTTCTGATTTAAAACTTTTAATTTTAAAGAAATATTATACTTGGATACGTTGAACAGAACAATTGGCTTGAACTTGGATATGCCAAACGGAACTCGGCGATATACGCAATAGTACACTGACTTGTAAAGGAAACAATTTGAATGGATTCTCGATACTGTACTTGTGGTTTTACTATGGTTTTACTACAAGGGTATGCAATCAGAACAATGACCCAAGAAAAATTTATCAAGTTATAGGGTAACACAGAACACAATTATTAACCTCAACTAATTATAGTCTCGACAGAGAGGGGAAATGTAAATAACGTAACTATAAGAGGATTGGCAAAGATGGAAGGTGGAAATTTGCAACACAAACATCAGATATTCTAGAAATGTTAAAGATAATATTTTGAGTTTCTTTCTACGATTAAAGTCACCAGGGACTTTTAAAAATGTTTGATACAACTACAACTCGTATCATAATTGAATTTATGATGGGTAATCCCTACATTTTTTTTAGTTTCGAAAACTGATCACCAGAATGTTTATATGCTAGTGTGCAAAACATTCCAACCAATCAGAAGGCTCCATTTCCACAACCAGAAGGCTCCATTTCTCCTTACTACCAAAATCTGCCTATATTAGTACGAAATCTGGAAAGAGACTTCAGTCGTTGTTGAGCATTACTAGGATACTAGGACAAGCATCTTCTCTCCTCTTCAATAGGAAATATAGTATATATATATACACATATGTATACATATATATATACTATTAGTACTTACCTTTTAGTACTTACCCTTTCCTATTGAGGAGGAGAGAAGATGCTTGTCCTAGTAATGCTCAATGCAGACTAAGTATCTTACCAGATTTCACACTTATATAGGCAGATTTTGGTGGTAACCGAATTGAGGGGAAGCGAGAGAGGAAATGTAAATCACATGACTAGAAGAGGAGTGGGGAAGAGTGATGATGGGAATTTGCAACACAAACATAAAATATTCTAGAACTGTTAAAGAGAAGTCTTCGAGTTTTTCTCTACGATTAAAGTCACCAGGGATTTTAAAACTTTTTGAAACAACTACAACTCGTATCATAATTAAATTTATGATGTGGAATCCCTACATTTTTTTTTACTTTCGAAAACTGGCCACCAGAATGCTTATGCGCTAGTGTGCCAAACATTCCAACCTATCAGAAAGCTCCAGGAGCTCTCTGATTGGTTGGAAAGTTCTCCTAGCACATTCTGGTTGCAACTTCTTGAAACTATAGATGTTGAAATAATTTACAACCCAAAAAAAAAACTAACAATACATGGAAAGATATGAACTTTGATATGGTGTGATCGTTAAAGTGTTTGTGTAGCACTTGATTTCTGGGTATATATAGGTGTTGGTTGCAGTAGTCATCTTGCGGTCAACAGTGCGATTAGGAGTCATTATGATGCCAGTGCTCAGCGGAGTCAGTGGAATGTATGAACAGTTTGTTAGACCAGTCTTTGTAAAGTTTAATGAGGATACTGCTTATCCTGTGATAAATTGCTTTAATAAGGTTGGAAAGTGTGCTTATGGATCTAATGAGACTTTAACTCATTGTAATAGAGATATATTTTTTTTTTTCGTTTTCAGTCTAAGACATTTTTCACTGAAGAAGTCGATTTTGACGATTGTGATACACTTGAGCTAAAGATTGGTTGGGCTGCTTTATCTGGCCTTGACAATGTGCTTGGCTGCAAAGCTGCATTGGTGTTTGAGCATCCTGATTTGGTGGTTATTCAGAAGCGTGATCTATATAACTGTGAGTGTAAGCGTGTTTGCCAGCACAGATTTTATTCTGTGTCTGTTACTGTTAAGAATATAGGAGATAATAAAGTAGTGCTGTATGCTGATACTCCTATAGTGGATGTTTGTTGGTGCAATCAAGGTGGAAGTCCTTCACCGACTTTTTGGTCGGACCCAGATATCTTATGTGATTTCATGCACGACATCGTCATGCATTGATAAATCCAGTTAATTGCGAGGGAATTTATCAAATTAGAAGATAACCCAGAACACAATTAGGAATTTCAACTAATGGGCAATTATGTACTACAAAAAAACCACCAAAAAATCAAAAATACTCGGTATTATTCCCGAATTATTGATTCGACTCTTAATTGCTCTCGCATTGACTAACTGGCAATATTCCTACGTTTTGTATATTTGACAGAGGCATATTTTAAGGGTGTGTGTATGGGAACCTTAATTTTTTGATATAACAAAAAAAACATCTAGTAAAAAAATGTTTTGCAACATCTAAGATTTTTTACTCATTATTAAAAAAATGTTTTGCATTCCCTCTCTTTTTTTTAAATCTTTATTAGAGAGAAAGTGAGCCTCTTCGGGATATTAGTCAGTTTTCTCGCACTTAAAAATGTACGCATGTTGTCCAAGTGGCCATAAAATCCTTTTGGCCATTTTGGCATTTGGAAGGGTGCGCTCGCTTAGTGCCTTGGATAAATGGGATGAGTTACCATACCTGCCGAAATAATTACTCTCTATCTACGCACCTAACGAAATTTCGACCATATTCAAGTATTTACTGACCTACCTTCAGAAGTGACGAAGACATACAGGACTGCTTCCCTTGCAAGGAATGTTTCGAGGGTTGCACCTCGGTTCCCGCCACACCACATAGCAAGGGTTGGTGCAAAGCCCGTCGAGCAGCCCTCATGAAGTCTAAGCACGTGGAAGACGACTTCCAGGTTACGACTTCCCGTTGAAGACAACACTTCCCATTGAAGACATTCAATAAAGTTTTTAATGACTTTGTAAAAAAANGGTTACGACTTCCCGTTGAAGACAACACTTCCCATTGAAGACATTCAATAAAGTTTTTAATGACTTTGTAAAAAAATTTGAAACTCTGTGTGTGCATGGAAACTTAACATTTTTATATATAACAAAAAACATATAGTGAAAAATAAAATATTTGCCACATCCAAGATTTTTATTCGTTATTGAAAAAAAATGTGGTGTATACATTGGAATTATAAAAAAAAGGAAGGGGCTGTCGATTTGTTACCCCCTTGCCGATATATATTCATTTAATCACTAAAGACAAGTCTATATTTTCGACATAGTGCATTTTTATTGAGCATTTTCTTCAGTTAATCGCGAGGGACTTAATAAAATAATTTGAATATAGAACATAAGTAGGAATTTCAAATGATTTAGTATTGAGGGACTTGTAACTAGAAGGTAGTGTTGTGCAATACATTCGTAGCAGGGAGGGGGGTGGGGGAGTTCGATTCAGTACCTGCCCCCCCCTTTTTTCACAATATATATTCATTTAAAAATTTAAACATTAACTATTCGAGAACTATAAAGAGAAGTCTCGAAGGTTTCGCCATATTATCTTTTCGAAAGGTAAATTGTTTGTATTTGTACAAAAAATTGGATAAACAAAAAACATGTATATATACATTTTTTTCTTTTCATTTTCAGATACAGGCAAGGTAGAAGTGGTAGCAACAACTATAATATGATGTTGCTCCGACAGGGATTTCTTAAAAGTTCAAAGGTCAAGATAAGATTTCCTGTATATAAGAAGCTGGACACATCCATAGAGAAAGTATCATAAATGTCTAAATCACTGATGAAATTGATCTACAACGAGGATACCGCACATCGGGTATTCAACATGGTAGAAATAAGCTACCTTCTTGCACTAAGACAACAAAATTATTGCACAACAACGTTTCAAACAGCTGCAATTTAGAACACATTTGAAGGAAACCTTAGTTAGACACGAGACCCTAGTTAGTTGCGAGGGACTTCAATTGGTTTACTTTCAATGCTGCCTGTTTTTTCGTGGGTTGTGTTTAGGATACTATGAAATACAATATCCTTCAAATCAGGCTATATTATTTTCTTTTTTGGCTTGACTAAATAAAATATCCAACAGTTTTNTGAAATACAATATCCTTCAAATCAGGCTATATTATTTTCTTTTTTGGCTTGACTAAATAAAATATCCAACAGTTTATTTTTAATTTTTTTAATTTTGAAAGATGAAAATATTTCTTGTCCAGTGACAATATTTTTTTTTTTCAATGATTAAGTGTGGGTAATGAAGGTGTAAGAGAATACAGATAAAAGAAGCTTGTTTGATAGGTTTAAGTTTTATTTTTACAGTTTTGGGAGTAATGTTGGCCTATTCTGATAATTTAACCAATATAAGAGTAATATCTGGGTTTGTNTTATTTTTACAGTTTTGGGAGTAATGTTGGCCTATTCTGATAATTTAACCAATATAAGAGTAATATCTGGGTTTGTTTTGATAGGTGTGGGAAATTTATGTAATCAGCTACTACATTTATCATGAATGAAAGAGAATTTATTTACAAAAATATACATTTATCATATATATGTGTACAAGTTTTTGTTAACGTTTTTATAAAGAACCAGTCTGCGATTTCAGTTGTGGAGGATCCAGCATCGCAGTAATCTCTAATTTCTCGGTGCGCAGGTGAATCGATTCTTTGCTCCAACAAAAGTGATCTTCTACATTTTCATACAAAGACACGAGTTTTTGAAATTTTGGGCAATTGTATGTATTTTGCAAGTCCACAATTTCGAGGTAATGGTCATCCTTGCATAGTTTTTGTAGCCAGCTTTTTTGTTAGGCACCTGCAACAAACACTGGATATTTTTTTTTATATCTTCTTATCAGCATATATATTTCTATTTATATTTCTTCGTAGGGGATTTCTCCATCCCACCATTCCAATCCGTGAAAGTTCTTCGTCAGCCAAGTATGTGATTTTTTAGTTTTGTGATCCAATACAACCCATGAATGTGGAGCTTTGAACAATCGTGTTTCAGCCACACTGTTAAGATAGGTGACTGCTAATTCCTTTAGCACAAATTCGTCGTTATTGTCGTAAAACCCTTGTAAGTTACAAAACATGCGTGAGTGGCTGATATTTGAGTGGATCAAATGCTAGCTCGAAAGTAACTGATTTGTCAATGTTTGAGGCCGTTATATTTATACAACACTGTCCCTGGGGGTGTGGTAATCTTGTGTAACCAATCTAAAAAAAAAAAGACATCATACAAGCTTTTATTTATTGTTCGTTTTTTTGTCGAAAATTAAATATATAGCTGAAAAATATTCATACATTGCTATTCAGGCTGCTTTGGACGATTGGGAATAATTTAGTATCACCAAACCAAAGATTAATTTCATTGAATCTAGATTTTACAATAGTGATGTACAAAATACCGAATTTTTATTAGTTGAACACTGCCCGGTAAATATGAATTTTCCAAGACATTGGTTTATCAGCATAAATAATCGTGAATGGCATCCCAGCACCCACAAGATTGCAGATATTTCTGTCGATTCTACCGATATGTATGGGATTGTTGTAGAACTTAAAGAATTTTGTAAATTTTGGCACATACCTTTATTTTAAAAAAATGTTCGAACAAGATAAAGTTTTTAATATATTTACCAGTAACTGCGAATTAATCGTTGGTTGCTATTGGGAAACCACTTCATTGTTTTTAGCTACCAGTTGTGTGTTTTTATTTTANACTGCGAATTAATCGTTGGTTGCTATTGGGAAACCACTTCATTGTTTTTAGCTACCAGTTGTGTGTTTTTATTTTTCATAACACATTCATTTATATTTCTAATGATTTGTTGAGTTATGTTATCTTTAATTACGTTTCTCCTAATACGAAAAAAAAATGTTACTATTACAATGTGTAAACATGTTAAATACATATACAATGAAATATTGAAATATATATATATATATATATATACAGTCTGTTAGTAGACACCTGAAAGTAAGAATGGACGCTCTCGTGTATAAAAAATGTATTTAGTCCCAGTATAAAAAAAGTGGATGTGTGTGAGAAACTCAAATTTAACATTGATGAATACACATAGTTGATTATAAAACTATTACATACTTTGACACCTTCGGATTTGACGATTTATCAAGAAGCACTTTTAATTAATCTGTTACACAAATATGAAAAAAATGCTATATAACCAGAAGAGTTTACAAGTAGATATGTACCATTCATCTACAAATTCATATAAATCGTTCAATAATTAGTTTTAATTGATAAATATATATATTTTAAATTGTTTGTATTTGGTATATAATAGTTTTTTTTATATCGATTGGTATGTCGTACCCACCCATATTAAAATTATGTACAGAATCATCTATTAAAATGTATGGGCCTGTTGTTATTGGAATTTGTTGGCTCACAATAGATGTTGATTTCGTTTTTTTATGTAACCCATATAAAGCCTTCCTGAATTTCTTGGATTGTGGAAACTGGATGATGAACATTTTGTATGCACCTCATTACCCGCTGTACATAATTCAACTTTGAAATCTTTGGCTAGGAATGCTATGAAATGTTCGGCTCCATGAAATTCGTTTTTACGTTCCTCTATTAAAGTTTGGTCTAAATCGACAACCACTATACCTTGAGCTTGTCGAATCTTTGTTAATTTTTTTTTTTTTTGTTCTTTTATCGGTAAGTTGGTTATCGTCTTCGTCTCCACTAGTAATTCTCTGACTGCGAAATCCTTTTTTTGTGCCATATTTTTAATTGCCAATGTCATTAGTATCTTCACCATCACTTCTTACTTGTAAAGCAGAAGAAAACATATATCTTACATATCTTTCAATATTTATAAAAAAAAATAAGAATTGAAAAAAAAAAGAATGTCTGAAGTAATATCGATTGATAGACAAATATCAAAATTGTTGTCATCGACATCTTCGGATAACACTGATAAAGTTTTTGCGCAGGTTTTGCTGGGATTGTTAAACAATATCAGAACTCTAAGAAAGGCTCATCCATGTGTATCAGGCCCCTTATGTTACCTGATATTTATCAAAGCGGTTGCGAATTTTGGCCAAAGGAGTATGTTTATCAATAACAATCCCATTTTTTCCCTTCATTTCTCGCAATGAATTTTATGCATATGGAAATTGTTCGGTTACTTGATTGTAGGTATAAGCAATTAGAATTTAACCAACCCGAGATGTCTGCATTCAATCAACTCAAAAAAATTGCAAAAGTTATTTTCAGCAGCAAGAACATACCACCTCTTGAATGTTATTTTCACATGCCTGTAATCGTATATTGGCTATTGTTGAATGTTTCACAGAACTTGTAGAGCAAGCAGCTTTCGGTTTATACAAAAGTGTCTGGTTTTATGGAGACCATGCACCTTCATCCAAACCGGACATGGTTCGATTTTTAATGACATTGTGCGATAACAAAAAAAAAAGATGTTTGGTAAAAAAAATATTCGCTCAATGTCGAGCACTTGAATTATGTGTTGAATGGTACAACATCTTTAACACAAACATATACATCTGATGGGCAAGTTTTATATATGTTGGATAAAAGCATGAATGAGGTTGTGTGGAAATTGATTATTTTGAAAAGGTTTGATATGTATCTTAAATATAAATTTAATTTGACTAGATTAGTAGACTTGGTTTTCTCTGTAGATTCGTCGTAGTTGGTTTACGTAGATGAATTCGGTAAGATAATACACCTACCTTCTGAACTGGAAACAATCTAGTCTGAATTACAAAATAGGATGTTATTAAATTCATATAAAAAACAGCTTGATTATTTTTACCTTATTATGTGGATTGTCATTTTGGCGATTTTATTCGCGCTGAAACAACCAATATTGGCAGACATATTTCAAATTCACTGACTTTGAAAGTAGCTGGGATTAGAATTTTTTTTTCGTAAGAACATTTATACTAAAGAGAAATACATTGATGAATTCCTACTCGATTAGCTTCATTATTCAAGCTGTATTGTCGCTTGTAATATTGTTAGTGTATTATTTTTTACTAAATGCAAAAACTCCTCAATATCATCGCATTAAATCGGCTGAAGATCTATTTATGTTGAATCCACTCAAACATGAGAAACTTCAATTTGTAACTCTTTGTAAAACGAACACATATTGCCTGATTGAATTGTTTCCAGCAAGTTCAGAGAATGCAGAAAACTCTAAAATCTAAGTGACTTTATTGGCGAATATAACAAAAAACCTTACGAAATAGGGGGGAATTTCGAGCAACAAAAATGGTTCAAGTGTAGCCACATGCAAACAATTTCGCCAAAAATTATCAAAGTTGGTATAGATTACAAAGTCCAGTTGTGCAATAATTTGAATACCATAATTTTTGCATCAACTCTCCGAAATTAGATATTTATAATGGTTTACAATTAATTTACAATGAGTGCAGTAACCCAAATCAAGTCGATTATGTGAGGTACGAATAGTATTGTAGCTTGATGGACGTTGATGGTGCTGAATCGGAAAACAAAACGGAAAAACTTAAAAATGTTTATTTGAGATGTGACCATAATCGTAAATGTAGTTTGGAATTTTGCCCCAAGAATACTATTTTTGATGGCACCTTGTGTAAAACGAGTAATGATGCTGTTCGGCTGGGGCAGGACCTCGGTAATGTTTATAGCAACAAGTTACATAATGTAAAATTACCTTACATGGATAATGCTTACATTGTTTGCAATTACCAATTACCAAAAATCATCAAATGTGGTCATGGTCTTTCTAAAAGCCGAAAAAATTGCCTGCAACCCGAATGCGCACAAAACGAAAATAGTTATATCGTACACCCATACAAACGCAATGCCTATTATTGCCAAAATGGACAAGTCGAATACTTTGAAGAATGTGATGAAAAAATGAAATATTTGTATTATGAATGTAATAGATGTCGGCTGACTTATCCCTATGTCGATAAAGTCTTCAATGCAGACAAGGGGCTTTGTGAAAATCCCACCCTCAATTACCTTCCCATTCTCTGTTGTTTTCCCGAATATCTATCACTACTACTAAAATATACATAGAACCGGATACGAATAAGTTGAGTCTATTCACACAAGTCAATAAGAAGCGAAAACTACAGCCATGTTTCTAACATCAAAAAATATTTTTAAAGAACGGTGCACCTGTACGTCGTGATGTAAGAATTTTGATACACGAAAAAAAACATTTGCCTTCAATGAGGTTTCTTTTGAAAAAAATATAATTCCTGTTAATCCTACATTAAAATTAGAATATAGGGAATATACCGTAGAGTCAAAGATATATTTGGCAACTTTTTTTGCCTGAGTTTTCTTAATAGAATTTCCGCAAATTATCGGCACAGGGATGAAATTTACTCCGATTTTGTATAAAAAAGACAAAACCTTCAAAAAATGTAATATTAATATTATGTGCTAAAGTATATAGAGGTGGATAATTTAGCAGAAGAGGTTCTAGATGGTTACGTAATTGATCTTGCCTCGAAAACAATTCCGAAAAATAAAAAATAAAATCTTTCAATCGTATATCGAGTTTTCAAAGTCTTTTAAATTCACTCCTAGTTGGGTCGAGGCAAGTAGACGATACTCGAACAAACAATTTATTTACAAATTTCCAATTTTACAAAAAGTTGAACTTCATTAGTATGAATTTGTTTTTTGGTAAGATTCGATTGTGGTTTTTAGGTCGTTAAAATTTATTACAGACGATTTTATTTTGAGCGGCTAATCGAAGGAAATGATTTCCGATTAGAGAAAGAGCCACACCTACTCGATCATCGTCATAGTTCCGTTCCAATAACTGTTTGCAAAAAATTATGTTAAAAAGTATTTCGTCGTTTTTAATAGTGTTATTTATTTTATACTATTCATTTGTCAAATTGATGATGTATTCGTAGGATGGTGGGGGGAGGGGGTGATGATTTGGAGTGGGTGAAGAATTATTTTCTTCTTGCGCGGCGAATTGTTAATTTTCGGGTAATGTGGCCACTTGTGTAATAAAGGTTAAATTCCCGCCAAAAACGTTTATTTGAATTTGAGTCGTTGGGTCGAATTCGGCGCGAGTGTTCGTTTCATTTACCTGAGTTAGATCTTTTTCCCTTACCACTCCCCCCAATTACTCCACTAATATTCGAAAGTTGTAAGGCATTTGAAATTATATCATCTGATAATGCTTGTTGACCGCAACAAGAGTTTTTTGGACACTGAAAATTTAAAAGGTCCATTATGTCAGGTGAAGTATTTTGAATCGAACGTGGGAGAGTTGGGGGTGTAGACAAGTGTTGTAGTTGGGGTTTATTTGTCATTTTTTTGTGTTAAAGTTGATTGAAGTATTTGGGGTGGTATTTGCATTGTGCTAAAATCTATCGAGGATACATCTAGTAATCATGGAATCTGTATGGAATCAAAATTGGGTGTTTCCATAGACAATTTAAAATACTGTTGTGTATTTGTACTGGTTGAATTTTCGACTTTTTTTCGTTTGGCTGTGTGATGTATCTGTCCATTTGGAAAATCAAATGTGAAATTTTCGTCATCCATCGATGAAATATACATTGTGGTATAAAAATTGGTAGATTTGGTATCGTGTCTGCAGGATCGCTTATGTACTAATTTGCGCCTGAGGCTAGTTTCTTGTATGTGTTCATAATTTTCAAAATGGTAATTATCGATTGAAGGAATTATTACCTCGAACAAATCTGTCACTTGCTCGCTATCAGCTAGATGAAAATTAAACAATAGGACATTTTGAAATACTGTCAACCCCATATCAAATGAATTGATGACTTTTTAAATAACTGCCCTAAGGTCGAAACTAAAAACACGGATTCGATTTTTGAAAATTAAAACATTTTCCCTAACGATTTCATTTGTCATTTTTACAATATTCTTGGTATATATGTCTTAGTAATTTATATTGTTTTTTGAGTTTAATTTCATCAAGTTTATCACAAAGTAATAGAAATTGTTTTATTAAGGTGAGGTATTCGGCACCAATATGGGAGAGGTTTGATTTTAGTTGATTTTCGGTATAATTTCGTAACTCAGAACCACCATTATGTAATACAATAATTTTGTGATCAGAAATATTAGGCGTTTCAACAATAAGCATCCATTCTTCGATTCTTGTCAATAGTCTATCATGCCTACCACCTGGTTTATATCTGTACCACTCTTGCATTTTTTCTCAAATCTGTTGTTCATTGGGTATGTAATTATTAGGCATAAAACTCTGTGAATTTTGGTTGTTGGATATGAAATTGTTAGGTATTAAACTCGATGTATTTGGTTCTTGTTCTAGTAATTGTTGTTTACTAGGTATATTATTCAAGGTATGTTGGTTTTCCTTCAGGAGTTCCTCCAATGCGCTGTCCAAAACATCAGATTGAAACAAAACCGAGTCGAAGGCGAGAGATGTTTGCGCTAAGAATTCGTTCAGATACTCGGGAGATATCTGGATCGGATTCGCTTGTATGTTTTAATTTTGCGGTCGGATCCGCTGACATTTAATTTCTCGCGCTGCATTGGCATGATTATGGAAGTCAAATATGAAATTCTCACGGCCTGTGAATCGAAAATGTTCATATTCGTCGATATCATGTGTTCGTTTCACTAATTTCGTTCAATGAGTTCTTGCCAAGCTGTAGTCGTAATAGTTGACCGATGAGTCCACCACTGGAGAAATAATCTGAAATAAATGTCGTGCGTGATCAATATCAGCTTTATTTAAATTTAATAGGAAATTATTCTTTAGAACTGTTATACCTAAATTGAAGGTTTTAAGGATGTTGTGAATCGCTAAATCACCATCGATGGTATGGATGTGAATATGGTCGTTATAAATAAGAACGTTTTCACTGACGAGTTCACTAGACATGATTTTTGCTCTTATTTTCGGAATAATGGTAGCTTAAGCCTTTAATGAACTATTTCCGAAACAGCAAGTATTTGAACATCTCGATTGTAATGAATATGATGACAAGAGCACTGAGCTCAAACTCATGGCTTGAATTATATATATGTATAAATAATATAAATAAAAATATTGTAAAATAAAACAAATTGTAACATATTTAAATTTTTTTATGACATTGTAATGTTTGCATACACATTTGATACATCACATGTTTGTTTATTCATTAGTTCGAGAAAAAATAAATACTTTTTAAGGAGTCCATTGAAATATTCCATGAAGATGTTGAAAAATGCATTATTGAACATTGATTCACTTAGTGGTAAAAACTCGTGTTTAAGTTCACCGACAATGTACGTTTTGTTTTTTTCCAAATTTTCTGATATTATCTTGCAAAGTTTGTAGTCTATTTTTTCTATTATTGCATTTTTCCAAAGCTGCTTTCATGAATGCATCGAATGGAGATTGGGAAGGTGCAACTAATTTAATATGTTTAATAAATGAGTGTGTGATGAGTATGGGCTGTGCCTCAATGTATCCATTCATCCACATTTGAACGAGGGTGTATGCAGTTATGAGATTATGTTGCTCGAGAATTCAACCGAACCGTGCTATATTTTCTGGTATATCTTCGTTTTTAGATTCGAGGATAGACTTTACAATTTCTATGTACTGATGACTAGCCACCCCATAGTTAATCATTTCCAGCTCTAGTCGACCGACCTCGGCGAAATGTGCTGCCACTTGTTTCATAGATACCTGGGTATTAAGTACACGGGAAGAATCAACTGTGTAATTGTCATGTGTTTTCCGGTTAAAATTTTCACAAGTCTAGATATGTAATTTTTCAGTTTTTGTGATAGTTCTTCAGTACCGTTATCTGGCTCTATTTGTAGACCTATGCGAGAACCTGATATTTCCCTAGGAGTATTTGCAGTTAATCTCTGTAAATGAGGTGAGAGTGGGGGAAGAGAAGAGTTATTTAGGGGGTGAGAAAAAGGTTGAGTATTTGTAACAAGTATATCAGAGTCGATGCATGGAAGTTCTAGAGGTGGAAGTTGTAATGATGGAAACGAGGCTCTTGGTTGTTGTGTTTGTTGTTGCATGATGATTGAAAAGAATCTTATTTTTATAAGTATTATGTGAAATTGTATTTAAAAAAAACACATGAATGAAAACATTTGCACTGTCGTAGAGGCAGGGCTGGTTCAGTTTACATGTGCACCAAAAATTGCATTTGGCGAACACAGAGATGTGGAAAAATGATCTCAAATGTTAAATCGTGCAGAAAAACTGTCATTCTCCTTGGAAAAAACACATATCACTTTACAAAGAGGTGAAGGTAGTTTGAATTATTTGGAAACTATCCTCTTTGGTTTATGCAAAGAATTTTCGAAACTTTTAAGGGAAGGAGAATCTACACTGGCTGAAAATCAATACACAATTTACAAATTGTGGGTGTATTTGGTACAAAAAATTGCTATTGTAAGATGTGCTCTTTTATCGAAAAATAATCTCGAACATTTAACAGCCCAGTTTGAAAATTTGTTTCTAGGTTATTTTCGGAATCCCAAGAATGGGAGTAGTTTATTTGGATGAGAAGCAAACTCGGAGATAACATCAAAATTGGACCTGTGGCGAATTGAACCCCAATTTTCTTTCAAGAATGTAAGCGGCCGTGATCAGCTTAAAGCTGAGCTCAAAATTTTAATGTATATGCACGTTTTTAATCTTCAATTTAAATTTATAGTTTTTTTGGCCCTCCTGGCACAGGTAAGAGCACACTGGCCCATGCAATCGCATCCGAAAGGAAAGCCAAACTGTATGAACTCAACTTTGGGCAGTTGTCCTCACCCACCATCGGCGATACCAAACACAAATTAGCCAACTTGTTCCAGATGACTACTGAAAATCAGAACCAACACTATGTCATATTTTTAGACGAAATTGATGAAATAGTTTCGCAAAATTTAGCAATTCCACCTCATTTGCGGAGTGTGGCGATTACATTACAGACAGGTCTCGAAGGAGGTGTTCAAATGAAGAATAATGTTTTAATTATAGCGGCAACTAATTTCAAAAAAGCCATACGGCCAACAATCCTTGATCGAACCCATGCCTTTTACTTTATCGACTTACCTTCGGAGGAAAAGTGTCGCGGTGCATTAATTGGTATCTTGCAATTGTTAAAAAATCGCCATTTGAAAGATTTCGATGAAGATTACCAACATCGAGTGATTGATAATATTAATTTACCTCCATATCTCACTTTTCGAAACATCACTGCTATACATGACATGGCGAGATTGGAAAACTTTAAGGATGGGTTGTTCTAGTTCGCGATCATTGATCAATCACTGCTTGTACAAATACCGAGTGAAGACTACGCGAACCAACACATTTCGTATGGAGCAGCATTAAAAGTGCTTGAAAATCCAAACGAGTCAACCATATTAACTTAGCGTCTCAAAACCATACATGAATTGTGTCATAATAGCATCTTGGCAAATGATAAAATATTCTTTAGGCCAAACTTGAATCATTTCATCAAATCAATTACTAATACAAGAACAATGAACGAACGAGATTATACAATATTTTAAGATGATAAGATGTAAAAAAATTTTTATTCATTAAATTCAAAAAAAGTAAAACAATATTTATTCATTGGTTATATATGGTGTAAAGCAAACGTTTTTCAATCAGTGTTTCGTCAAAATCGACTATGGGTAATAACTTGTAGTTTGGTAACGTTTCATGCATTTGTAGTAGATACTTGTCGGTGATTTTCCGCCCACAAGTGGTCGAATATAATTTTTTTTCTTTGTTTAATATATAAAGATAAATGTTTTGCTGAAGTGAGTACTTAATCAGCTGTGATGCCTATACATTACATAAAGGGCCGAGCCTATATTCGCTGCAAGAATCTTCAACATTTTGTAGCGAATGTTTCCAATCCACCATCACCAAATCACCATTTTTGGACTTGAAAAGCATGTCAATGGTTCCACATAAGGTGAAATCAACATCTTGTATTCTCAACTCCGATGCATAAGGTGCCCAGCCGTTGGCTTGTCTAACCTCGCGGTAAAAATCTAAAAACTGTGGAAAAGTGTTGTCTTTTTTATCGGGTAGTTTTTGTTCATTCGATTTGTAATAATTTTCTATATTTGAGAGTAATTTAAAGCCCTGATTGATAGCTTCTTGGCTAATCCTTTGCCATTTTTTCTCGATGGCAGATATTAGGTTATCAATGGTTCAGATATCCGCATAGGGTCCGGTAGAAAATTTGCGCGGTTTCAAAATAAATGATGCCATTTATTTCGAATTAAATTTTGGAAATGTGTTTGAAACACATATCGAGGTCATGATGAAGTTTTTCCGCCGATCATTGCGCACTGAATATGTGTGAGTCTTTCCTTCTAGAGATACCAGAGTATACAAATCTCCCAATTATGTACTACCTAGCATTGTTGTTTGCTGGTAAATAAAACAATTCAAACTGAAAAGAATATACAAAATTGTGTCTTTATATACTAAAAGATTTTTTTAATTTCTTTTGTTTTTGTATACTAAACATTTTTTTATATTTTTATTTATCATCGCAATAAAGTGTCAATTATGTCCTTTTCTTCTTTTATAAAGGAATGTGGAAAAATATTGAAATGTTTAAAGGTTTCTACAATCTCTATTAATACTGAACACCAAATATCGTTTAGTCGCAATGCGAAAGAAAGTGGTCTTTGGACACTTTCGTAAATTTCGAGCTGTTTGTAAAACAAGAGTTATTTGGATTTTTAATTTAAAGTGTACAAATGATTGACTTTTTTAAAGACAATATTGTATCTCTCAGATGTCTCTTCGAAATTTTTCAAATAAATAAACAATTCCCTCTTATCATGGTCGATGAACTGGTCCAATCGGATCTCATCATAATTCATAAATCTAAAATATTTCTATGCATAACATCTTGATACTCGTAATAGATGCGGTTTATCGAATATGAATTATGGTTGCTATGCATGAACAAATCAGACATACTCTTACTAATAAGAAATACGTTTAAAAAATGGGCCAAATGTTTTCAATAAATTTCGAAGAAGATTATTTGAATAGAATTAAGTCCAAATGTACCAAACTGCCAAAAACTTGCGTAGATGACAAATCGAGGCTGGATGAATTGTGAATTACAACAGATAACTTTATTCGAAGCAAACGGATATTTGACAATTCTCAGACATACATTAATTATGACAACATCGTAGATAGTTGGAATAAATTAAAATTGAAATTGATGAGTGTTTATCTTCAGAGATTCGATGCGATCAGTAACGTTTATTTTGGCGACAAAATGCACGATTTTTTTTAATTTTAGGAAACCTTAATTAAGCAGCTCAAGGAAGGAGTCAAGGACAAAAATACAGGAATATGCAAATTAGTCAATAATGGTTGAGTGTGAGATATAAATAATTCGTTGAAAGTCGGGGGTGCTCAATTCGAGATTGGTCAATAAATTTACATTAATGGGATTTAATCTTCCGCGATCCATCTTGGTGAAAAGCTAGAGAATTCGTTCACCATTTGGCATTATGCATTCAAACCGTTCGTTGAAATCATCGATTCCTTCAAGCAGAGAATCCAGTTCAGAGTTCAATTCAAAAGAATATATAGGGTTTACAAAATTTAATGAAAAATTACAATACCAACGATATGCTTGTGAAATAAGATTCAGTTGGTTATTTAATGTGAAATCGTTCATTTTTTTGTTCACGGAAGTCACTACAGCTCGAGTTTGGTTTTATGAATCGTTGGTAAACATTTTTTTGTTTTTCAAATCTTCTGGGAAATGATTTGTAAAATAGACATTTAAATAGTCGGTAAGGGAATTTAGTGTACGATCAACTATGCAATAAGTTGTCAAAATATTCTTAAGTAATTTGAAATGTTGGTTGGTTAAATTAGGTATCTGTGATAATATTTCACACACTTCAAACAGCTTAAGTATGCTGTTTCCATTACTTATGTTCGTCATTCTCACTTTGTTTTTGCTATTTAGCCATAATCCAAAAAACTTTATAAGGTAGGCGGCGCATCCCAAGATAATGAAACTTCCAACAACAATTAACCCATAGTACAAGTAACGAAGTACATTTTTCGTATAGTCACATCACTGTCAAATGCTATAACATTTTCCACATCTTTACCCAACATATCGGCGATTGCATCTGTCCAAGAAGCATCGATACAACGATATTCTACATTGATATCAGAGACAAGGGGATCATTGTTGGCACTGTCGCAATGAGCATAAGTACCCACCTCTTCACCCATTCCAGAACATCGGGCTTTTTTTAACTTCATAGGATAAAACTTTTTCGGCACATAAAACTAAATAACTATCATCGGAAAAAGACCTACAACTGAGATGATTGACTTTACACACCTTGAACCGTCCATTATAATTTTCGTAGCGAACACGCCCGCTTATTGCTTTCCTGTACCGATCGACGTAGGCAGACAGACTGAAACCTGTGACTACAGAAAGAGCTGTCTAGCCGACGATTTTGTTTTAGAGGATAAAAAATGTTTTTTACTTTACTGAGTTTGGAATCGGTCATGATTAGTTGAATAACATCGTTCACATTCGTAGATTTGTTTCATTTTGGATTAATTAAGTTTAGTTGTTTGGATCCGAGCTGAATTTTATGCTACGCATAGTCCAGTAAATTTTTAATTTCATATGATAAAACTTTATACATATTATTGTCGAGATGAATTTTTGGATCGATTTGCTTGAAAGCTGCATCAAATTGGCATTTTTGATTTTGCTCATGAATTTATCAATTGTGGTATTTCCAATACGCAAGATTTTTTTTGCCATTATTAATTAATTTTAAGCTATACAAAGCCTGATTGTCAAAAATGTTTTTGACAACTGAGTTTTTTCGCAAAGCTGTGACCACTGAATGTCGAATCGATGCAATATTACCTGTCTTGTCGACATTACCGGCAAACTTGACGAGAGCCTTTAACATGGATACGAGTATTACTTTTTTTTTTTCACTATACATCACATGTTAAAGGTTTTGGAAGTTTGACCGTGACAATAGTAAGATAAATTGCCAAGATACAATTGAAAATAATTAACAACCCAGTGATTGGTTCTACATGTTTTAATATTTGCTATAAACAAAATTATATTGATAATTACGATTAATACCAATGTACATATAATTAGTTGATTACTATTAATTACATTTTGGGTTTAATAAATAGTTTAAAGAAAACATTACTGATCATTTACAAAGAAAATATTTTAGATATCATACCCATATTATTCTGTAAAATAATAATTCATATTCATATATATATATATATATATATATATATATANAATCTATTGTGGATGTGTATACATCCGTTTTTGGGGTAGTTTCGCCATCTAATTTGGATGTGTTTACATCCATTTTTGGGGTAATTTTGCCATCTAATTTGGATGTGTATACATCCGTTTTTGGGGTAGTTTCGCACCATTGCGGTGATGAGAAATATTTTAGCTATGATATCGGTGGTGAATCATTATGCATTTTACAAAATCATTTCTCGAAGTGTTTGTCCATGTTTGTATGCATGTTGTTAATTACCCTTGTAAGTCTGTCTATATTTGTCTGTGTCAACTGCAAGTGGTGAGTTATACACATGTATGCGGCTACTGCCACGAATATTACTATGCCAATAAAATGGTTACACATTTATTTAAATTTCTTATACGTCTTATTTATTTACTGCTTTTTTACATTTCACATGTAGTACATAATATACAAAAAATATACAAAGTCTTAACTACATATCATATACAAATATCGAAATAAAAAACCAAAGGATATGTTTATTGTAATTTGCATTACCCCATAACGACAGGAACCCAATTGAAAATTCTAATTTAATGCATATTCATCACAACCCTTTTTTTTTTTACATCAACTGAGTCAGTTACTTGCTGTTGGAGAGCTTTGATGATTTCTGGCAGTAGTAGTTGCGGTTAATTATGTGCCACTAGAACAGAAATGAGGGGCCATGAAACTCTTAAGTTTGTCTTTAAATTTCCAAATAACAAAGACCAGAATACCTAATATTAAAATGGTGCCGATACGGGTCCACAAGTATATTTGGTTTTTATTATTAATTCTCTTATATATTATTGTGTATTGAAAGGTACTGTAGTGAATCACATATCATCGGTATCATCATAGTCCATCGTCCATTGTTTAGTCGCGCCATTCAACTGATGTATTATGAATGTGATGGGAAAAGGAAATAGATAAACTTTGTAAATTCAAGTATTGAAAAGTGCGAGAGACAGGCAAGTGAAACGTGTTTGAAATTTTCATTCAAATACTCGACATAATAGAGCATTTCTTAATACCTGAAATCGTAACCAAATGTTTTAATGAAAATTGGATTCAAACCAGTCAGTAAAGTAGATGCTTTAATGGTTTCCAGTGAAATTTCAGCCGCATTGTCATTGTATTTTACATCAACACATTCATTATCTATTTCGTTAGCCAAGTAAAGGTTCTTTGCGATAAAAGCCAATTTATGTATCGAGTAGAAATTTTGAAGTTGTTTCACATCGATTACGATTTGCCGAAGTTGTCTTGGCAAACAAGCAATTTCGCACTGAAGTATATTTGCATTCATTGTCTTATTTTATGGGTGATTAATCTTGACATTTAGAAACTTTGCATTTAAGGTCGTGTATGAGGCTGATGTGAAGTATTTTCCCCCAGAATAAATTCCGTTCATGATTTTCGCATTAATTCAAAATTTTTGCCTGGTCGTTGTGCCATCAAATTCTAAAATGAATAGAGGAGTGTCGGATTTTACACCAATCGATACTTTGTTCACATTCACATCTTCTAGAAATAATGTATCATTTTCAAAATTTAAAACATGGCAATAGGTTTTGATAAAATTTTCTGAGATACTCTGTACATTATCGAAACATTATGAACAGTGCTGAAGGCAACCATTTCATTAATGTTTGGTGTACACTGTAATGAATCGAAAATTTCATTAACTTCCGCTCGAGTAATTTTGGACAATTCTGGTGTACCTTCATGCACAAACTAATCATTTTGATAGAATTGGTACTTTTTCATCGCATTGAATGAATTATAAGGAGAAATGAGGCACTTTCCAAAATTCACGGAAACTTTTATGGGCTTGCCATTACTCCTTGATGTCGACTGTACTTTATAGGCAACAGTGTAACCAGTTTCGTTCAATAAAATTTATTCAATCACCTTTAGTTGAAAATGGTTTATTCTCCAGGAAATATACATGCTGATGACGGAATCCAAATGGGCAATACATGTAAAAGCATTTTGGGGCATGAAGGTTGTCGTGGTTTGGTTAGTGGTTGCCAAAGTTACTAATTTATTATTTATACTAATGACACCTGGATAGTATGTGCAAAATTCTTCGCGAATTTTTGTATCGGAATTCGCATACATTACCCAAAATTGACCCCATTTAAAAGCCGAGTTTGGAACACTGGCCATTGTATTGTAACATCCACTTTTCTGTCTTGGTTGTTACTGCTTTTATGGTATCAATTACAAAGAAACCATAATAGCCTTTATCTTGGCATACTGAACTAGGCATCCTCATGAACATGGGGCCGAAATGTAATGGGATTGTCGGATGTTCTAATATCATTTTTCACTTTATCAATCAAGGCCTGCCGAAGAATATAAATAACCATGCGCTCTGAGAGTATCGTGAAACACGTATCCTCCATCAGGATACAACCCTTCACCGGAAGTAACAGATTGGAATTTCAATTGCATCATTACAAGATGCATCGATTCAGTGTTTATTTCATCTTTCAAGTTATTCATCAAAAGATGGTCTCTATTGTATTCATTTGGACTATTACTTTTATTACATATTGCAAAAGTGAAGTTGTAAGGCCAATTAAAAAAATTCCCAGGCTTATAAATACAGGCGTACCAATTTTTTTGTGAAATTTTAAAAATAATGAACGGTTATGATACATGTATTATTTATTTAACAGTATTTTTTCAATTACACTTGCTGGATTGGCATTTGGTTTTTCGCTAAATTTATCAAATGCGATTTTTTTACAGTATACTTTAAATTCCAAAATAAAAAACGAATCAACCATAATATCCTCATAAGGTTCAAGTTTATTTATTTCGGGAAATATTTAGTTTAATATCCCTTCGTTAATTCAATCGAATAATAAGGAAACAGCTCGTCAAATATATGCCCATCTTCAGTTCCCAAGACTTTTGGCACAAAATATATATATGCGGTATAACAAGCGAGATATTTCACGGTCATATTGGCTAATGGTAACCCTTGTTTTATTTTCAATTTGGGAATTTTTTTACTCTTTAAATACTTGGAAAAGGTGATCCAATCAAATTTCAAATCTATTGTTTTTTGGCATTTTACTTTAACGATTTTGTCTTTATGAAAATGCAACCGGCCATCAGTAGGAAGCAAAATTTGCATGAGAGAACATTCTGATCGATGGAATGTGTTTGCATACAGCTTATCCTCATTCAAACAAAACAACCCAGTTAAGTGATCAAAACGACCATGTTTTTCTCCGAGGAATGTTATAAATTTAATTGCTTCCAAAATATCGATTTTGAAGATTGTGGGAATTTGTTTTCAGTGATTTAACAAGGCTCATTTCATATCTACCATCGAAACGTCTATTTTACCCAACACATCGATGAGAACAAAGGTCTTGTCTTTCAATTCCTCGACAAAGACGATGTAATAACCTGCCAGTTTCAAATTATGCACTTGAACTGCAGGCGAAAATGGTACAAAAAGTATATCTGGTGTGAGGAAAGCAACTTTACGTTCACCATCTAATTTATTGGCATAATATTCTGGAGGTTCGTTTACAGCAACACCTTCGATAAAAGGCCGGGTTTCCACATGATCGTGCCAGTTTCCATTAATAAAATCAGTTATTGTTCTGTATTCACCACAATAGGCGTAAATCAAATCGTCAAATAATAGTTCGGGAAGATTGTGTATAAATGTTTCGATTGAATCACATGTTTCATTTTCGATTGTTACTCGATAAGTGTTTAAGAGAGACTTTCATCAAATATACAATCAAATGTAATTCGATTTCCCATCTCGTTATTTGTGTAGAGGTAACGAAGGATTCGAGATGTTGTTTCTAGAGTGACCAACTGTAAATCACAAGCGTTAAGTTCGATTTCCGTGGCCTCGCTCCACCCTATAGGCATGATCTCACCACGATAAAACTTTAATTCGACTTGCCAAACAAAGTAAAATCTAAGTTGGTAAGCAATGATACCCAATTCGTTTAAACTTCGGACTTGGATTTCAGCCGAATGAGGAATTTGAAAATAATTTCCCAAATATATCTTATCATTACAGTTTGATGATGGCGATTATGACACACTATACAAAATCTTTATGGGTGTAGGTTCCGTATTTTCAATAAACTGATGAAATCTAGCTAAACTTATAGGATACTGTACTGAAAATTCAATTTCGTGATTACCATTTTGAGGACATTTGGAAATCCATTTAAGAATAATTTCTGACTGGTGTTGTGCGCAGTCTCGCATTTCATACCAAAGGCAATGATTTTTTTGTGATTCATATAAACCAATATGCAATCTCATATTGAAGATACAAATGAAAAAAAAAGAAAAAACTTGGCTTCACTAACGATGTTTTCACAACAGGATAGAGGGGGGGGGAGACATAGGAGGGTCCCTTAACACCCGTCGCGACAGTGGGATGTGAGAGGCCGACTGATCTCAGGTGAGGTTAGTGATGCGCGGAAGTGCCATTGGAGACTACTCCACCTGCATATAAATTAGGAATGTGATTTTGTGTGATAATGCAACATGTATGATATAAATTCGTCTTATGTGATGAATTACCAAGTCTAAGTAGATGGAAAATAAATTTGAGTCAAACAGATACATAATAGATCATATACTGGTTTAGTTATTGACAAATTCTTTTTTTTTTTTTACTTCTTTCACACTTCCTCCTCTTTTTTTCCCTATGATTTGTTGTATATACTACCTGTAAATATAAGTGTGAAGAAATGAGTAGCCACAAATAAGATGTACTTTTTGTGTAATTTTTTTGATTAGTCTCTTTAATTTATTTTAAGTAAAACATTACACTTTTTAGTGATTATGATATTTATCCTTGTTATTATTGGTTTGTATTGGCAATTTCTAAATACTTTACTCTATATCACTACAAATTTTAAATGGTATCATTCGAATTTCACAATACCAGTTTTTGATATTTTGGAGTTGGAACATAAAAATGATGAATCCCCGAATATTAATTTATTCGAATGTGATTCGAAATCACCTATTTCTTGTTTGAATTGCAAAGACAGTATATCCACATGTCATCATTTCGATACAGATGTTGTTTACATGGATCCCAAAACAGGCCATATTACAATTATTCCTCTCAACAAAAAGCCCAATAAAGGATATTGTTTGTATATGGAAGATAGAGGCCAACGAACATGCACTGCTAAGTATGGTTGTCAATGGATACTTTCTTCAGAGATAGATACTTGTGGATTTGCATTTGTCAATACCCTAAAATTTTTTATTCTGCAAATCTTTACGCCGATTGCATGATATTTTCTGGTTGGCCTTTCAATTCAAATACTAATAATGCCAATAATACAACCGAGTCGAATTCGTTTGAGGAAATCACCTGTGAATGCGACCCCCACATCAGTTTAAACCTTTCTCTAAAGGAGGCTCTTTATGCACATTACCATTGTATTTCGAGGCCAACTATGATGATGATCTAATCGACTTTGTATCAATTAGACTTGATTATTTTGATTCAAAATTTATATCTCTGTTCACCGATATTCGACAACGAAAAATACCCGATCCTTGTAAAAGCGGTGCTTTGTCTGGTGAAAGGGTTCTCAGTGACAAGGTCGGTTCACGAAATTTGAATGGCACAGTGAAATGTTATTCATATTATTCACGGTATATTAGTCATTTTTGAGCATGATTATTTTCTCAACAATAATGGAAATTTTCTGAATTGAAGTGTTAAGATTTCAAACTCACTATCTTCTCTATTGGTAAATGAAACACACACCATTAAAGATAATTTGCTATATAAACCTTTAATTGGTTATGCTGTCAATGTAGGGGAAATTAATCCATTAATTGATTTACAATTTTTAAGAATTCCTGAGTATCCTTGTGTGACCACAACACAATCCTCATCATCTATGGTATTTTTTTACCATGCTTCTACAAAAGAACCTAATTATCCACTCATCGATAAGTCACCTGAAATGGTGGTTATGCTGCCTATATTCGTGCACTACGAATATGATTTTTTAGTTAGTTGTGTCATGCCTAATATTAAAAAATCCTGGTTTGTATTTTGTGGTATACGACCCTTTAAAACTGTAATAATTCCTAAATGGAGTGAAATTATTTACGTGTTAAATTTTATAGATCTCGATTACTTATTTTGGGAAAATTTATCCAATTATTATAATAACCGTATTGAATATTTTGATGAAGAAGATCTTAACAAAAGTAAATTCAAACAGTATTTTATTCCTCCAATCTTGACCCATTATGATGTAAGCAATCACATCACATCACAAATGCTTATCCGAAAACTACAGGAGTATTAATTCATGACCTTGCTAAAAATTTAGCCTATCCAATATCTTTGGATGAGAAGCTCGTAAATAAGTACCGTGCCCTAATTCCATATTCTGAATCAATGAGTTTCAATTCCAATATACTTCCGATACACACTTTCATTGCTAAGTTTTATACAACGGTGTTGTAAAATTCGACGAATGATTTTTCCGGGATGTGAATGGACGATGCGATTCATCAGCTTTGACTGAAGAATCTGAATTTAATCCTTATGAAATTATATCCGCGAACGAAGTCAAATATCGGACGAATTTCCGTTTTTCATAAGCTAACTGTTTCGGCCATGAATGTTGAAAATTCGCTCCTGTATGTATTTTTCAACTTACAAAAAAACGTATCATCGACCTCCATAATTACTTTAAACAACTACAATTGGGATTATGTTCTACCAAAACATTCTTTAAAATTTCATAGACTCATGAAAGAACAGAAATTTTTACAAAATCACATCAAATTTAAAAACTGGAAAAATCAAAATCCACTCACGTCAATTTTCGTACAATTCATAACTACATATTCTAAAAATGAAATCAATAAAAAAATCATGTTTTCTGCATCTCAAGACTACCCCTATGTAAATCAAGCATACACATTGAACCCACTGATCAATTTATTGAGACATATTAGTGGGAAAAATGAACGAGAAGATAATTAAAATTACAGATTATTTTCTACAAATATGTATACTCGGAGTGATTTGGATTTTATAATGCCTTGTGTTAGAGAACTCGACGTTGAAACAGATTGGAGGTTGAAGGGAAAATTTTATTTTAATCAATTTGTATATGTGGTAAATGATAAAATCTTGATTTTTTTGGAAGATAATTATTTTTGTTCATTTGTAGAGAAAAGCCATCCTACCCGAGTTGAATCTGAATTACGAAGAATATTTCTGATTGAAATTGAAAACGATAAAGATGATAGTGAAATATCACCTACTGCCAAACAGTTTATATCCTCTTTGATAAAATATGAATCATTTTGGCAGTATTTTGCATATCCGAAACCTAAACCAAGACAGACTTTAATGCCGCCATTTAGGGCGATTGATACTCGTGATTGGTTTGCGACATATACATCAAATATTGCAGTGATCGAAAACACATTGATTTATTCACTAAAAATGAAAAAAATTGAAAACTTAATTTTCCATATACTTTTCTTGCTATCAGACTATTTGAGTAAATGCCAACCCTACTTTCTAATCATTTAATGCCCTTTTAGTAATATTTATTTAACAGAAGTCGAACAAGCGGTGTTGACAAAGGGATATCTTCCCGTAAGTTTTCCTCTACGAAGATGTTTTGTTAATGTAAAATTAGGAGCCGAACCACGAAAATGTGGAACCCTAGTAGTGTTCATTATGCCAACCCATATATCGTTGTGTTTCGGGCATTCTCCTTCAAAACCCAATTTAGAAGATTTGTTTATTCCATCATTTTTAATTCGAGCCAAAATACCAAAGAAAAAACAATGATAGTGAAATGGGAAGGGTTGGAAATAAAATAATATTATATGTTAATAATAAAACGTTATTGGATTCGCGTGCGGGTTTTGTATTTGCAAATGTAAATTAGTGGTTTTACCATCACAATGATATGGAAAGAACATGCCCTCGAACATACCATTAACTCCCCTGTTAAATTGTTAAAAAATCAATATGAGGTCAAACAATATTAAAGGAATGTAATAAACATCGATGCAGTAAAAATAAAAGTTTTATTTCACACAAAATTACATAACCTAATCATTGCATCAACCATGACTCATTTCCAAGTTAAAATAGGAATGTTGATTGGCGAAGATTTAAATTTAAAGTTGGAAGATAAACATGAACTATCATTGGCTTTGTATGATAATTACCAAGCCTGGTTCAATCCCTTAATTTCAGCACTTGTTCATTTGTAATTATTTGAGCAAAAAAAACGAAACTGTTATAAACACACCATAAATCCTGTAACCATTTAATTTCTTCTACAACTATGCAAGGGAAATCCTTTTTTTGTCGTTACTTGAGTCAGTTTAACGACTGTGTAGAGTATTTATCTCGTAAACATAATGTGACTTTTTATCCCTATCTCAATAATACAATTCTTAAATGCAAACTAATTGGGATCCATGGCATTTCCTCGTGCTCGCGTTTCAATCACATTTATTTAGATTTGTGTCATTATCATAACTCGAATTTTTTAACTTTTATAACTATTGACCATCATCACATCTGCAACATATATCCCGTGATGTTGAGATCCAATTTGGATTAGAGATTACTCCATCATTATCGTGGTTATTGTGACTTCATAGAAATTAAATCTGTATCATCCTCACTATCATCATTATGTGAATGCATAATGGAACATGGTTTGGAAAAAGGTTAAAAAAAAAGAGGAAATTGCCCCAAAAAAATAATTCTACACATTCCGAAATTCATTGTTATTTCATCGAAAATGGTTGACTGTGTTGGATTCCCTATATACTGACAAATAATCGCGAATTGCCACACATTCGTGTAAGTCGAATGCACAGTCATCGCCTTTGTATCAACAAATACAGTTACATCCAAAAGAATAAAGGGCATTGTTTCGAATTGTTTTTACCTGTTGGCAAGGAATTATATGCATTTGTTCACCGTAATCGAAGGCAAAAATTTTGAAAATGATCTCGATTTGAGTACATTAAATTCTTTCGAAATCTACAAGTATATTATTTATGATCATTAACTTTTTGGGTATGTGTTGAAACAATTTGTAGGCCATATCAGCCCTAATGATAGTTTCTCTACTAAATTAATTTTTTCTCCATCGATGTTACTGATTCGTCTGGTCTAATAAGCATTGATGGTAATGAAGAACAGGCAAAAAAAATTGTCACGATGGGTAATTGGTGCAAATTTGTTTTCATGACAAATACTTACAAAAGGAAAATAAAAACGAACTTTTCAAACTTGAATCATAAACCATCTCAGATCGGCGATCGGGATTTCTTCGGGCTCGTCATCACACCAGTACCTAAGAAAATTGACACCTTGACAATACATACAGATTATTTAGGATTCTTAGGTCTTTTTGAAAAGAATGCTGCTATCGATTCATTCAATGGGGTTTACTCCCTAGTCTCGGATGTGAATGTGGCAATGAGCACTGATTCTTATAGGATCGATAGGTTGATTTCTAAACTAATCACTAAAAGGTATTGGTTGCTGTTGGATGACAGTGATATTTTTGATATGAAAAATAACACATTTACTGGCAATTTGTGCACATTCAACTCAATATTTCCCTTAAAGTATAAATTTAATTCTGAAGTGAAATTGGATAAGTTACGCTCAGAGATAAGACATTGGTTCGGTTTCATCGAAGTGCTTGTGCTTGAGGGTATATTTAACTTGAATCATTTCCAAGGGATGCCATTCAAGACCTTTATGGATAAGTTGACTGGAAAAAGATGCATTAAATCTGAAATAGAGTTAGCGATCGATGGCAATTCGGCGCTCCTTTTAACTCTGGATAATTGTTTCGGGCCACACATCACTGATTAAATGCGATCCACATTCCAATATGGGAAAATGGCCAAGTTATTTACAGCTATAAATTACTTGAACACAAAACTAAACAAAATCTTTTGCTTAATTTTTTTAGCTTGGTATAGAAAATATAAGTATATATTTAGATGTCATTGAAGGAACGCCCCAGCAGGGTGAAGAAATGTGTTTGGGAGTAAAGAGAGGCGATGCGAGATTCTTGAAATTAAAAACTGTTTTTACCAGTCACCCACAACTCACCGAAGATGGATATGCGATCAATATAAATAAAGATATTCCAATGGTGCAACATCGTCGATTCCGAATGATTTTTAACCACGATTCTAAAACCAGATTTCGTATTTGTCTGAGTAATGATTCGAGGGCGGTCTTCTACCATTCAATAAATCCGAGACTGTCTTTTTTCGGATGCATGTGTATTGTGGAGAGGTTCATTCGATCGAACCACTGGAATATTTTAACAGCCCCCATTTCAATGTAAATGTGTCGGCAAACATATATAGAATGTCGTTGGCTTTAGATGATAACGGCATTCTAACCTCAAAGATGAACATTGAACGAGTAAAGACAAATTTGTATTTTGTACACAATAAAAGGCTAATTTTCGAGGTTGTTTTATGTCTCGTTATCGATTTTATGATGGTTTGAAATTGAGTAATACATCGTCGCAAAAAGGAATAGCTGTGACCATGCCCATGAAAGACAATAATATCGATTGTATGGCTTTGATTAACTCGGTAATCGGCCGATCGCCAATTATGCAGATAAAGAAAATGAGCATTAATCGAGAAAAAAAATTCAAAATGTATTTTGTGGCGAATTGTTGACAGAAGTGTTGAAAAACATTGCATCTGGTTGTAAAAGTATTGGTTTTATGAAATTCGATAATTTATCGATTAACAACTTGCAAATGAATAGGTGCAACATAGTCACTTATAATATTCTTCAGCGAGCCTATTCATTAACAGAATGATACAAATGTTTACCAACAGCAAACAAGCAGCTACTTCAACTGTTTCTGATGTAGAAAAAAAGTGGAATTTACCACCATGGAAGATGTTTCTAATAATCCTAAATTTGATTTATATGATAAAGATTTAACATCTACCAGTATGAAGAAACTGGATGAGCTCATTTCATTTTCCAAATTTTAATCTGAAAAAAATTTATATTGTGTTTAAAAAAAGTTTTTTGGTTTCTTTTTTTTTTAACAAAATTACAAAATTGTTGGAATGTATTCAGAACATTGGTTTATTTTTCTTTTGACGATTGGAATTTTTAATCTCTCGACACCCATCAAACGCAAAACATCAATGATTTGATGAAGTGGTTTGGAATTTACGATGGCTTGGGTATCTTTTGGATTTTATTATCTAATTCGATATTTTCCACATTGCTTAAATCGTGTCTTAGCCCAAATCCTGTACCATAAACTAAGTTTGAATTGAAAATTGATATGTTTGCAATGTATCTTAATGCATTGACATTAATATCGCATGAAGGAAGATAGCTTAAGATAGTTAAAATGTCGAAGATGGGAAACAACACTAAAGGAGCTACATATTGTATCATTTTTTTACTATCATCCATTGTGACTTCGGTTCTTGATAAACTATTCGTTACATCATGAATCCATTACTTTGTTTAACCATATCCATATCGAGATATTCCTGGTCGAAATCATATTCACCTTGGTTTTTTCGATACATGCTAGATCCAAAACATATGCCCAAGTTAGTCCATGATCAATTATATGTTTGGTAAAATGTTTGAGTTTATCAGTACTAGCCATATTTTCGGGATATGTGGAGTATTCGAATAAAGTGGCCAATTTTGAAGAATCAAAAAATTTGCAGTTGTTGTTGGAGAATAAATCCATGAATGTTTTCGCTGAACTTGAGTGGTTGCCCAACAAGGATGGGATACAAGGGACATTGGCCAACTGAGATGCTCGTCTTCGAGATGGGACATAAAATCGCGCTGTTGTATTTTCTAAACAAATTATAATTTACATTGCACGAATCTGACTTGTGAGGTTCGCATAGTCCACCAAACTGCAACTGTTTACTTGCAAGTGTGTTTGCGCCACATTGTTCGTTGTTTAAAAAACAAATAAGGGCCAATTCCATGTCGACAGAAATGTTACAAACATTACTTAGGTTAAGTTTTTGATGAACGTAAATTTGCAGATAATATCTATTAATTCCATTTGTTGGTTGAGGTTAATGGTATGGTTTGATGACTCAGTGTTGATATTTGAAAATATATTCGAATTACCCTGAGTTTGTCCTTGTTCCTGTCCTTGCTGCATTTTTAAAACTGTGGTTATTTACTTATATATATTCTTTCAAAAAATACATAAGATGTCCGTATTCATCGGACCTACAAACGTCGATTACTCAAATGCTTTGAAAAATGTTTTCGAAAAACAAAAAATATTGACTTATAACGAATACTTACTATGGGCACCATAAATATTTTCTCATGTATATGTATAAATTTGTCAAGATGTAATGTTACAAAGAGCTAATTTGAATTTTTTGAGTTATTGCTGTCAGGTATGTCTTAAGGGTGGAAAACGATTCTGTGATACTTCTCGATGCAATCTGCATTATACACTAGGAAAGATGTGCACCCCTCGAGATGTTCCAAATATATTTAAGAGTGGTAATTCAGATGTGGTCGCTTGTCAAGGAGCCTGTTTTCCAACCAATAGTCACGAATCAAAATATCACGGAGTGACCATTGCGATTCATGTCTGTTGGTCCATCAGGAAGCCTATATGTTGGGAATAGACGATTATTGGCGCGTACAAGAAACCACGATTTTTCCACATGAAAAAACTATAGGAACTGGTTTCGATGTCGGTACCTCACCTTATGTGTCAGAGACAGGCGATGAAACAATACATTTTCGTTTAAACTCATATTATTGCGAGAATTTTATTATGTCTCTTGAAGATAATGAATGCTCTGACCATTTAGATAGTAAAATTATAGGTTTTTTCATCGGGAATTACTTGTACAATCTTATCGAATATAGCATTGATGAATTAGCTTATGGAACAAATCAGTATGAAGTCAAAGACCCACAACTGCCACCTAAAAGGCAAATACCCGATTATGTCGAAGAATGGCATAACTTTGTCGATCACGAAGTCTTTTGCATAAATCCAGACGTAAAACTCAGTGATGTAGTCATTACAAAATCTACTCCGAGACATTTGTTTTGGACCACGGAATACGATGGAGCTGGTAGACTTGTGGAACCCTTGATATTCACCCGCAATGTTGAATCTACCATTTCTAATAACGATAATCCGGTTCGAATCAGGTCACAGGCCGATTCAGTGCCATCTCACTTGAAATATACGGAGAGTGGCAAACGCCAAGCCGACGAATATGGAATGCTTAGTTTAACGAGTAACTTTCCGATCAAATATCCCGATGAATTATTTAAAACAAAGTCTATTTTAGATATCGTTGGTGATATTATAGCCTCTTGTATCCTAGGGTTAGCTAATCACGAGTTTCTACTGCAATTATTCTTTGAGGCCATGCTGCGTATGGTTCTCAAGAACCTAGTTAAATGCGTTGCACCTACAATGATCGAAATGAGTGCAGATCTTGAATCATCAGTTGGGTATTTATTTATTCAGAGGCCTGATGATCAACTTGGTTTCGAGAGCAGTGATATCGATGGCTTTGAAAATGGTGGGTGCTGCGGTTAGAGCATTTGCCGCAATTTCTCTTTCTGTAATACCTGTAATATACATCATATTAATCATGGCTGCAGTTGCCGATGTGTTATTGAGTGTATTTGATCCACTCAATATGATAAATGTACAAAGTTAAAATTATGTAGATGGTATATCAAAATTGGAATTGGAATTGAAACGAAAGATTTGGGGATTTCGAATGATGGAATATACACCAATCATGTTTGTGATGATGTGGAAAAATGCACATGAAGGCATTGTCGATTTAGCGAATAATATTTCTGTAATCCACGGTTATCAATGATAGTGTCAACCAGCATCCTACTATGTTAGCGGCCTTTGCAAAAAGAGATGCCATATTTAACCCACCTCCCGCCAAGGGCATTATTCCTTCCAAAGTAGTAAAAGACGATGATTTCAAAACGTTAATGCAATTTCGTTTACAATATCTACTGGTGCTCACAGTCAACTCGAATGGATCTCGCATTGATTAAATGATGCCTGTGACAATAATGATACAGAATTGTCAAATCAAATGAAAGCATTCAACACACAAAATCCAGACCAGGTTTTGGACTTTACACTCTACACATCAAAAATGAACTCTCGAATAAACGTGATTAATAAAGGACTGTACACTCACGGTATCAATATTAATATCGGGAATAACTGTATACTTCACTAATAAGATAATACATTTATTTTTTATATCCATTATTTTATTGGTAATGTCTAGTTTTATACAAAAGTATACTTTTTATCAAAATTTATAATAATTAAATTGAGACCCCTTTTTAATTGGTGGTTGTTCTTCATCCTGTTTCGGTAGAATCATCAAGTCATAGAGTTCTTCGGGTGAGTATTTTGTATGGTACAGTTGTCGATTCTTGGCTAGTTAACATAAACTTTTTTCCTGATGTAATAAAACATCTTTTGTCAGTTTATCAATAGAAAAGACCCTTGAATTGTTATCATTATTTTTGACATCGAATTTAGTATACGTTATCTCAGTCGACTCTGTGATAATGTTGACGTTTATTTTCGTAGCCATCAGGAGTGCTTTGTTGTGATTCTTTACTTTCACCCATTACAAGTTTGTTACAACACTTTGAATAAAACACTGTATATATATATATATATATAGGGAAAGAAAAAACATATATTTTTATTTCAATAAAAACAAATGTAGATTAATGCAATATGTGCTAAAAACATCAATACAATTATAATTTTTAGTATCACAGTTACCTTTGTTATTTTCATACGCATAATCGTCACGAGTTACGGTGTGACCATACATTTTAAAAAATTTTGCCAATTGAATGTGTTGTTTTGTAAATCATCTGTTCTTAATTCCAAGTTTCCTCTACGTTCATCATATTTATCGTTTTGGTCANCGTTCATCATATTTATTGTTTTGCTCATTTGATGTAGTTTTTTTAGTTTTAGATATATTGTCATTTTCAATCAAGTTGTTAAAAAATGTATAACTCTTTTCAGCAGCTGCTAATATTTCGACCGTAATTTCTTACTGTTATTGAGTGCCTTCGAATACAATATAACTGGCCACTTTATCAAACAGTTCAAAGCTCAATGATTTTTTTCTCGAAAATTAGTTGCACTAAAAAAAGAGTTAGTTTTAATGCGTACAGTATCTTACAAGTCTTTGACATTTTCATACACGTATATTTTATTGCGGAGTGGATGTACATAATTTATGCCTGTAATAGCATTATTAGTAAAAAGTTCGTAGCATTTTCTTTTATTTTCCACATACTTTATATGGGGTTGTTCTAACATATCAGCTTTACCCGAATATACTAAATAAATAAAGGGGTATAGTTTGTTGATTTATTTTAGTTTATTTTTCTTCTTTTATTTGTATTAGAGTAGCTTCTTTAAAATTAAAATATTTATTCGGGCGATGACTGATGTATTCAGATTGCGAAAATACACATACTGTGGATTGTCATATTTGGCACAAATATTAACCCAAAGAATTACTAAAGGTGGAGCATATTCTGTAGACCCCCAGCGTATAACAACAATACATGGTTTATCTTTTACGAGATTGAAATCGAGGAAAGTGTTGAAACAATTGTAACAAACACATATTTGACTCGTTTCTGCTGCTGTTATCAATTATCTGTTGGAGTCGTGGTGAGTATCAATTGCATATAAATTTAAAGGATATTTAATTATATATGGAGCTATTAAAACCGTGTATCGATTTACAACAGCAGGCATGTCTGTCCCAGTAAATTCTGTATTCGAAATGGCAATAACATTATCTCCATTTGGTCTTATAGGTTTTGATGTCGAACCTACATACACAGAAATTTTTTCATTTGTAATGTGAAATCTTGTGAGACAAACACTGTCAGAACTACCTTTTAATATAATTTTTATTATCTTTGAACTAGATACACATTAATAGTTTAAAATTCCTTCATAATGATTCATTTCATTGTAATATGCATTTAGTTTATATTTATTCAGATCTGTAATGCTTGTGATCACAACTTTGTTATAAAAAATAGTTGGATTTTTTTTTTCTTAAATTGCAATATAGATTGAAGGAAGCTATTGAGATCTGGCGTATAAAGTAAATCATAATCGTAAGGGTATCGTTGTCCAAATTCGTATTTAATTGCAAATCAAACAAGCTCGACTTTTTTGATCACTACTACAATATACATAGGCCATATATCCTTTATTAGTATTGTTTTGGGTGAGTGAAGTATTAAATTTGAACAACTCTTTATTTTCTTCAATGTATTGTAAATTATCCACATATAATTCAGCTGTATATTTCAAAGTTTCTGTATTTAAAACCAACTTGTCGTTGGAGGCGATAGTATTAGTGTGGAATAAAATTTTAGTTTTTAAATCATGCTGGAATTGTAAACAATTTTTTAGAAATTCGAGGGAAGTATTTGATATGACGACGAGGTTCCTTTGCGTATCTTCATAAACCTTTAAATCGTTATTTTCACTGATTGTTTTTGCGAAATCTCTTTTGAAAATTCCAGTGAACGAATCGACAATCTTTACAATCAATGATGTGTGTTTTCCAGATGGTGCAATTTCCAAACATTTGCTCAAATAGTATACATCGGATAGACTTGCTTTGAATAGTATAATTAGATGGTAATATTGCCAGAGATCGTCACATTCGGGTTCGACTACTATATCTACTGGGTCTTTATCCTCGTAAATGGCAGAAATTCCCGGAATTCCATTAAAGAATGAAAGGTTGACGACATAAAGTCTACTATCAATTGCACTATTCATATATTCTGCATCGTTTGAAAAAAATTGTTTCTTTACTGAAGGTCTGTACAAAGATGCAGTAACCATGAAATCGTCATTGCTGTTATTTACATAACTTTTAGGGTTTTCACTGATTACATATCATATTGTTTTATTCGATCGGGTAGTTTGAACAACTGCTTCATATTTCCTTCCATCATGGAGTAGAGAAGTGTTTTGATCTCCTTTACATATGTATTCATACACAGCATTACTGAATATTGTTACTTTATATGAAATGTTTCAACTTGTTGATTTAGTTGGTTTTCATTATAATCATCGTTTAATCCAGCAGTAATCATAAAAATAGGTGTGTATTTTGACCAATTTTTTTTCAAAGTTGTTAAATTTGTTGCCAATACATAAACAAAATGTTTGGCAACATTACGAAAAAAGATAAAGATTAGGGATTGATTAAGTCCTGAAAAGTAATTTATTAACTTATAGTTCAAGTTTAATGAATTTTGTATTTTATTAATAGCTATCATGTGAACATTCCTAGAATCTACCAACTGTAATTTATAGTTGGTTACTATACACCAATTAAGGTCAATTGGTGAAAAGACTGCTTCTCCCGAATATTTAAAAACTCCCTCTTGATTGTTTTGCTCACAACTGTTCGGTTCGAATGAAAAGACCACATTAGACCTACTTATATCCAAACTCAAAATTTTTTGGTTTGTTTTAAACTCTTTTGGAAAAACCAATCACGAATTTATTGGTGGAGGACAGGGAAAATTCGAAACTTTGATCATCTTGTCGCTTATCAATAGCCATATTGTCTGTATGACACATCATAAAATTATATGTGCTTGAAAGAACAAATCTTTCGGTCTGATAATGTGCATTTGAAATGTACTTTTTAATCCTAGGATTGCCAATTAGAGGTACTGAATTGTTTTCGAATTGAAACAAGTATGTAATTTTGTACTTGTTGATCAATTACATTGCTTCTCCTATTAAATAATCAAAAGTGTATCGAATAAATGCGAAATACCAGTATTTATTAGTGTTTAAATCATCATAGTTATTTTTGTCATCCACAAATATGGTTTTTGTATTTTGTATTCGATTGTAATCTTGGAATTGTAAAGAAGGCTTTATAACATAACTACGAGAAGGATAAATGTACGAATTATTACCGAATGGAACATAAACAAATATGTGTATTATTTTAAATTATAGGGAATGGGACCCTGAACTACCCCTAATGCTAGTGATGTAGAACTATCAACTGTTACTTTGGCCAAATCTAGTTTCGCATTCACCATTACATGTTTTTTTTAATTTATTCGGTCAGCGAAAACGAAATTATTTTGCTGTTCAAAATATTGGCCATCAAAGTTTGTCATATAACTATCATTTTTATAAAACTGAGAGGATCATTTGTAAATTGTTAATGATTTGTGCTTTCAGCCAATCATTATCTGTATTGAGTATTGAAATTGATAACTTTCCCATTTCAGCATTTGGTTGCAAACGGATATCTTTATCGACATACTCGAAATTTTTTGCCGCAATCATTTCATTACCAAATTTTATGATATTCGAGACTCAAATTTTACCTTTGATATACGACTTGACTGTTGTAGCTTGCCCATTTAAACCATATACAAAATCTCCAACAACCTGGTTAATGGGGGGGCTCTAGTGATTGTAATGTGACCACATTTTTAAATTTTATAATCGATTAATTTACAGTAGTGTAGTTAATTATGAAAACGCCATATTTTTCTAAATTGTATTTTATGCAATTACCCGATCTAGAGCCAATGCCTTCATCAACTTCGCCAAAAAGGTAATCTCGCAATGCGATATATCTTTTGTTAATATTACGAATCCAGTTTTACTAACATCAAGTACTTTGGAAAAACTATTGATTGATCTGGCAACGTTTTTAAACGAATTTATTTCCACGACAAGTATATAATAATTGTAACGATCCAACATGTCAGCATTATTGAAACTCGAACGAATCTAGAAACTTTCAGAGATGTAAATTCGGGTATATTTAGAAAAATTTGTCTACTTTCTGATTTTATTTCTGCCAAGTCGATAATATATTCAAAGGAAACTTTATTCACATCATAGAGAAAATCAAATAACTGGTTGCAATTCTTGCCAAATTCACTAATAATGGGGTGTGGGTCATTTGCCAATATGCTAATATGCGAATGTTTAAAAATCGCAAAATTAGATTCCAATTTATTTACACATTGTGATATTATTAAGGTGTTTTGTCTAATAGGTACTTTATCAATCACATATTTCCTGTTTCCTACTTCTTCATTATATATGTTATCTGGAAGTTTTTCCCTAAAATCCAGAAAAAAAGTATAATCATTTAAGGATGGTGAATTTTGTAAACTACAAATAAAGTTTTTATAATCACTTAATTTTACCATATTGGAAGCGAGAAAAAAATGTTTTGTATTTTCATTGTTCAGATTTCCAGATACTTCAAAAGGACCCTGTTTAAAATCTACACAGTATAAATCGTTATTGCCTTTAAAACTCTGGGAACTTCCCATTCTTTTATTAAGAATCTTATATACAAAAATAATAATAAAAAACCAAAATGGCATTATATTTACATTATTTTACAACTTACACACAATAGCTCCTTACAATAAAAAAGCCACTTTTAATATAACATTTTTTACAATAATATTCCTCTGGTATATATATTTTTTACAGTAATATTCAACCACCATACATGTTAATAAGTATTTCTTTTCCTTCTGTTGAATTGATGCACATCCATGTATTGTCTTGCGTTCGAGATTTTTCTAAACTGTAACGACTATTTGTAATGAGATTGACGTAATTTACATGATAGAAAACCTTTTCCGTCAAAAGGCAATAATAATATGGAAAATTAAATACAATTTCATTGTCCATTGAAGATAACTTTTTACCCTTGCCATAAGAATTCACCAGATCCAAAATATAATTCCTGTACTTTGTGCAAATAGACTCTTCTTTAATTACTCGCTTCTGCTTTACTAAAAATGAAACGTCATCCATTATCTTCACCGTGGACGAGTCTTCCGATGTACTTGTGGTCTGCAAGCAAAACTGCAGTTTCTTTCCGCAGATATTTGTTGAGCAAAAAGCAAAACTGCCGCAAAGACAGTCGTCGATCTTGTTGGCATCATCCTTTCTACTCCGCTGTACGATTTGTTATGCCGGCAATTGAAATAGTTCACGTATTTATAGCTGAGAGAGGGTTACAAAAATAAAACACAAAGATGTGTCTTCAAGTTGTGATAAACATTTTTTAAATTATTTTTTATTTGAGAATGCTCTTCAACTCAGCAGCAATTTTTCATACTCTTTTATTTGAGTATCATCCTATTTGAATAAATAAAAAATGTTACATTTATTGGAATAAGCAGATAATTTTTTTTTGATGATGTAAACAGGTTCACACGTCCGCTATAACACAACATCAGTTGAATATTCCGGCGCAAATAAGTCCGTCTTCGTTTGCCAGATTTTATCTTCATCTGAATAGTAATTTATAGCCCAAAAATTTGATTTGGATATTATTTTCTCACTATATGAAGAAATGCTATTGAAATTTAAAATGAAAATAAAAAAATGTTATTGTCTCGAATGTGTTGCTTCGTAAATGATGAGGGTAATTGTTTAATGTGATGGGTTATTACAATGTTCTAAGCTAAAAATGTTTCTTTTTTCGTAAAATTTAGCTAATTGTGGCGGACACAGTTGGTACATATATGAATGACCTCTACGCCTACTTGTAGATTTCATGCATATACCGAAGGAAGCATAATAATATTTCCATTCCACCCACGGCGTTTCTACATCCACCCAGTCGTAGTTCATGGTGGCTTTAGATTTTTTTTACTAACGAGAAGGTAGATATATCGATTTTTAGTGACGATATAAAAGAGTAGACAAAAAAGGTAATAAAAAAAAGAAATATCTCATTACACCAATTATAAAACCACATGTATTACTAACACTACCACAGTCACTTAGACACTACCTTCCTCGAGTACCAACCGTGGTCATCATCTAGTGAGTGTGGGAAGATAAGAGTTTTACATGGTATCTTCATCACGACTATGTACGGGGATTTATTCAAATTTACGAGAACCACGAAGCTCTTTGGAATAGGAACAAAACGAGTTATAAAACAGGGGTTTGAGCTACAATGGTTTTAGAGAGTTGTTGTTTTACATGAAGTATGAACATAATGTTGACATACATTCGGTGAGTCGAAGAATTAAAAATCTACGGGATTCTTATAATCGGTAATGGCCATGGGATTGCGGTTGACAACGGCATCGGTAACAACGTGCAAGTAGAGACTCAGTTTGTGAACACTGCATTTACAGGCCATGGGATTGCGGATGACGACGCCGTAGGTAACAACGTACAAGTAGAGACGCAGCTTGTGAATGCTGCATTTACCGGCCATGGGATTGCGGATGATGATGCCATAGGTAACAACGTACAAGTAGAGACTCAGTTTGTGAAAACTGCATTTATCGGCCATGGGATTGCAGATTACTACACGGTAGGTAACAATGCAGTTTTCAATTGGGGAGTTGCGGATGAGAGTACCATTTTTAATAAACCAATAATAATCTCCCAGAGAGCATTAACGAACTGTTATTATTGTTGTTGTCGTCTATATAAAAGTTATTTTTGTAGTCTATACAACATTTAATATATATTTGGGGATTATATGTTATTCAATCAAGTAGTTTTTGAATTGTTGTAATGATATGTCTTTGTATTTGGTTTATATTTTTAACTACATTGTTATGATTATTTTTTATTTCTTTTAGTGATTTGGTAATTGACTGTTCCTTTTTACTTCTTGCCATGTTTATTAATTGCACCAATGTCTTCTGGTTGTAATAACATACTTCACAATATGTATTATGTTTTATGTATTTATTAATATTGAAATTTAAATAAAAATATATATAAAACAAGTGTTTTTTTACATTGTTACTACTGACGTGTTAAGTGAATATGCTTGGTTAAATCATTACAAAAGTAAATATGCTGTAAATTACACAAATCCTTCACTAAATTCTTTCGGAAATCTGCCATTTGCAATATCCAACTGTATTTGGTGTGTTGTTAGATAAAAATTAGTAATTTTCAAACCATTTTTTTAACAATTCATTCACCATATTTGTATATGTTTTTATGGGAATTTTGGGTATTACTGCGTTTAATATTGTATGTATGACTTTGGCATAATTGCACAGATATTTACCGTAATGAATCTGATACTTTTCAGGCCGGGGCACATTGTTAATTTTTTGTCTTTGTGGTAATTTTGAATATATTTCTAAAGTCAAGTACTGATCGGCTTGTCAATCTTCGGGGTCATATAAGAGTACCATTTTTTTTGCGACCAATATAGGAAGACCCTGGTCCATCAATATACCTTTGACGTGCTGATGAGTTTTTGAGTCTAACTAATTTTATACTTTCGTACAATTCTGTCTGGTCTATTAAATAGAGGTGCAGTAGTTGTAAATGGCAAACAATACATTTTCGAAATTGAGGAATTTTTCAAGGTTATAACATTTGGATACCCCTGTAATATTCGCAAAGAAAAAAAAAGTGAAGATACATGGTTGTAGATTCCTTTCACGAATCGATATGCATTACTCTCGTAACCTTTATTAATAACAGAACAAAGTTTTAATACCTCTTGGTTTGGATTATTGCAAAATATGCTGTAATCGATCAGTTTTTTCAAATGCAAGTACTTTTTCTTTACCAGGGAGATTGATGCGAGTATTCCTGTACCTTTGAGAATAATGCCCATTCCAATAATAATCTTTATTTCGTCGTTTATGAATTCGATAAATTTGTTGCTAACCAGTTTTAAAATATTTGTAAACTGGTACCCGTCTGTAGCTGCATCAAAGGCCATTTCGCTATGCTCTGGTGAAATTTTGCGAATAACCGCATGAATTTTTGCTTTGTCATGTATTAACAATTTTTATTAGCTTCCAGTTTACAGTAAGTATCATAGGCATCTTGACGAACGAAATAGAACAATTGCATGAGCTCCTCTTCCATTAAGTTGTTTATCATTTATTTGTGATTGCGAATCGCATGCAGTAGACATAGTATGGGTGAAACTCGACATAAATGTATGATAAGTTTCTGTGCAAATAAGGTTGTTCCTATTGCTACAGGAATACTAACAAATTTGAACGATGGAGTGCTAAAAAGCCAGTAGGTTGAGTTGACCATAATTTAAAGCGAAAGTTGCTTTGCATCTAACACTGAGTACTCTATATTCATGTTTTGAATCCTCTCTTCGGAGACATTTTTTTTTTTGCATTTCAAATTTCAGGGATTTTATTTGTTTTTTACCGTTTGCCTGCGGGCTTCTAAACATTCTATAAAGTTTATGGTGAATGGAATTTTGGCGTGTGAGAGTAAACGATTTAGAATGGGAATATCACCAGCCAACAAGTTTAGTTATGTGATGGAAAAGATCATCTTCCCGATTAGTTGTCCAGAATACATCAAGTTTACATATTCCGAATAATTTTGGTTTTCGTCTTCTGCCTCATACAGAGCAATTGCATCATTTTTCAGCATTTCGTCGAATACATCGTAAGATATCGGAGCATTTTCAAACACGAGTCTCAATGCTTTGGCGCAGCAGCAGCCTACAGTCGATCTAGAAAGTCGTTTATTAATTATAATGTTTGGGTAGAAACTATTGATATTGTAATGAATAACATTCCAAAACAGACCATGATTCGCAAACACAACAGTGCCAGGGTATTCTTTTTTTGTGAGCTTGAACTTCGGGTTGGTATAAATCGGTCTAACATTCATCACAGACATTCTTTCCATGAGGGATAAACCTTTTAGTTAAGGTATAGCCAATAAAACTTAATCACTACCCTGATATCCCTGACACATACCAAATGATAATGCATGATACAAGAATGCATTCGCAATTGGGCGAGAAATGGAGCCCATAGAATTCTCGATGATTATTTCGTATTGCATATCCAAATCACCCAAAAAACACTATATTACATATCCAATGATACATAAAACCAACCCAAAAAGTAGTTTATTTCGTATCCAACTTAAGTCCCGAGAATGCCAAAACAATGCAAAATATTTCCCTATGTATCCAATCTGCCTGTAATTACCTGGTTTTTACCAAAAGTTTATTTATGTGTATCCATGTGAAAAACGATGTGAATTGAAAAGTAGTGGGTTTAGATATCCAAACTGACAATTGTAAATTGACATCACACCACATTTGTTTCGATTCAAATATTCATTCCTTTTTTTTTAAATTCGAAATACACCTAATTGTTTCTTGTAGCTTACCCAAACTGAAAACGGAACAATTGGTCACTTTCCCATTTGTTAACCTAAGCATATCCACATGAAAAACCACATGAATTGAAAAGCGGTGGGCTTGCATATCCAAACCAACAGGATGAAATTGCCACCACACTTTTCCGATTCACATATCCATTTCCCTTTCAGAATTTTTTTTCGAAAAAACCCCATTGTTTCCTGTGGCATACCCAAATTTAAAATGAAATAATTTTTCACTTTGCCATTAGTTTCCCTGCGTGTATCCCCGTATATAAGTGACTTGTTGCTAAAATTTTCGTATTGTGTACCCAAAAATTACTAATTTACATTTTAAACCCAAAACCACAACCAGCTAGTAAAACTAGTTGTGTAAATAAAAATGAGTAAAAAAAAAGTTAAGACATGGAAACTCTAAAGATTTTACTGGCTTAGAGTGAGGGATTATAATTAATGCATTTCATGAATCAATGCTTCTGAATCACGAGTTTGTGCAAAGATCTTTCGTTTTGTTCGTTTTAATGAAACTTGTGCAACTCCAAGGCATCCAAAATGGTTATTATGTAACGAGGAGAACTGGAAATATAGTCGGTTCATAACTGGAAGAGACTTTTTTGAAGCCCTGCTAAAGATCTACTTTCAAGCCCATTTCGTATCCTTCTGCAAAGGGTAAACAAACATTGCCATGTGGCAGTCACATGGCAATGTTTACATGCAATGTTTACATTCCACTGTGTGTGTGTACATCAAGCAAAAACATTTCATTATTTAAACCCAGAATGTGAGTATTAAAAATTAGATGTTTCGTGTGCATGCCTGTCTCTCTCGCGCTCTCTCTCTCTCTCTCTC
>NQII01000015.1:816407-1000744 GCA_002778355.1 Clitarchus hookeri
GAGGGGAAATGAAACCCTGCAACGTCGCGGAAAGAGTGGCAGAAATGTTGAAACTCTCCAAATCTACAGTGCTAAGGTATGTCAAAATATCTCTAGTATTAACCATTGCGTTTGCAAGTTGTGTGTGTTAAGATCAATTACGTTGGACCACGAAATGTGTTTACAAGAACATAAAGAAAATTTGTTAATAACTTGATAACGTCGTCGAACGTTGTCTATGTGTATTTTTAATGTTTTATTTTGGTCATTATTAAGTTTATAGGGTTTCCTGTAAAAATAAAAAAAAATTAATTGAAAATCTTATATTGCCACTCTGCTAATGATGCAGAACACGAATATACAAGGGGCATTAACGTCCGACTAATTTCGTAATATGTGCCCACATAACCTAACAGAACCTAACCCTACGATGAGTGAATCACTATTTTACATTTTTTAACTAACCTAGGATTGTAGGGTTATATAGTAACCAATACCTGCCACCTATTAAACTAACCTAAACTAACACACGGCAGAGCATATCACATTGTCACACATCATTTGTAAACAAACCCTTATATGTTTTTGGTATCAGTAACTGTAGTTGACCCAGTAACAGAATTATGGTCCTTTTTAAATTATGCAAATTATGTTGGCTATGTAGCACTGAAAGTGAAAAATATGACACTGATAATTTACAATAACTAAAAGACAATGGCTGTAGAACAGTGGTGTTGGGGAAATGCATTAATACACAATTGTTTTCTTAAAAGATTATGACTGCGATTTCATCGATTACGATGTCCTCTCATGTTTAGTGAAGTGATACAGATATGTTTAATAGTAGGGGAAGTTCCAGTTATATCGACTGTAATCTATTTAGTGACGTATAACAATGGCAATTAATGCCGCAATGTAACTTATAAATACAAAACAAGCTCCTTCTTCAGAATCTTAAAATGCACCATCTCTCCATAACCTATATAAAATTAATTGACTATAACAAACTCACTATAGAGGCAATTTTCCTTACCATTGTCAGTTGTCTTTATAATAAATTTCCACTGTATATATTGGGTTGTTTATGAAGAATCCCTCTTAGGGGTACACAAATTCGAACACAAAGTAGTTTTTATTTTTAATTACACATTGCAATGACACCTTTTGGTTAGGTGATTCATACACTCACATTTGAGTCTATATAACCCTACAATACTAGGTTAGTGTAAAACCCAACAATCCTAGGTTAGTTTAAAAATGTAAAATAGTGATTCACCCATCGTGGGGATAGGTTCTGTTAGGTTAGGTGGGCACATGTTACGAAATTAGTCGGACGTTAATGCCCGTCGTATATTCGTGTTCTGCATCATTAGTGGAGTGGAAATATACCATTTTCCGTGAAATTATTGTTATTTTTTTTACAGAAAAGCCCCCTAAACTTAATAATTACCCAAATAAAACGTTAAAAAGACACGTAGACAACGTTCGACGATGTTATCAAGTTATTAACAAATTTTCTTTATGTTCTTGTAAACACATTTCGTAGGCCAACATAATTGACCTTAGCACACACAACTTGCAAACGCAATGGTTAATACTACATATATTTTAACATACCTTAGAACTGTGGATCTGAAGCGTTTCAACATTTCTGCCGCTCTTTCCGCGACGTTGCAGGGTTTCATTTCCCCTCGCCTAATTAGGGAATACAACGATTCGGTGAGGTTAATGATGTCCTGTTGGCGTTGGTGACTTATCTTTTATTCACCTTGCTAGAACTCATTACTGCACACAAAAACTACAGCAACATATAACGTAAAATACAATAAATAAAATTTTAAGCAAACCTGAAATAAATTTNGTTAATACTACATATATTTTAACATACCTTATAACTGTGGATCTGAAGCGTTTCAACATTTCTGCCACTCTTTCCACGATGTTGCAGGGTTTCATTTCCCCTCGCCCAATTAGGGAATACAACGATTCGGTGAGGTTAATGATGTCCTGTTGGCGTTGGTGACTTATCTTTTATTCACCTTGCTAGAACTCATGACTGCACACAAAAACTACCGCAACATATAACGTAAAATACAATAAATAAAATTTTAAGCAAACCTGAAATAAATTTAAAAAATATTAAACACGTGAGAACGCACTACGAGTAATCTCTTATACAGGTATCAGAAACGAAAGAAATCGGCACAACGAGAAATAATAAAGAGAGGATATTAGTAAAAAAAAAAATAAACCAGTAAATGAATTATTATTGGTTAAACAAGATAATCGCACCAATTCTCTGGCACGTGTGTCGACCACATCTCGCCAACAACACACGGAACGAAGGTTTGTAAACAAATGGCCGCTCTACTTTCACCTTGAGCGTGATCTTGTGAGTATGCAAGAAACATTGAAATCAAAGTACGTTAGCATCATGTCATTAATAATTGGCATAATAAGATACAAGTCTTTTCGAAACCCATTTGTAAGCGATAAATTAACAATTACGTTAAAACTTTAGAACTATTTCCTTTCTTTGTGCTGGCAACCTAACGGCATAACAGTATCCGCGCTCGCCGCTGTTTGTAATTTTATATGCATGTAGCTAATGGCTAGGGTGTTTTTTCAAAGGTTGATTTTCAAAAGTTTCTTCCAGTTGTGAACCGACTATAGTGTTGTTTAACTCACAGGTCTCTATGCACACGTGAGCCTTTTCGTTTTGTTCGTTTTTATGAAAGTTGTAGAATTTATAGAACCTCCAAGGCCTTCTTACATCTGCACTAGAGATTTAAGTAGGTTGGTGTTGTGCAACTCCAAGGTGTCCTTAAGATTAACATGTCACGAAGAAAACTGGAAATAATATTGTGCGATGCTTTGTGAATATTAGCTTGGTTTTGCAATTACAAGTTTGCAAGTTTGCACTCAGCATTCCTAGTTTTACAGATTAGAACAACTACTCATTAAAACTTTAAACTGACATAATAACGACTCATGTACCACTCCAACACACTCACAATTTAAGTAGGCTGGTGATGATAGTAGGAAACCATTTTTATTTAAACTGGTGGAAACCAATTACTCATTTTCATTTTAAACAACCACGCCCAGCAAGTAATTAGATCAACTTTAAACTGATGCAAATAACTACTTATTGTCATTTTAAACAATCACCACACAGCAAACTAATCACATTTTAATTTTAAATGAGCCATTATAACAGTTACCACACACAATAAGCCAATGTAATTTTTAATTAAACCAGTTGTGAGATTTCAAGTCAAGTACACAAAATTGAATATGTATCGGCAAGGGATGACCAAAACGGACCTCCCTCTTACTACCAATGTATTGTGCAATTAAATAAACAGACATTCACTCTTTAAACTGACACTAAACACCTCAAGTAAATCACATTTTGAAAATTAATAAATCACCCAACTTTAAACTGATTCCATAAACAGTTAGACATCAACACGTTATTTTTTAGTAGTGGAAATCGTTTACATTTTAAACTAATGCAATTTACAATTCACCTTCTATTTAAACTGATGCAAATAGCAAGTCATTTTAATTTTAAGCAAACCACCTAACTTTAAATTTATGTAAATAAAAAGTCAATTTCATTTTAAATGGGGCATTGTAATTTAAACTAAGCCAGTTGCGGGATTTCTAGTCAAGTACACAAAATTGAATATATATCAGCAAAGGGGGCACGATTCATGCCTCCCATATGCTACCAAATTATTGCACAATTAAATAAACAGACATTCACTCTTCAAACTGACAATACAAACAGCGAGTAATTTAATCAACTTTAGACTGACACAAATAACTACTCTATGTAATTTTAAACAGACACCACACAATACAAGTTAATCACATTTTAATTTTTTTTAATGAGCCATTGTAATTGTAAATTAAACCAGTTGTGAGATTTCTAGTAAAGTACACAAAATTGATTATATATCAGCGAGGCGGAAGGGGGCACAATTCATGCCTCCCTTATGCTACTAAATTATTGCACAATTAAATAAACAGACATTGACTCTTTAAACTGACATTAAACACCGTAAATCAATCACATTTTAAAATTAAACAATACACCCAACTTTAAACTGATTCCATAAACAGTTAGACATCAACACTTCAATTGCGAGATCCTAATCAAGTACAAAAAAGTTGAATATTTATTGGCAACAGGGTTATGAATTGGAACTCCTTTGTGGTATCAATGTATTGCTCAATTAAATAATCATACATTCTCTCTTTAAACTGATTGAAATAATTACTCATTGTCATTTTAAACAGACACAGCACATTACAATTCAATAACATTTAAATTTTTTACTAACAAAATTTGCTTACACTTTAAACTTACTAAATAACAACAATTCATTTTTATTTTAAATTAGTTATTGTCACAGACATCACACACAAACAAGCTAATTACTTTAAAACCAAACAAGTTGTGAAATTTCTAGTCAACTACAAAAAAGTTGAATATTTATCGACAAAGGGGATCTGAATTGAGCCTTCCTTGTACTACCTACTTATTGTGTACCTAAATATCAATTTATTATAAACCAACACCATAAACAGCAAGTATTTCACACTATAAAATGTTTTGTTGGGAAAACCAACTACTCGTGTACATTTTAAGCATACACCACAAACAGCTAGCCTTAGCACTTTAATTATAAATAAGTCACCTAAATTTAAACTAATTTAAATGACACGTAATTTTCATTTCACTGCTTTGTTTCACTCATCCTCGCATTTGTCTGAAAATTAAAAAAAAATACATATATACATACTTTTTGTTTATCTGTTTATTTAATGTTTGTATAAATGCAAATAAATTACCTTTCGAAAAGAGAACTGCCTTCGTCACAGTTGTCTCCTTCATGATGCGTCTCCTCATGCATTGCAACTGCATAGACTAGAAAAGAGTGCAGTCATTGCCTGTAAGGGTGTTCTTTTTCCAAATATATTCTGCCAAGTAGCCGGTCCACGACTTTTCCCATCTACTAAAACAAAGAATGCTATAACTCACCAAACACCAACTCCGTTCCATGTTTTTATTGTGTACTTTTAAAGCTTCGCCTTGCCTCAACTTTAGTTTGTTTTGGGTGTTAACTATTCCACTCTTTTCACTGCACACCAATTCCTTCCAGTGATTTACTCTAAGGTGACGATAGCCATGTGTGTCCAAGTTACTGTAACCTCACAAGGTGTCTGAAATTATCGTCATGCCCAGCATGATCCATTAAAAAATACATTTTACTAATGTCGCAGCGTTCCTATTTTCAACTAGTACCAGCAAGAAATTAGTAGGATCACCTCTCTCTTCACTGCCGAAAACCCACCAGCCGTGAACTTTTCGTTCCTTGCGGTTTTTACGCTTACACAACTTTGATTAGTCTATCTCGACTATTTTGACAGACCCGCCCATTCGTTTCCTGTATGTTAAAACCCAGTCTATGCACACTTGGCAGCAGAAATTCGATCAGGAGACGACTGTCTTGCCCGAGCACTAATGTTCGTTTACTATAGTCTGCTGTCGGGGACACTTGATCAGGCACCACAATAAACACAACTCGATGATCTTGCCCGGCGACAAATTTGAATCTCCAACAAAACTACCCTGCCTTACCAACACTTTAAAATTAAATTTTCTGCCATTCTCCATGCACTGTCGACACCAGTAAAACAAACCTCGATTATCCACGAACTTGGCTTCGCCTTTTCTGCATTGTCCACACTGTATTGACGATTTAAGGATGTCATGCTCGATGAGGAATGAGTTTACATCCTCTGAGAAATAGATCAATTTCCGATGGTTCAAAACTGTGATTTTACACCCCGCACACACCATTGTAGGTTTTCCTAATAGATTAATTTTAAGTTTTAAGGTAAAACCACACTGGATACAGTAATGGTACAATTGACTTGAACTTGGAAACATCAAACAGAATTCGGTCGGATATGCAATAGTACACTTACTTGTAAAGTAAATAATTTGTATGGATACACAATACTGCACTCGCAAGTTTTTCCTATGGTTTTACTACATGGGTACGCAATACGGAACAGTCACTGAACTGGTGATCATTTCGTATTGGGTATCCAAATCACCCATAAAACGCTATATTATATAACCAATGATATGTAAACCACACCCAAAAAGTCGTCTATTTCGTATCCAACTTATGTCCAGAGTATGGCAAAACAAATGCAAAATGTTTCCCTGCGTATCCAATCTACCTGTAATTACCTGGTTTTTACCAAAAGTTTCTTTATGTGTATCCAGGTGAAAAACGACTTGAATTGAAAAGTAGTGGGCTTACATATCCAAACCGACAGGTGGAAATTGGCATTACACATTATTTGTTTTAATTCAAATATTAATTTAATTTTTTTTAAATTCGAAATACACCTAATTGTTTCTTGTGGATTACCCAAACTGAAAATGGAACAATTTGTTACTTTCCCATTTGTTTCCCTAGGTGTATCCACATGAAAAACAACGTGAATTGAAAAGTGGTGGGTTTGCATATCCAAACCGACAGGATGAAATTGCCACCACACCTCACTTGTTCCAATTCACGTATCCATTTCCCTTTAAAATTGTTTTCGAAAAACGCCTAATTGTTTCCTGTGGCATACCCTAATTGAAAATGGAATAATTTATCACTTTGCCATTAGTTTCCCTGGGTGTATCCCCGTATAGAAGTAACTTGTTGCTAAAATTTTCCTATTGTGTACCAAATAATGACTCATTTACATTTAAAACCCAAAACCAATAGCATGTTATTAAAAAGAGTTGTGTAATTAATAATGAGTTATAAAAAAAATTAAGACATGGAAACTCTAAAGCTGTCACTGGCTTACAGTGAGGGATTATAATTAATGAATTTCATGAATCAATGCCTCGAAATCACGAGTTTGTGCAAGGATCTTTCGTTCTGTTCATTTTAATGAAAGTTGTTCAACTCCAAGGCATCCCTGAAGGTTTTTATGTCACGAGGAAAACTGGAGATAGTGTTGTGTAACTAACAGATCTCTTTGCACTCACAAGGCTATTTCGTTTTGTTCGTTTTTATGAAAGTTGTAGAATTAATAGAACCTCCAAAGCCTTCATGCCTCTGCATTCGAGATTTAAGTAGGTTGATAATGCCAACAGGAAATCACAGGCTTATTAAAATACACAAGCTTTTTCGTTTTGTTCATTGTACTGAAAGTTATGCAACACTCGCGAGTGTTGTGTAAGGCTCTTCCAAGGACTCCATAAGCTTAACCCCCCCTTTTTTTTACACATGAAAACCAACTACTGCCATTCTCATTTTAAATTGACCAAAACAGCTACTCATTGTCATTTTAAACAGACATCGCACACCGCAAGTCAATTACACTTTAAATTTTAATGAGCCATTGTAATTTTAACCCCTTTATTGTTCTGATGATAATTCTCTAAACTGAACCAGTTGTGAGATTCCTAGTAAGGTACAAAAAAGTTATCAAGAGTTGTGAAATGGCTCTTTCGTGTTGTTAGGGAGACAATATATATTGGCAAGGGAGGTCCGATTTGGACCTCCCTCTTACTACCAAACACAAGGTCAAAGATCATAAACTTATGAAAAAAGCAAGCTATTCAAACACTTTAATAAAATTTCATTTCTAGAAGTTACCCAAATCGAAAATTAAATAATGAGTAATTCTTTCCCATTAGTTTCTCGGGGCCTATCCCATTGCGAAGTGTGACTTGTTAAAAATTTCCTATTATGCTTTCCATCCTAAATTCAAAAACTTTAAAACATGAAAACTAAACCAACTAATTCATTTTATACATGAAAACTAAACAAACTAATTCATTTTATACATGAAAACCAACTACTGCCATTCTCACTTTAAATTGACACAAATAGCAAGCCATTCAAACACTTTCAACTCTAACCAATTAGTAATCACAAGTTGTGAGATGGCTCTTTCGTATTGTTAGAGAGACAATATATATTGGCAAGGGAGGTCCGATTTGGACCTTCATCTTACTACACATATCAAGCCAATCATGCTTTAATTTTAAATGAGCTATTGTCACAGACACCACACACAACAATTAAACAATTTATTCGCACTTTAAACTGAGTAAAATAGCTACTCATGTATATTTTTATNCACACTCGCGATTTAAGTAGACTGGTGATGATAGTAGGAAACAATTTTTATTTAAACTGACACAAACAGACTACTCATTTTCATTTTAAACAACCACACCCAGCAAGTAATTAGCTCTTTAATTTTTTTACTGGTAAAATCAACTGCTCATTGTCATTTTAAACAGATACCGCACACCGCAAGTCAATCACATTTTAATATTAAATGAGCCATTGTCATTTTAACACTTTGTTTGTTCTGATGATAATTCTCTAACCTAAACTAGTTGTGAGATTCCTAGTCAGGTACAAAAAAGTTGAATATATATCGGCAAGGGAGTACCAAACCGGACCTCCCTCTTACTACACACAGCAAGCCAATCACACTTTAATTTTAAATCAGCTATTGTCACAGACACCACACACTTTTAAATAGACACCACACAAAACAGTTAAACAATTCATTCACACTTTAAACTGAGGCAAATAGCTACTTATGTATATTTTTAATTTCACTCATCCTTGCTTGTATCTGAAAATGAAAAATTAATAAATATATACTTTTAATTTTTTTTTACGAAGAGGAGGCAAGCTGTGGTGGGAGAATGCAGAGTATTATAGGAGGGGGGTGGACACTTGCTTATAAGCTTTGGTATGGGCGTTGATGCACCATAGTTGTACTGTATCAGGCCTATATGTCAACCCTTTTTAAGTGTACAGTGTGTTTTGGAGGGTACGAACAATGACATGGCTGTGATTGGAATGCTATTGTACCCTAGTATCCTCATCAACATTGCCTGCGAATATGGTGTGATATGCGGAGAGCGCGGGAAAAAGGAATTTTAATGCCAAACAGAGTGATGCTGTGCTGGGATGCAATGTTTGTAGGCCAATTAATTAATTTTTTTAAGAAGTTCTGGCCTACAGTGAATTAATGAACCACCCACACCATTGTATGTTTTATAATTGAAAACTTTAAATTTTAAGAGAAAAGTTATGCTTGGATACGTTGAACGAAACAATTGGTTTGAACTTGGATACTCCAAACAGAACTCGGCGAGATGGTACTCTTCCAGGGCTCCTCGACATCACCCTTTTGCTGCTAGGGATGCGACAATGGAACAATTGGCTTGAACTTGGATATGCCATACGGAACTCGGAGAAAGTGGCACTCTTCCAGGGCTCTTAGACATCACCCTTTCGCGACTCGGGATGCGACAACATAACTGAGGATTACATACTGCTGGTTGTAGGCAGTGTACCACAGCTTAAAAGCAACAGCCAGCTAATCTAACCCAGAGTCTCCATCATCATTAAACATGTATATAAATGTAAAAATTTGATTTTGTGTGAGGTTGTTGAATAAATGTTATTTTAATTCTGTGTGTGTGTTTTGTGATTAATTTTTTCTCCATTTACAGAACATAGATGTTTATCTTTCTTTTGAATATATTACTTGTGCTTGCTTTTTTCTTGTAGAAGGAACAAACACTTGTAATTTTTTCCTCTCTCTCTTGTACAAATAAGTTGAATATATATTGGCAAGGGAGGTAAAAATCGGGCCTCCCTTATGCTACCAATGTATAGCACAATTAAATAAACATACATTCACTCTTTAAACAGGCATAAATATCTACTCATTGTCATTTTTAACAGACTCTGAAAACTGCAAGCCATTATCATTTTAAAATTTTACTAGTAAAACTCATTTAACTGACAAAAAATAACAAGTCATTTTAATTTTAAATGTGCCACCTAACTTTAAACTGGCACAAATAGCAAGTAATTATCATTTTAACGATGTATTGCGCAATTAAATAAACAGACATTCATTATTTAAACTGTCACCACAAAGAACAAGCAATTCACAATCTAATTTTTAACTAGTTAAACTCATTTACACTTAAACTAACTAAAAAATAACAAGTCATTTTAATTTTAAATGAGCCATTTTCATTTTAAACTAAACCAGTTGTGGGATTTCTAGTCAAGTACACAAAATTTAATATATAACAACAAGGGGGTCATGATTCATGACTCCCTTAAGCTATCAAATTATTGTGCAATTAAATAAATAGACATTCACTCTTTAAACTGACATTACAAACAGCAAGTAAGTTAATCTACTTTTAACTGGCACAAATAACAACTCTATGAAATTTTAAACAGACACCGCACAACTCAAGTCAATCACATTTTAATTTTAAATGAGCCATTGTCATTTTAAACTAAACAAGTTGTGAGATTTCTAGTAAAGTACACAAAATTGATTATATATCAGCAACGCTGAAGGGGGCTTAATTCATGCCTCCCTTATGCTACTAAATTATTGTACAATTAAATAAACAGACATCCTCTCTTTAAACTGACATTACACACCACAAATCAGTCACATTTTAAAATTAAACAAATCACCCAACTTTAAACTGATACCATAAACAGTTAGACATCAACACTTTCATTTTTTACTATTGAAAATCGCTTACATTGTAAACTAATGCAAATAACAAATCATCTTCATTTTAAACTGATGCAAATAGCAAGTCACCCAAATTTAAACTGATGATCATACTCGCCAGTATTGAGTAAAGATATTTTGTTTTGTTCATTTTTGATTGATGGTACGCAATCCACGCCTTTGTAGTCGCGATTTAAATATGTCGACGTCAACAGTAAACAACACAGACTTCACAAGCTCAACAATTATATACCACGTCTCTGCACTCGTGAGCATTGTGTAAAGCTCTTCCAAGGACTCAATAAGCTTAACACATCCCTTTTTTTTTAATTTACCAAATGTATACCAAAAGTAGAAAAACAGTAGCTTTGGTTGCCATGTCGGGGTATATATATTGGAAGCTGGCTGCAGAAATTTATCAATTGATCACCAGTCGATCAAATGAAGGAACTCTTATCAACATAGAATATGTATACACCTTTTCTTTATTTTAAGCAAGGTTATTTTATAGCTACGATCGACTAGTATAGTGGTTCACTATGGTTTTGCATTTCAGGTCCAATATGTACGAAGATCAACAAGACACCTTCGTAAAGTGCCCTCTTAAGTGATAGCATATGATTTTCTATCGCGAATGGAGATACACGTATATAAATGTAGTACAGCTGTGGAGATGGCAACCAAGACTACAGGATCTCCATTACCTGCAGTTGTAGATACATCTTCGCCATCTTCTCTCCCTCCCCCTTCCTCGCTCACAGCAATCACCTCTTCGGAAGGGAATTATGATGTCTGGTCGTACATTACAGATGACCCAATGTCAAAAATCATGAGTTCAAACGAGTTTATCATCAGAAAGCCAAAGTGAGACTTTGTAACAGCCGATAGTGGAAAAAAAATCTGTATATAAAATTGAATTTTCTTAGTTAAAAATAAAAAATATTTCTGCAACTGGATTCACCGAGAAAGCGAGGCGAAGTCAACCTCTCTGCGAGTTGGAAACGAAGAAGGGGGAGTCCCTGTACATCAACCAATAGAATGTGGATTACATATAATTAGAAGATCTGCTGTTTTCGGTATTGAGCCTAGAAGTTGTAGGAGGGGGGAGGGGCAAAGAATTTGACCTATGTAACCTAAAATGAAAAAAATATATATATACTTTTCGGTAATCTGTTTATATTTTTGTACAAATGCTAAGTTACCTTTTGCACTTTAATTTTTTACTGTTAAACCAACTACTGTTTGTTCTGATAATAATTCACTTAACTAAACCAGTTGTGAGATTCCTAGTTAGGTACAAGAAGTTGAATATATATCGTGTAGCAAGTAATTTACACTTTAATATTTTTACTAATAAAACTCATTTACACTTTAAACTGATGTAAATATCAAGGAAGTAACATTTTAATTTTCAACTGGCACTACAAACAGCCAATCATACTTTAATTTTAACTGGTATAACCAGTTGAGAGATTCCTAATCAAGTACAAATAGTTGAATATATATTGGCAACAGGGTTATGAATTGGACCTCCCTTGCGGTACCAATGTATTGTGCAATTAAATAAACATACATTTACTCTTTAAATTGATGCAAATAACTACTCATTGTCATTTCAAACAGACACGGCACACTACAAGTCAATAACATTTCAATGTTTTACTAGAAAAATTTGGTTACACTATAAACTCACTAAATAATAACAACTCATTTTTATTTTAAATGCATCATTGTCACAGACATCACACACAAACAAGACAATTACTTTAAAAACAAACCAGTTTTGAAATTTCTAGTCAACTACAAAAAAGGTGAATATTTTTCGGCAAGGGGGGTCTGAATTGGACCTCCCTTGTGCTACCTAATTTTTTGCTGGGAAAACAAACTACTTGTATACATTTAAGCATACACCACAAACAAATTTTAAATATGTCACCTAATTTTGAACTGATATAAATGGCAAGTAATTTTCATTTTACCACTTTGTTTCACTCATCCTTGCATTTATCTGAAAATGAAAAAAATATATATACGTACTTTTTGTTTATCTGATTATTTAGTTTTTGTATAAATGCAAATAATTTACCTTTAGAAAAGAGAACTGCCTTCATCACAGTTGTCTCCTTCTGCTGAGGTCAGTCTTGGAGAGACTGAGGCCTGTGTTGGATAGGCTGACCTCGTCCCAATCCCAGTAGCAGCTGGAGAGGTTGTTGCTAGCCTGGCTAGGGTAGGAGAGGCTGAGACCTGTTTTGGAGAAGTTGCTGGGTTAGCAATTTTGCTAACCGGTGCTTTTCTAGGGCCTGCTTACCCAACATAGGTTGATTGTTTTGTAGCTGCTGAGGCTGCTGGTCACGCATTTGCTATTAAAAAAAAGAAACATGTTAAATTCCATTCTCCTCTTTTCAATAAAAAAAACATGCAAAATACTAAAAAATATAAAGAAACCTTATAACGTTAAATTTTCTTTAATAAAAAAAAATGCTAAATAATACAAATTAAAATGACCTTTTTTTTATTGATTGGCATCTAATTGTATAAAAGTCTTCGCCTGTTGACATTTCTAACAATTTTCCAATAGTTTGCTTCGGCAACTATGTCGTTTTCCCCCCTCGTTTTTTTTAATCTGTTCCACTTTGTTTGGAATATTTTATATACTTTAAGTAAATCCTTGCCTTTAATTTTTTCAATGTGTATTATTTTATCTAGTTCTGCCTTTGCTTTGGAATATTCTATCATAAGATTTTTAATTTGATTTCTAATTTTTCTATGTTTTAAAAAAGTTTTCCTTTAATTTAACAAACTCTTCTTCCATTCCCGTAAATATGCCCCTTAACAATACCTCATCTGTAGTGGTTTTCATTTCAATAATTGTAGGCACTTCACAATGAGACTCCACTGTTGACACTGAGGCTAGATGAATCTAGGCGGTATATATACTGAATTGGGTGGTATTTTTTTAAACTTATTATCTATCAGTATGTGATTGTTTCTTTTTAATAGGCTTGTATTAACCCCTCTAACTTGTGACCACACACTTAACCTTCACACATCTCTAGCTTATGGGTGTGAACCTTTTAACTCGTGACCACACCCTTAACCTTCGAACATGCATTTCCTATAAGGAAACTCATATAAATTCATACATGCACTTCAGTGAGGCAACTCGCATATATTATTCAACTTTGCATCATCAGTATGCGAGAATTATCTTGTGGCAGAAATAATTTTTTTTGTGATGCCAACAAGAGGTTTGGGTTACATTGTTCCTCCACTAGGGCATGTGTTACTTGTTTTGTGTTTTCCTAGACATGAAACAGTATATAATACTGCTGTAGAAAACTTCCAGACATCATCTACTTAGTCACTTACAATGAGGTGTGATTGTTGTGAGAGGCGGCTACCATCGAGAAGGCGACAGTCAAAGAGACGGGGGCCACTGTCGGCCTCGTTGAGATGACGACGAATGTCAAAGTCACCATCGAGGGGACAGCGGCCCACCCCAGCGCCATCGACAAGACAGCAGCCGCTGCCACCGAGGGACCGACGAGCGTCGAGACAGGGGCCAATTTCATTGGCACCATCACACCCAGCAAAAACAGGGCCATTTGAGGAACAGCGGCCCTTCCCAGCACCATCAACGGGACTGCGGCCCTCAAATGAACTGGAGGTGCTGGTTCCAGCAACAGGACCGTATTTTTTTGGGACGGCAATGTTTATGCCGGCCCCAGAGTCTCAACCGGGTATAACACATTTTTTTTAAATTTTAATATTTTCCCACTCATACGGTGGCCAATCTTAATATTATAAATAAAAATTAATTGCATTGTTTTTGCAAAGTATTTCATTTCAGTATCGTAAAATAAGATGTATTTANATTGGTTTCGTAAATAATGTTGTAACCCATCACTCTGTAAATTTTTGTTATGACTGTGATAAAAAGTAGGTTAATAAATCTATATGGAAAATGCATTCCAAAAACTTTTATATAAATTTTATTTTTACGAGTACAAAACCCCATATGTTATCTTTTACAGTTGATGATATTTCGGTTAAGTTGCTCAATTTATACATAAATGATTACATTATATATTTTGGACTAAGTAACATCTTTGGCGAGTCAAAATGGAATTTGATCTCTGCCTTCATAATAGTTCAAAATATTACCAAACAGCTTGCAATGGATGTGGGTCGAGATACAGCGATTCCTCTTTTCAAGTGCGCTGTATTCTTTGTAATGAAAAAAACATAATAATGTGGATACTCTGATGGAAATTCTAAGAGTGAATAACGTATTTACACATTTTGACTATAAAAATACAAAAACTTGGTGCGCCTACACTCGACTTTTGGTTATTTTAAAGATTTCTTCGATGAAAATGGAATGTTATTTCAGTTTTGTGGCAGTGGTAGAGTCTTACTGGAAACTGCAATTATAAACCTGTCCGCCCCTCCATTCGACAAGAGTGATGAGGGCGATATCAATACTATGGGGGATGGTATTTATATTGCATGCGATCATGATTCTGAAATTGGCTTACGAGAAAAACATAGAAATAATATAATTATTTCTAAAAAAAAAAAACCAGTTGATAAAAATTTTTTTCACTTCTAATAAATAATAACTACCTTTCATGTTATCAGTCATAAGTTACCTCGGATGATTGTTTTCTGCGATAATTTCACACGATTTTACAGAAATGGTTAATTATGCCAAAGGATTTTAAAAAAAAAGGGGGGGGGGTGGCTGAGCTGAGTTTGGCGTAACATAAGAACAAATCTTGTATATTTTATAACAATATGGAAAAATTGAAAGTAGATATTTCCAGAGTCGATAAATATTCAAATATGTTGGGTCATGATCAAAAGAAAGCTATTTCGTCAATTTTCTCTGAAATTGAATATTATAGACAGATTACAAAGAGACTGAATAGCATGAACGAGTTCATCGATTCCACATTAAACAATTTGTACTCTCACGAATTTACGAAAAAATATTTAATCAAAGACGATTTTACAGATTTGGAAATTGATACTTTTCTAAATTAAATCCAAAGAAATAAGCAAACTTTACATACACTTGCCAAATTAAAAACCCAAGATGAAAGTAATTCAGTTCAATTAACTTTCCTTCAGAAATTGCGCGATCTGACACAAATAGATTCAAATATTGTCCCCTGAAACATATTACTTGAATTTATTAAATATAATTCACAATACAGGAGTGAATATTTTGCCAGAAGTTATATTGTATAAAATTTTTACAATGGTTACATATATGTCTACGAAAATTGCCAATATACCAACATATACATTAGAAGAAATTTTTAAAATGGTTAACGATATTACACTACACGGAATGGTTGAAATAGACAATAAAATTTTGGTTTACAGAGAAGCTAACATTGAAACAATAAGGGAATTTCGGTGATTTTTCCAGTTTTATAGACTAAATTCACTGAAAAAAAAACAAAAGGCTGACGTATGTAGAATTACTCAGGGTATTCGACATTGGCTACTTATTTATACACTTCAAGTGAAAGTGTTTTATATATATAAAAAACAGGTAAAACATTTCACACCCTGCACGTGTCATGCTTAGATTATGTGTCAATAACGAAAGTCAATTAGCGACAACTGCTTCAAGCTATATCGTGACTGCATTGGCATTAGTATGCGCAAGCAGGAACTGAGTAAAAAACCCGTGAAGGCTTACCCTCTCGTTTAAAACGATGTTGTGTTAGGTTGTGCATGTGGCATCCATGGCATGTAATGTATTTTAAATGAGCTAGCAGTTGAGGTTTTACAATTTAATTGAATAATGATCACTTCCACTATAGAGTCATGATCACGAATTATTGAAAAAAAGTTTTGCAATAATGAGTAACTTGTTCAATTAACCTTGAGAATATGTTCAAACGCCGAACTTACTAAAGCTATGCATTGTGATGTCTTGATTTTCGTTGCACTCTTTGTTCGAAGCCCAAATGTTAGGAAATGACCATATATTATTGCCAGTTTTTGACACCGATCTTTACTGCCACATAAAACGAAAGGAATCATTCGTTGATTTAAATCATCAAATTGTAGTTTTTCGTTAACAGCTTCTATTAATAGTGGTAGGTATTTTATAATTTTATCGAATATATTTATACATAAACTATGTACCTGTTGGGCCGTAATTGACTCCTTAGATGTGTGGGCCCGAATAGTTTTCTATTAATGCCAGTACAGCGGCGATAAAAGAATTTGTGCAGGTTAAATGTTGATATTTCATGGTCATTGTGCTCTAATAGGGGTGAAATATAAAGTTCGAATATTGTATCTGGTTTGAAGAGGTTTTTCAGGAACTTGATCAACAAATTAAAAAGAATATCTTCGGAGCTCGGTGAATTTTGTGATTCGGGGCTCATATTTAGAACTTCTTCTTTCTGTATTAATACGCGTGTTTGGTCAGCTAGCGCGAATGCCAGACAGAAACCCATCATATGTACAAACAAAATGTGTAAAAGTGAGGTTACTTGGTCGAATTCCGTTAAATAAAATCGAAAAATTAGTTCAATCAAGGAAACCATATTTAATTGATTTGGTTTTTCTGCGATTTTGAAAATCCCTTGCGTCAATTGCTCGATAATTATTGGCGATTTATTTGCCAAATAAACTGCAAAAATTTGGTTTTGTTGGCTAGTCATCGCTGAATGTTGACCCATCCATTGTGGCAGAATTTTTAACATGCCGAAATAACTTTTCATAGAACTGGGTAAATTTTGAATTATGGTAAAAATGGAATCGATTTTGAGTTTCGGGTTCAGTTTCAATAGAACTATATAGTAAATTATACCATCTAACAGATATAAGTTAATTTTAACAATGTTGATAAATGTTTTAACATCATACATGACAATTATATTAACATTTGAAAGTTTATATTCTTGAATCTCAAAAAGTTTAATATATTCATCACTCAACTTATCAGTTTCTGCATTTGGAACTACCAGTTCCTTAGAGGTGTAAAATTTATATAAATCATTTGAACTGACTTCAATGGTAGGATACATTTTTTTGGGCCATACCGAATTATTTTATTCTATATATATTATGTACAAAGTAACTTTATTTTATTTTTACGATAAAAACCCAAGTTACCCCACACCCCTTGTATGTGTAATAAACTCGTTAATATTATTTTTGATAAACTTACTTTTTAATAAAAGATTATGGCTAAGTGGAGAATGGTCATTTATTTGAATATTATTATTGGTTTTAGGTGAGATATTTAAATATGAATCTTGTATAGACCCTATTCCATCACCATAATAAAATGAATTTAATCGGAAACATGAATTGACCATATCCGTGGTATTCTTCTCGCGAAGCGCTGGTCATCTTGCATCTACTGGTAGTGAATTAATAGGCACACAATTCCTTTTTAAATCAGTTGTTGTAAAAAAGTATGAATTTGTGACGAAAACATAACGACCAAATAAACCCTATTTAGTACAATTATATCATCTTTCAACCATACAATAATACTTATCTACAGTTACTGACGAATCGTGATTTATCAGTGTAGTCGTAAAAAATTCAAATGGTAAGAGTAATAAAAATTGTTTCTAAATTGTTTATAAAGTTTCTGTAATTGTTCTTTGAAAAGAAGCTGTATTTGGTTTTAACCAAGATATCTTCGATTATTAAAGGTAAAAGAGCATCATCAAACACATTTTTAAAGTTTTGTAAACCAAATAATATCGCTCCTATAATAAAACACATTTTGTATATTTATAAAAATATGCCTCGTCGCAAATTTCCAATATAATTCGCACCAGTAAACCACCTAAAGAGTGGCCGATTATGAAAATTTCCCACAGAAATGAGTATTTTGACAAGAACTTTTCCATAGAACATATTATGGAATATGCAGATTAAAATAAATATTTACGCCAATCGTACGCAATCCCTTTAATTTTGGCTTTTGGAACATTTAGATAGAAATGAGAAATTAAACTAGAATATACAGATTGTCCGCATAAGAATATAAAACCCTTTACTGGGTCGCAAAGAATCGTCATATAATAATTGCTGAAAATTTTTGTTTGAGATCTTTCTGAAAGGAAATAGTTTGTTTGGGAAAATTGTGGTTTTGAATTTTTTATCCGAAACTAACGAAGATCTGTATAATCCAGGCACTATAAATATGATTTTAGTAGCCATTTTTTAACACACAAATACAAGTAATGAGATTAATACAAAAAATAATGCATGGGTACTTACATATACTAGTTCCATCGTAGTCAGCACTGAATATATAATTCTCTTCCACCATAAATAATTATGTCCAACATCGGTTACACTGTTCGCGGTAATAAATGAAAAACTCAACTGCGGGAAAGTCTAATAAACAGAGAGTGTAGGAGGACTGTTGACTTTGACGTCACATTTTTTTTAGGATAAGTAGGGAAAGGGATGGTTGTACAAGGGGATTTGGCCAATCAGCTGCTTGTTTCCTCCCCACCTCCCTTTTCTATCCTCTTTCTCCTAAAAAGACCCGCCCTCCCTAGGTACATAAGACAACAAAAACTGCCTAGGTGATTATTCCGTATTGCGTTCCCTAATGGTACAACCATAGGAAACCAGCGAGTGCAGTATCGAGTATCCATTCATATTATTTACTTTACAAGTCAGTCTACTATTGAGTATCCAGCCAAATTCCGTTTAACGTATCCAAGTTCAAATCAAATGTTCCGTTTAGCGTATCCAATTGTGGTTTTACTTTAAAACCTTAAAGTTTTCAATTAGGAAAACGCACAATGGTGTGTGCAGGGTGTAACATTTTAGTAGCTATTTTTTAACACACAAATACAAGTAATGAGATTAATGTAAAAAAATTATGCATGAGTACTTACATGTACTCACTCCATCGTAGTCTACACTGAATATATAATTCTCTTCCACCTTCAAATAATTATGTCTATTGTGGGTTATGCTGTTCACGGTGCAACATCAGATATGCTGTTCGCGGTAATAAATGAAAAACTCAACTGCGGGAAATCTAAAAAACAAAGTGCGGGTAGCGGACAGCTGACTTCGACGTCAAATATTTTTTAGGAGAAGTACAGAAGGGATGGTTGTAGAAGGAAATTTGGCTGACCAGTTGCTTGTTTCCTCCCCTACCTTTCCCTCTCCACACTTTTACCCAAAGGTACGCCCTCCCGAGGTAATATAAGACCGCCCAAAACAACTTAGGTGATTATTCCATATTGCGTACCTTTATGGTAAACCAATATTAAAACTGTGAGTGCAGTATCGAGTATCCATTCAAATTATTTCCTTTATAAGTCAGTGTACTATTGCATATCCACCCGAATTCCAAAAAAAAAGGAACCAAATTCAATTAAATTGTTCCGTTTAGCGTATCCAAGAGTAGTTTTACTTAAAAAACTAAAAACTCTTATACTGAAAAACATACAATGGTGTGTGATGGGTGTAAAATCACCATGTTGAACGCTCGAAAATGGATTTATTTCTCACTGGACGTAAACACATTCCTCGTCGAGCATGACATCCTTAAACCGTCAATACAGAGTGGACGATGCAGAAAAGGCGAAGCTGGGCTCGTGGACAATCGAGGTTTGTTCTACTGGTGTCGACAGCGCATGGAGAATGGCACAAACTGTAATTTTAAAGTGTCGGCGAGACAGGGCAGTTTAGTGGGAGATTCAAATTTGTCGCCGGGCAAGATCATAGAGTTGTGTCTATTGTGGTGCCTGATCAAGTATCCCCAACATCATACTTTAGTAAATGAACTTCAGTGTTCAGACAACATAGTCGTCGTCTTGTCGAATTTCTCCCACCAGTTGAGCATAGACTGGGTATTAACTAACGGGAAACGAATCGGCGGGCCTGGTAAAATAGTCTAAATGGACGAATAAAGCTTGGTTAGCGTACAAACCGCAAGAGACGAAAAGTTTACGGTCAGTGGGTTTTCGGCGGTGTAGAAAGAGGCGATCCTACTTATTTCTTCCTGGTGCCGGTGGAAAAGAGGAACGCCGAGATTTAGTCAAATGTATTCGTGAATGGATTGTGCTGGGCACGACGATAATTTCAGACTGTTGGCGAGGTTACAGTAACTTGCACACCACAGCTATCTTCACCTGCAAGTAAATCACCGGAAGGAGTTTGTGTGCAGTGAAAAGAATGGAATAGTTAACACCCGAAACAAACCGAAGTTGAGGCAGGGTGAGTCTTTAAGAGTACACACACAAAACATCGAACGGAGTTGTTGTTTGGAAAGGTATAACATTACATGTTTTAGTAGACGGGAAAAGTGGTGGGCCGGCTACTTGGCAGAATACATTTGGAAAAAGAACCACCAATACAGGCAACGAATACACTCTTTTCTAATCCATGCAGCTGCAATGCATGAGGAGACTCGCCACGAAGGAGACAACTGCGATGAAGGCAGTTCTCTTTTCGAAAGGTAATTTATTTGCATTTATACAAACATTAAATAAACAGATAAACAAAAAGGAAAAAAAAAATATATTTATTTATTTTTCATTTTCAGATACTTGCAAGGACGAGTGAAAAAAAGTGGGCGCGAGTAGCTATTTGCATCAGTTTAAAGTGGAAAAGAGTTTTAACTAGTAAAAAATTGAAGTGTTAATGTCTAGATGTTTGTGGTGTATGTTTAAAATAATAAAAGTAGTTGGTTTTACCAGCAAAAAATTTTAATTTGTGAAATACTTGCTGTTTATTGAGTAGGTTTAAAATGACTTGTTTTTTAGTTGTGCAATAATTTGGTAACACGAGGGAGACCCAATTCAGACCACACTTGCCAAATTATATTCAACTTTTTTGTACTTGACTAGAAATCTCACAACTGGTTCGGCTTTTAAGTAATTGGCTTGTTGTGTGTGGGGTCTGTGACAATGCCTCATTTAAAATTAAAATGTAATATTATTTTTTATTCAGTTTAAAGTGTAAATGTGTTTTACTAGTAAAAATTAAAATGTTAATGGTTTGCGGTTTGCAGTGTCTGTTTAAAATGGCAGTTAGTAGTTATTTGCATCAGTTTAAAGTTGGTTAACTTGCTTTCTGTTTTTAATGTCAGTTTAAAATGACTTGTTATTTACGTGTGAAATAATTTGGTAGCACAAGTGAAGTCCGATTCAGACCCCACTTGCCGATATATATATATATATACAATGTTTTTGTACTTGACTAGAAATCTCACAACTGGTTTGGATTTAAAGTAATTGGCTTGTGAGACGTCTGTGACAATAGCTCATTTAAAATTAAAGTGACTTGTTATTTTTTAGTAAGTTTAAAGTGTAAAAGAGTTTTACTAGTAATAAATTAAAATGTTAATGGCCTGTGGTTTGCAGTGTCTGTTTAAAATGAAAAAAAAAAATTGTTATTTTCGTCAGTTTAAAGTTGGGTGACTTGTTTATTTAGGTGCACAATAATTTGGTAGCACAAGGGAGGCCCGATTAATGCATACCTTGTCGATATTTATTCAACTTTTTGTACTTGACTAGGAATCTCACAACTATTTTTACCAGTAAAAAATTTAATTTTGATTGGCTGGCTGTTTGTATGCGTCTATTTTAAATGAAGGTAACTTGTTATTTACATTAATTTATGAGTAGTTGGTTTTACCAGTTAAAGTATGATTGGCTTGCTATTTGTAGTGTTTGTTGAAAATTAAAATGTTACTTGCTTGTTATTTGCATCAGTTTAAAGTGTTAATGTTTTTTTTACTTGTAAAAAAAAAGTTAAGGTGCGAATTGCTTGCTCTTTGTGGTGTAAGTTTAAAGTTGGAGGATTGTTTATTTAGGTGCACAAAAATTTGTTAGCACAAAGGAGGTCCGACTTGGTGCCCCCCTTGCTGATATATATTCACCTTTTTTGTACTTGACTAGGAACCACATACTTGGTTTAGTATCGAGAACTATCATCTAAACGATTAAAGTGTTAAAATGAATGTAATTGTGATTGTAAATTGTTTCCAGTTTTCCTCATAGAAATTTTTAAATCGCGATTATAAAGGAAATAAAAATATATCATTATTATCATATTATAGGAAACCCTATTTTTGAAATATTGCATGTACTTGTCCCTTCTCTAAAGGAAAAGCAAGCACAATAAAGATTTTCAAAAGAGAGAGGAAAAATTATTACATGTGTTTGTTCCTTCTCCAAAAAAAAAAGCAAGCACAATAAATACATTCAAAAGAAAGAAAATGCTCATGTTTTATAAATGGAGAAAAAATAAATCACTTAACACATACAGAATTTAAATAACATTAACTCAAATACCACACATAACATCAAATTTTTACATTCATATACATGTTTCATGAAGTTGGAGACTGTAGGATAGTAGAAAATTGGCACACATCCTTTCATGTAACATTTCACATACGTAAGAACATACACTCAGTTATAAAACAGTCATTTCGGGCTATCCATTTTCCAGCTGTGGTACACTGCCTCATCCAGCAGTAGGTAATCTTCAGTTATGATGTTGCATGTAGCCAGCTCACCCTAACCGCGAAAGTGCAGTGTCTAGGAGCCCTGGAAGAGTACCATTTAGGTACTCCCGAAGTGTGCTGTCTGGATGCTCCAGAAGGGTTCTTCCTGGGTGCTTCTTAAAGGTGCTGTTTCGATGCTCCAGAAGGGTGCCATCTGGGTGTTTCATAAGGACTTCTCTATTGCTATGCCAACTATTGCTATATGTGCTACCATGGTCTCTGATTGTACAACATCGCATCGTCCTAATGCAACAGATGAAGAGGGCCTATCTTTTCGAATAATTCCAGACTCTAATTAGAAAAGCCACAGCACTCTCGGGCCAGAAATCGATCGATGAAATTATGAAGATGGCAGAGGAGGATAATGTTGTGCGTGATGATTCAATTGTTGACAGTAGGGTACCTAAGCTCGGTCGCATTTCTATCACACCCACTACATTGTGGGTACTCTCCAAAATACATGTTTCACTTAATAATATGCGTTGACATATTATTCACGGCCCGATACAGTACAACTATGGTGCATCGATGCCCATACCAAAGCTTACAAGTGTCCATCCCCTTCCTATAATACCATGCATTCTCCCACCACAGCCTGCCTCCTATTCGTCCAAAAAAAAGGGATGAACAAAAAGTATATATTTATTTATTTATTTTTTCATTTTCAGATACAAATAAGGATGAGTGAAATTAAAAATATACATGAGTAGCTATTTGCACCAGTTTAAAGTGCGAATAAATTGTTTAATAGTTTTCTGTGGTGTCTATTTAAATGTGTGTGGTATCTGTAATAATGTCTCATTTAAAATTAAAGTGTGATTAGCTTGTTGTATGTGGTGTCTGTTTAAAATGACAATAAATAGTTGATTTAACAAGAAAAAAAATAAAGTGCAAATTACTTGCTGGGTGTGGTTGTTTAAAACAAAAATGAGTAGTTGGATTGCGTCAGTTTAAATAAAAATTGTTTCCTACTGTCTTCACCAGCCTACTTAAACCGCTAGTTTGTTTACATGGAACATGAGTCGTTATTAAGTCAGTTTAAAGTTTAAATGAGTAGTTGTTTGAATCTATAAAATATTGTTTGGCTGAGTGCAAACTTGCGAACTTGCAATTGCAATACCGAGCCAATATTCTCAAAGGGTTGCACAACTTTCAGCAGAATGAACAAAACGAAAAAGACGTGCACACATTAATTTTATGAACGTGGTTGACGTAAAATGCATTTTAATAAGCATGTGAAGGCCTTGGAAGAGTCTTGCACAACACTCACGAGTGTGTCGTGATTTCCTGTTGGCATCACCAACCTAATTAAATCTCGAGTGCAGAGGCATGAAGGCCTTGGAGTTTCTATAAATTGCACAACTTTCATAAAACGAACAAAACGAAATAGCCTCGCGAGTGCAAAAGCATTAGTAATAACCTTGTAAAGGCCTTGGAGTTGCACAACACTATTGCCTGTTTTCCTCATCAACATACTTAAATCTCAATTATAGAGGCGTGACATGTTAACCTTGTGGACACCTTGGAGTTTCAACAAATTGCACAACTTTCATAAAAACGAACAAAACGAAAGAGCCTCGCGAGTGCAAAAGCATGAAATACATTAGTAATAACCTTGTAGAAACCTTGGAGTTGCACAATACTATTTCCACTTTTCCTCGTCGACATACTTATTTCTCTAGTGTAGAGGCGTAACATGTTAACCTTGTGGACACCTTGGAGTTTCAATAAATTGCATAACTTTCATTAAAACGAACAAACCGAAAGATCCTTGCACAAAACTCGTGATTCCGAGGCATTGATGAGTGAAATGAATTAATTATAGTCCCTCGCTCTGACCCAGTAAAAGATTTAGAGTTTCCAAGTCTTGATTTTTTTTTTTGTGCTCATTATTGGTTATGCAACTCATTTTAGTGGCTGGTTATTGGTTTTTGGTTTAAAGTTTAAATGAGTCGTTGTTGGATACGCAACAGGAAAATTTGGCAACAAATTACTTCCGCTCCGGGATGTGCCCCAGGAAACAAATGGGAAAGTTTCCAATTGTTCCTTTTTCAATTTGGGTACGCCACAGGAAACAATTAGGTGTTTGTAAAAAAAATTCGGGAGGGAAATGGATACGTAAATCGGAACAAATTAGGCGTGGTGCCATTTTCCACCTGTCGGTTTGGATATGCAAACCCACCACTTTTCAATTCAGGTCATTTTTCATGTGTATATGCATAAAGAAACTTTTGGTAAAACAAGTCACTTCCACACTGGTATATGCCCCGGGTAACAAATGGGAAAAGTAAACAATTGTTCCGTTTTCACTTTCGGAATGTCACAGGAAACAATTAGGCGTTTGTAAAATTCTTTCAGGAGGGAAATGGATACGTGAATAGGAACAAATGAGGCGTGGTGCCAATTTTCACCAGTCGGTTTGGATATGCAAACCCACCACTTTTAAATTCAGGTTTGTTTTTTATGTGGATAGGCATACAGAAACTTTTGGTAAAAAGCAGGTAATACAGGCAGGGTGGTTACGCAGGGAGACATTTGGAATTTGTTTTGGCCTTCTCCGGACTTTAGTTGGATACGAAATGGACAACTTTTTTGGGTGATTTGGGTATGCAATGCGATATAATCACCCAATTTTCTCGTCCACACAGACAATTCTCGAATTCACATTCTCACTTATACCTTATTTTTTCTGTATACATTTTAATTTACAGTGTCTAATTTGATATCTGGACTTTCGTATTTGCGTATTTCCTCTACTAATTTGGGTATTTAAAATTTAATCTACGCTTCCTGTTACACTATAAATTAGTTTATTTACTACATTTTAAAGCTATTTTCATTTTGTCTTAAACATTTGCACTTGCACTCACTTGGCTACTCAGTCCCTCGATTAATGCTCCAGTGCTTCCAGTTCAGCAGACATTTATCTCGCTAACAATCACTGCAATGTTTGTAAAAGTTGCCTTAATGTATAGGTATACAGCTATTAAAATTAATATTTCTTCATGACACTAAATACTAGCCTATCGCCTAACTTAATTTACAATTTTTAAATAATTAATTGCCTCCATCCCACTTCCGACAACATTGTTCGGTATCACCATGGGCATATCCGAGTTCGTGAAGGATTAAGGTCTTAATAAATCCAAAAGACTAAAATTTAATTTTAAAATTTTTATAATGCTATAAAATACAGACATATATTATCTAAATTATTAAACTATCTATTTTTTCTCTTAATGTGTGTTATTCACAGTGAGCGCAGTACTTAATATCAATCTCAATTCTTATTAATTTCCTTATCATTGTCATTATATTGGTTACAGTCAATTCACACTTACTATCTACACATATTCAATTCGACTGTCTGTCGCCATCATACCAAATGCCTGTCATTCATGCATCCATTTAAATAATCCCGCACGTCATTCCCACTCTCTACTGTACCGATGCGCAGTCCACGGACTGCACTCTCGCTGGTAAATGTCGTCGCCGCTCGTCGCTTTGTCGGTAACACACACCTGGCGGTTAAATCCCTGCATGGCTCTAGACTCCAGACTGCTGACTCAGAGGCCCACCATGGCTTAAATAGATCCGGTGGCCAGGTGCAGAAGGTTCCCCGCACCACGTGTCGCGCTGAGGCAGGGCGAGGGCGATAACCAAAATATTCTTGCAACGATAACACCGGGCATTTGGATCTCCAAGGACAGGAAGAGACACGAGTCCCAATAGGATTATCGCGGTATGAGTTGCGGCCCCCTTTGTATACCACCACTCACTTCTCGGGTTACCAGTGATGCCCTTGACCCACTGTGATAAGCACGCTCCAGCGTGATGGGGCAAGGTAAGCGACGCAGGGTGGCCCCATGTAACATTATAACATACAAACTATTTAGTTAATTTTAATATCCAAGCAACTGAACAACAAACTAACAGAGCTACCTTAGACCTTTTCATTTCTTGGTAGTCAGGCTCCGGAATAATGAACCTTGAAGGGGGTGGGTGGGTACTAGTGTGGAGGTGTGATGGGTGCGCTTCAAATTTGCCAAATGCTGTAATATCGGGAGACGATTTTTAACATTATGATAGCTTATCATATTAATGTTTAAATTTATAAATTTATCCTGCACGTCCAAAAATAAAGTGACATTCCTTACTTATAAAGAAAACATGCACGACATTAAAACTTCATACACTTTCTGTTGATGTGGTTCTGTTGTAATACGTTCATTACAAAAACAAGAATTTTTATCTATTTGCAATATATATTCATTATGCTTGGGCAACTAATAAATAATTATCACAAAGAAGTGGTAGGGTAGCATTCCGGCTACACTACGCCGCTGTTTAGTGAGGATTGAATGCACTTTCTTGTTATTTAAATATGCATAGAATGTGAATAGAATTGGCATTTATAAGTTTAACATCAGCCTTTAAGCGATATGTGTTCATTTTTGAGGGAATATGTGTATAATCTAAATATATCTATTTACAATGATATATAATTGCACTATTTCAGGCATGAAAAATTTTAATCAATTTTCTGAAGAATTTTCCTGACACAAGTAGGCTAATAAATTTAATAACTAAAGATGATTAGGGATGCATTACATACATACTTGACATCAACTCAAAATGTCATAATTGGTGAGATTAAAAACTATAATGACTTTAAATTAAAGTTTTCCTTATTTGAAGGTTATTACATAATTGAAAACTCATCAAAATTGAGTGATATTTATCTAATCACAGGCAACAAAACTTGACAAAATGTTTGTATAATAAATCATTTTATTTGCACTTCAAAACAAAGTACGAAATACAGCAAACAATTTCAAACAATTTTGGTTAGATTTTTTAATCTAATTTTGCAGATTCGATAGATAAATTCAGTGATTCAATGATAAAGAAAGGATACCACTGTATGAGTCATATGATATCACTGATATCCCATCTATCATGCACATCATGATTGAAAGAAACATTCCCAAAAATAAATATTCCTAAAAACATATCAAAAATATTTGTAGCATAACAAATTACAAGGCTGCCAAGATATTTTAGAATATTTAAGTTACTCTTGCTGCTAACTCCAGTTTAACACAATACAGAACACATAAAATAAAACTTAAGTAGGCAAATTGGCAAAACATAATACAGCCAACTATCAGAGTATTCGAGAATAATGTATAAAGCACAAAAATTCCTGGGTATAATAAAAGTATACAAAAGATATAAGACTTAATTTTATTTTGCAGCAACATATCTCATGGGATGCCTGCTCGAGAGCGATTTTTCATATTTAAGTAGCAATTAAGAGGAATTATTCTAAAATACCTTCCAAAAATAAAATATTTAACCATTTGATTAAGAGCATGACCTCGACATCGTTGAGATTTGAATATCATATAACTTTAATCACTCCATGTGTTGAAAAATCACTATATAACACTAAAATCTTTCAATAACATTTGCTGAGAAAGAGTACATAATATATTATAATAATAAACAAAATTTAATTAAAAGATATAGGTACATCCATTTGAAATGCCAGTTTCGCAAAACCATGCGATAATGAGTAAGTGTAATTACTGAATTGAAAATTAAATGTGTGACTAATAAAGAAATTAGATCATCACATTTACAGAATAACAAGCACAAATATGTTTGAACGATAAATTTCTTTCCTAATGTCTCCAATTTGGTCCCAAAATATGGGATGGCAATAATACAAATATGAATACACACTTAATTCATTAAATCACAGTTTGTTTGCTGGTTCCCAGTTTTCACCTGCATGGTGAATACACTGTACACCACACGCTATTTAAATCGCTTGGAAATATACATTTCTGTCCGTTACTAAAGTAATAATAAACCATTAGTGAATAGCCATTGTTAAAATGATTTACAGACATGACACTTACTAATTAAAACAATTACATAAAAACAGATAAAATTATAGCGCGGCAATCTTTCACAGTCTTTTAATCTTTGAAATAACCGTAGTAAAAGTGATAATAGTTACATAAATGTACACTTTTTTGTATTAATTAGAGGAACTGTGATATCGTTTCTGCTGAAAGTTACACATGAAACAAATAAAATACAACCTTCTCTCGTGAATGTGCAGTGAAATAATGACTTTAAATTGAAATTACACAAACGATGACGATATAAAGTAAAAGAATGTTTACGTTAAAACCAAATAAGTACGTGTTCTTATACACTCATCGTTAAAAATATTCACTTAAGGGTAACGTCTCAGTATAACGGTCAAACATGTCGTAGTGGTTGCATTTTAAAGAGTATTTTCGTTGCAAAGAATTCAAGTCAGTGTTCAACCAACGCTCAGCTTTCTTTTAGCGCTTCTATGCTCTTAATATTTGCAGTGTTTAAAATCATGGCTTACTTCATTGGTAACAATTGAGAGAGCTTCAAAATGGCGCATAATGCATGCCCGAATGGGTTCTTCGCCATGGCATCATATCCTGAGGTAAATGTGGTAGACGTCGATAACGTTCGTTGCTGTTGCTAGATAAAGGGATTTACATTGAGATGTAAACCTTTGATATTCAGTAAGGTGTCAATACATGAGTATTAGACAAAATATTATAAACAATTTGGAGTATAATATGTAACACTGTGGAAATAAAAAGCAACTATTAATAGTATGCACTCAGAACAGCGTATGTTTTATTTTACTTAATTCATCCCTTGGTTTTTGTGTGTGTGTACGAATACCTGCCTTTGTGTGTATGTGTTTGTGTCCTCCTAAGATTGATTCAACGCGTGCACCAAATTATTACCAAGTCACCCGAATTTGAAACTTTTCATCCCATCTTGACACATTCTAACAAAATGGCGCCCATTATAAATTCTTGAGTTGTATATCATATTTCAAGAACGAGTTGACCTACATGAACTAAAATTGATGATGTGACAGCTCACGCCAACCTTTGCAACATAAACTAGTTCCCTGTTCGGTTTGGCTTTCTGGAAGACAGCGCCGCCTGAATAAAGATTTGACATCACACATCCGGAACAACTCAATCTATTCCCGTTAAATTTGTCACAAGAGAAGTGTTATGGAAGGCCACAAAAAGTTTTGTTATATCGTTAAATCTGTAATTTATTTTCAAAATGTTGGCCGTATAAATGTTTTAGATTCGTATGACAAACCTATCAAACACTTAGATATATTAAAAATATTTTGATATTCGGGCACCTAAGTGCTCGTTGCAATAAATTACATTTGCTAATTTACATAACCTCATGTTTTCATTTTGTAAGAAAGTTCTTCTAAAAAATTAAACTTTCACAACATATCTCAAAAAATGCTCAACTGACTCCCGCAAAATTTGGAGCGTGTGTATTGCTATGGTAGGCGTCTATTTCTAAATGACGAGTTGATAAATATTTTTTAGTTATGCGCGAAATATAAAGAACCTTTAAACTTATCTAAAACCAATCTTTATTATGGCAGTATTCGTTTATATTATTAAACATGTAAATTCACAAACTCTTTGAACTACGAATTTGTAATACATCACAAACTGCAAAACAAATCTTTAACATCATACATCGGGAACTACTAAACAATTGCAGCCGAATTTGGCAAACAAACGGTGCTTCAGTAGGGTGCATACACTTATAAAATTTTAGTAACTAGACACCTACTCAAAATAGTTGTATAGTAATTTTATGCTACTTTTTACATTTACAGAACCATTAGATTTATTTAATCTTATATTGGAAAATTTGGATGTAATTATTGTAAGCATTATAAATAAATTTTTAGAACCATTTCAACCACCATTTTGAAAGATAGTGCCACATTAAGTTTACAGTTTTAATAATGTTTCTGGAACTACCGCAACGAACTCCAGCAAATCTGACATACATATTGTTCTTTCACAGGCATCCTGTATTAATGAATTTTAAATGCACGAGATAAATATTTTCAAAATGACTGTTAATTATACTTTGTTACATATTTTATGTGCAATAAATAGAGCTATCCAGCCCAAATAATTGTCGTAATTTCTAATTGTGTGTACTAAATATGCTAATTGATTACGTTTTTAAAAAACAATTAAGAAAAAATTTAATTGACTTAAACCTTGCATATCATTAACATTAAACGTGCAGAGCCCCAATTTGCATGCAAAAAATACTATGAGATGCATACTTAATATTTTTAAAGCTGTCATACATTGAAAAATGACTATATTATAACCGTAGTGTATATGCAGCATCTGTAGCACCATACATTTTTTTTTAAAGTACAATTTGGTGTCCTGGAAGTACCTGCACTGGGATTCAACTCACTATAGCTTCAAATGTGGGTCATTTTTTAAAGTAATTTCAGTGTAGAAATTATATTTATAAGCCTAAACCATGTCTCCAGAACTACTTGAACGGTTACCATCAACCCCAGTGGAATATTTCTTCTGTTAATTCATTTTAACGCACAAATTCCTACCTTATGAAAATTCCTTGCATAAAGGATTAATTACATCGAAGATCTTACGGCCATATTCTGGACTCCAACCCATACTCAGATCATTGGTACGTCATCATCTTCCTGGCCATCATATAATCTTCGGTACAATAAATACCACCTGGATTTGCGATTTCGAATGTTGGGACATTTAACTTATTGGGTTTGTTCAGGTAAGCTTCCTCTACGTTAGATTCTCGATTTTCTCATAAATGGGAAAACAAACATAGCTTTTCTGTCTGGAAACACTGAAATATTACATGTATTTATAACAAACTAAAATACTTTCAAGCATTTGTAACATGTTATTTTCTCTCGACTAAAAATAATATTATCTATATCTATGATATTCTAAGATATGTTTTATCTTTCTAAGCAGATTTGTAACAGTTTACTTCGTCAAATAAAATGTTACAAAAACTATATGTACAATTAAAATTAAAAAGAAATTATTTCTTGGTGAATTATCTCTTCCGAATGATTTATCAACCATTTTGTTATCATATATCTCAAATAACCAATTGAAATCATGTCGACATTAGAAACGATTTAAATGCACAAACATAACCTCACATCATCCAAGAATCACCACCACAGTTGCTGCAAAAGTTCTGATCAGCCCAGTAATAGGAACCTATTCTTGTGTTCAAATGAGAGGTTTGTTATTTTCAAACATATTTTGAGTTACAGAAAATGTTGCAACCAACGCCTAACTTTGAATCGATACTGGATCGGAAGAAAACCGGTCATTGTGAAACCGGACATATGTATATATATATATATATGGAGGGAACTCGATTATCAATCAGGGGTTGGAAGCCACTGAAACCCGACTCGGTGTTGATGGACCCGAGTCTTCGCGGAAGGTGTGTGAGCTGTCTCGGGGGCGGCCTGCTGGCCACACGAGCATTATGTCAGCATGATCGGCCACCGCTGGACCCCGCAGACAACGGCGAGGGGAAGGTAAGACACGAAACTGGAAATAAGTATGTGAGTGAGCAGTTACGAACCCAACTCGAGAATTTTCGTGCCTGCTCCACTTTCTACCCAGTACATTGAAACTTGTTTTTTTTTGTACACACAACTATTTCATAAGTACTTCCAACTAATTAATTCAGTTGCTGTAAACATTATACATATCAACGTAAAGTTAAATTAATATTTTATTTGGAGCGCGTAAGCATTTGGCTAGATGGAACAGTTTGATGTGTTTATAGATACAGAATCTGCGGCGGCAAGAAAAGCAAATTGGTCCAGTAGTGGCATTCATTTGGTTTGGCTGTTGGATAATCGGGTCACATGACTGCCTTCGTTAAAAAATACAGCTCGAGATTTTGTTTGTAATTTACATGGCAATTAGGATGGTAACAATGTTTGTTAGTGCACTAATTGATGATTGATATAATGGTATTGACAAAACAAAATGGAAAAGAAAATTAATGCTGTAAAACATGAAAATATTAATTCGTAGTTACAGACATTCTCACATCGCTAGTATTCACATTGAACAAGGTTGCTAAGGCGTGGAAGGCCCGGACGTAAAAGTTCTGGGTTCGAAATTAAGCCATGCTTTCATTTTATTCCTTTGTGATAACTGAAAGTGTTTAATGTACCTACGTACAACAATACAAATCCTAAGTTGCACTAACCAAATCTCACAAGTTCGTGGCAACGTTAAACGAACAACAAAATAATTTCGACTGGCAACTAAAAAGTTCATTTGTCCTTTTACAAATAATTTATTTGGTTGCACCTAACAAACTTTAATTTATTCAACAAAATATTTATTTCAGTGATAGCTCAGAGAGTTATGNATTTATTTGGTTGCACCTAACAAACTTTAATTTATTCAACAAAATATTTATTTCAGTGATAGCTCAGAGAGTTATGAGACAGTCTTTATAGAGTAAATCCACTTTAGTCTAGCGACTGAAGTATACGTTGTAATAGTAGCTCACATTTATTTTCGTTGTTAGTAGGATTTTTTTTGTATATGCTAACTGTTCCTCCACATTGATATCATTTGACTATTTTTTTTATTCAGTTATGACGCAAACTAATTTCTGCGAATTAAAGAATAAGAACCTTACCGAACGTTCCACGAAAAGGTAACTGGAACGTGTTAACTTATGATTAATTGCTTGGGGTTTACACATGGTACTTTCAAACATAGGGGCTACAATGCGTCAACACACCGACCAGTAATGCGATCTACATCATCATCAAGGTAATTAAAACATGTAATGATGCAATGTTCACGTGCGTCAAGTGAACGATATCTGTAGCGTATCCAAAGAGTAAACATCCGCTAGAAATTTACATGAGTTTCTTATTTACTTTTCAAGAGCTACAAACAACAGAAAATTCCTAATTTTGTGAGAAAGAAGCGTAAATCAACAATAAGTTCTGCAAAGTTTGTTAATTTTTTATCATTGTGGCTGTGCGTTGTAAATTAAAAACCATTATGAACAAAATCACACTCAGTGGTTTACAAAAATATGGGATATGTTATTGTGAACACAAATAGAGTCATGACACCTATAGATGAGTGACTCGTATAGATGAGTAATGCCTTTATTTAACTTTCTACTTTCTGAATAACAACACAATGTAAAATATCCCATTTATTTTTCTATACATGAGTAAAATATTGACTGGCCTGCCTACTATTAGTCACATTACAAATACTTTAACGATAACGGTGTTGGACCCCAAAGATTAATAACTTTATTTTTGTACCAAACATTGTTCAACACGTACACATTATATGTGATGATATTTTCCTAGAATAAAAACATTTTTCCACTTTATGTTTTTTTAATAATTTGATGTCAAATTCAAATTTTTTTCTGTTTTGCTGCAGCAATAATAAAAAATATTAATTAAGTTGTACAAATGAAAAAGTTACAAAGTAAACTAATGCCATGAATTATCGCGTGAAATATATGTTATCACCAAATAACAGTTCATATGTAAAAAAAACTTATATTTAACCATTTTTTCATCAATATGACTTGTTATTTGATGATAACATATATGTCACGCGGTAATCCATGGCATCAGTTTACTTCGTAATTTTTTCATTTGGTTAACTTAGTCAGTACTTGTTATTATGGTTGTAGCAAAACAGAAAAAAATTGAATTTGACATCAAACTATTAAAAAAATATTAAGTGTAAACTTTTTATTTCAGGAAAATGTCATCACATATAATGTTTGGCACAAAAAAACTATTATTAATTTTTTTATGTCCAACACCCTTAAGAAAGTATTGACAAACTGTTAGCTCATTTTAACTTAAATTCAATATTACATTGAAAGACGTGTGTGAGCAATCTTCATGTTAGCCAATGGAGTGAGCTGAGCGACATTATACCAGTCTTTTTTCTTATTAAGCGAAAAATTACAACTAATGGAGAACTATGTCCCATTAATTACTACAAATGCAACAGTCAAGCTCAATAGTGTTTCAGTTAATGTAAGGTTGCATGCTTGAATAAAACTGAGTATTATTAGTCAAAGTTTGACCTGTCATTATGTGCTGTTTTGTTTGAGTACTATTCTGATTTTCGGTGCACAGTTTTGTGAAAATATGAAATGGATTTAAATAGTCTAATTCAAATTTCCCGAACACAGGTGCAGATGATTTTGGTGTAAGATTTTCAGACTTCCGCCGTTCTATACATGGATGTAGTTTTAATGGAACTGTGCGAATTACCGTTCCTATTTGGTGGCACACGTCAGTATTTATAGCCTTAAAATACAGAGTTTCAAATAACATATTTCTTAGAAAAACACATTGATAAAATCGAAACACACAAAGTTGATTTATTTGCACTCGTATTGATTGGGTTGAGAATAACAAATGAAAAAGTACAATATCGACGTTACTGTGCTCTGTTCGCAAGTAGCAATTTTAAACGTGTCTACGAAACCAAATGCTTTATTGGTAAGTAAAGGAATTGAAATAAATTATGTCGTATTTGATAAAAGACCTACTAATTCAACGAATCGCTATAACACGAAATTTTTCCTGAATTCTTGACCTCTAGTTAATGCCTTGAATTGCAGTGGAGGCGACCGCTGCATGCTAACGTAATGTAACTAGAAAGTGGGATTGCTTTGTCGGTACTTAATGTAGAAGAAGAGTTACTTCCAATGCACCACTACAGCCGACTGTACAACCAAATCATTACAAAATGGTACACACAGTACCAAAAGTGTCAGAAAAGTACGATATATATTGCATATTAAAGTGCATGTATTTTGTAACACTGTAAAATATATTTTTCAAAAATGTAGATAGTTCAATGATTAAAAAAAAATAATTTATAAGTTTATTTTAAGTAAAATTTAAAACTTTTTCGGTTTTGGATTCTTTAAAAAGCACATTTTTCGAAGCAACCTTCATCAAGCAAGACCTTCGTAATAATCACTCTAGTTGTATGTAGTGTTAAATCAGTAATAATATTTACAAATATATTAAATAATTGCTTTTATGTACATCCACTTCAGCGACGGAAGTTATCNATGTACATCCACTTCAGCGACGGAAGTTATCATTTTCATAACTGAAATAAAAGTACGTTAAATCAATGAACTATATTTTTTAAACATTCAAATGAGTAAATGCTAGCAAACGATTTTAATATACTAAAATTATTGTGCATTCTTCTTTCGTATGCAAAATAATTCGTACTTTTATGACAATTTTGGTAGTGTTTGCACTAATTTTTACTGAGTTCTGCGTATTGCACATTCGGGCGCTACGCTCAATTGAAAGCCACTCTACTTCCACCTCAAGTAACAGCGGCTTCATATCGCTGCAAAACAAAGCTATAACCTATACTATTTCGTATACGACATATTCTAAAACAATCATTTCTTAAAATTAGATGATTTTAAAGACGTGTAGGTGATAACACCTTTAACAGTTTACACTTACACATTTAATATAATTACCTCGCGTGATTTTATGTACTTAGAAGAATTATCAGTCATATTTATATCATACGATTTGAAAACTGGAGCAACACACGCATGTGAGCTATCTTAAAATTGGAAGTGCATTCACGCAGTACAAAACATAAAGGAAAGTTACTTCTAGAAAGCTTTTATTGACTTCATTGTTCCGGGTTCACACATGCAGCGTACCCCCGCAGTTAACTAGCCAGCAGGATAACACTAGACCATTTATTGTTGCCTACGCCTTTGTTACAGTGCCAGAGTGCAGTTGAGGGGGATAACTACTAACAAGTAATGAAAAACCGTTGACATGGGCTGGGTGTTTTAAAATATGCCCGTATAAATTACAACTTACACGAAAATACAGTACTGCAAGTATGGTGATATTTTTGTTTTGTAAAATAGACACAGAATTCCACACACACGATTCTGCTACGCCATTTCCGCTACATCTTCTGTCATAAAATGTTTAAAAAATGTAATATTTCAAAACGATATGTTTTTTAAATTAGTGCTATGACTTTTTATCTGGTAAGTTGTATGAAACACCACGAAACGAGTTGTAATAAAAACGGAGACGTCTATAATTTCATTTTTTTTTTACTTTGGGAATCTTGACATTAACATGGTGCGTAAGAAAAACAATAGCAAATCCTTTCTTAAAGTAAAATTAAAATAATTTAATTAATTAAATACAAAATATAACGAAACGCTTGCTCCAAAATGATATTAACAAGTTTCTGGGGTAATAGGAATGTTTTCGTGCTCCATATTTTTAACCCACATTTTATTTTGAAGCAGATATTCGGGAAACATCCCAAAATGCCGGCAGTTATGGTTCGAAAGAAATAATTTTATACCCATGCATTTAAAAGCTCCTTTTACAATTAAGTAATTATTTATAACATGTTGAAAAATAGTTTATGAGTTTTGTTCTTGAGTTGAGCATGATAACCATTTCGTCTGTCATTTCTCATAAATACTACCAGGTCTCCAAGCCAATATGTAAAATTATGAGTAAGTTATATTTTCCACCGGTAAGGTACTTAATCATTAATGCGATCTAACAACGAGAATGACTACTTTTCAGAAAAATTTTATACAAAACAAAAAAAATGCGCGTGCTTTCCTTCCACCAGGTTAAAAGGTTACGGCTCTAACACAATTAATGGACGGGTTAGGTCTGTTGACTTCGCAATGAGTACTGCAATAATAGAGATAATAAAAAATTCATACACTGCAATGAACCCTGTTATAGGAGCGCCAAATATCAAACGAGCGTGCTTGCTTACAAAACGTCAGTTTCAGATCACGTACTATAACAATTCAATGTAAGCATTTATATTCGACACAACTGATAAAATGAAAGTACAATGACGACTTCAACACATTATTTTAAATGAAAATTATTAATACTGAGACATCTTAAAACTTTAAACAACAGAAAATATTAGTCTTTGTCTAAATAGTTTATTCAATTTCTAAGCACATTTTGCTATGCTTAATTACTGGTTATTGTTGTCAATAAAATGTCGCTTATAGAAATAAATTATTTTAAGGATGATTGAGTTTTCGGTTCCTGTTGATTGCGTTGAACAATTGTATAATTTCATTCAAAACTATTTATAATTTTTACATAAAAAACTCAATAGTTCACAAATTAAGGTTTGTGAGCTTACAACATATTACCAATGGCTTCTGTGATAGCTAAAACAATAAATGGTACAAATAGAAAATAATACATCAGATTTGCCTGCTTAGTCTAATAAAATTGCAAGTGAAACACGGCGAAGATATAAGCAGTGTTCTCATCTCTACTATATAAACTAGCACAGTTCTTAAACAAATGAAACTACAGTAACTGCAGAGTGTATAGAGTATTTTGAAATAAAAATTAAAAGGAATAACAATATGAAAAAGTTTAAAGCAATTAAACTTCAAATTTAACTAAATATGCAAGTAAATGCATTTACCAACAATATAGAGTACCTGAAGCGTACATTGTAACAATGATTTACTTAATTTGCTGATGCGGAGATCCTCCATTCACCTGAAAACAGGCTTCGTCAAAGATTATATGTCACATTTAACACAACCTCTTTTTCAAATAATTTCCACCTAAAAAATATTTTTAGAATGCAACAGTAAAACTACGTTGGAACACTATTCAAATTTGGTTAATGTGAATAGCGTTGACAACAGCTTTAAAGAATTTATTTAAATTTGTTGCATGGGTACCACACACACAGCATACTAATATGTTGGTGAAATTGCCATACGTAAACACATAGTCGCTTCGCCCTTATTATTTCTGAGCGTAATTAATTCGAATGTATAATTACATTTTATTTCTGACATTAACACTTTCGTGTGCAGATCACAATTATTATTACAGTCTTGACGAAACAATTGCTTGTCACTCAGGTTTTATAAACCCTTTCACTAAGTTCACGTGCCGCAATAAATTCTTGCAATGGGGCATTTATAACAGTTCCAATATTAATATTTAAATCGTGTTTCGCACCAGTTGCGATAAATGACGAAAAAAATACGCATCGTTCGAATGACGTCGAGAGTGTGGCATAACAAGTGAAGTTGAATTGGCGAGTGTCAATATACCATACAACCAAATTAAAGTTTCCTAACAGCCACTCATCACTGAGACCAGCGGTAGTTAAGATTTTCATTGTAACAGTAATTATAGTACTCATTTCCGCAGGGGGCGTAACATTATTGACTTTTGTCCTTCAAGCCCAGGAGGTGTTCGCTTGTCATGAGAGTGGTGGAAGTGGGTTGGTGGGCATAGTTCCTGATCTGATGCAGAGAGATCAACTGATTGGGGAAGCTATTGGAGGAACTGGTTTTTGGCATGTCGATGGCGGCGCCGGCGCCGAGTCCGGAAATATGCCCCGAGGAGGTGACCACCTTGGAGGTCGGGAAGGAGATGGCTTCGTAAGGCAGGTAGGCGGGGCGCGCCGCCGTCGTTGCCATGCCCAACTGGTGGTGGTTGAGGTGGTTGAGCGGGTGGTGCGCCGGCGCCAGCCCCGCCATCGACTGGATGGGCGTGAAGGCCGACGTGGACGACGGCGTCGTCGAGCTCTTGATGGCGGACGAGTTGATGAGGCTGACGGTGGCGGCCGCCAGGCTGGAGTCGGCGTACGCCGCCGACGGCGACGATGACACGATCACCTGCGAGGTGGGTGTGGGTGGCGGCGCCGGCGGCCCGTGCTGCTGCTGAGGCGGCGGCGGTGGCTGGTGCATGTGGCCTGGGTTCTGGCCGCGCGAGATGGCCNGTTCTCGTTGTTCCAGAGTATCCTGGACGCGTCCTCGCTCGCGCCCCTGCAGTAGTACGAGCTCCACTGTTGTTGCTGCTGCTGCTGCTGCTGCTGCTGTTGCTGCTGCAGGCACGCCTCGTGCTGCTGGTTCATGGCCTCCACCAGCGAACTGGCGGTGTCGGGGGACACCTTGGGCCAGTAGGGGTGTGCGTGCGGTTCGCCGCCGTGGGTACCACCTGCCGCCGCCGGGTTGGCCGCGCCACCGTTGCCGCCAGCCACCGCCGAGATGTTGCGGTTGTTCAAGCCGATGCCGGTGATGGGCGGCCGCTTGTCCGTCCGTTCCGCGTGTTTCTGCATGTGCTTCGTCAGGTAGGTCTCCTGCGTGTACGACTTGCCGCAGTACTGGCAGATGTGCGTCTTGAGGTGCTTCGACTCTTTGTGCTTGGGAATGTGTTCGAGGAGAGAGGGCTCGTCGGAAAAGCACTTGTAACACGAGTTGCATTTGTACGGTTTGTCTGTCTGGTGGCAGCGCGAGTGGCTCTGCAGGTTGCTGAGCTGAGAGAAAGCCTTGTTGCAGCCCGGGTGGCGACACTTGTACGGCTTGTCGCCTGTGTGCGTACGGATGTGCTGCTGCAAGTGCGACAGCTGGGTGAACTTCCTCTGGCAGATCTCGCAGCGGTAAGGCTTGATACCCAGGTGGATGCGCGTGTGCTGCGACAAGTACGAGCTGTTCGCAAACGCTTTGCTGCACTGCGAGCACTTGTAAGGCTTGGCTTCTCGCATGTGGATCTGCGTGTGCAGTTGCAGGTCGGCCTTCGATCCGAAAATCTGCAACATGGAAAATTCAGCATTTGTTAAAATTGATTCATCACCTCCTTCTGCAATGAAAAATAAACAATATGTGTAATATAATGAATTGTTTTCTAAATACGAACATTCTTTGTGACATCAAATTAACATTTGAAGAATACTACTATATGGCAACTTCCGGTTTGTATGAAGAACTTATGGAATAAGACATATTAAATTTTTATAAAGAACTTGCTATCTGTTGGGTAACTCTCAATCACCTGACAACTACACAAGTATGTATGTAATTATAAACACGTAAGGACTACAATTTCCAATAAAATTATATTTCACACACAAAAAAAAAAACATATTACTACAACTGGTATTAGTTCTAAATTAAGAAACAATACGTCTGTTTCAAGAAAATTAAATAGGTTTCAGCTTTTTATTTCGCACATGAAAGTCATAAGGGAGTCTACATTTCATATCATTTCAAAGGTTTTTGCAATGGAGAACGGAACAGTCCGACTTCTTGTATGCTACCTAGAATGTTATGTAATATACTTCTATATATACATTTTGTATTCAGTGTGATACTAAATAAGTTTTCTTCGCTGATAATCTGAAAGAATGCTGACCCCAGAAGAACAAGCAGCAGTAGTTTGTGCTCACGTACGTAGACTGTATTACGAATAGGTGCGAGAAGACTTTGCCCCTAAATTCAGGAAATCAGACTATCTATCAAGACCACAGTCAACAATTTCAAGCGAACCAGTAGTGCTGCAGACAAAGAACGTTCAGGGAGGCCGCCCGTAAACACCATAAACCATCTGATATTTAAGGAGACGATGACATGTAGCCCCACTGCATCGACCAGGAGACTTGGTAGGGAGATTGTCATCCCACATACCACCGTGNACTTGGTAGGGAGATTGTCATCCCACATACCACCGTGTGGTTAGCGGTGACGCGGAATTAAGTGTAAGGACATTTCGTGTTTGCAGGAGGAGCTGCTTTTGGCAACACATGTCTGGATGTGTCGCAACAACGTCTGGAGCAACAGACAGTGGGTGATGGGATTATAGGTACAGTTGTTTTCCAGCAGAATGAAGCAGCACCCCGTTTTGCCATAACTGTTCACGACTACCTGAATCACACCTTTCCCAGGAGATGGAAAGTTCGCGGCTCGCAGAGGTTTTAGTGACCCCACTTACTGTACCTGACCACCCTTGCTTGACTTATTTGCCTGGGGGTTCAGCAAGCCTGAAGTCTACCAGGTGAAGATACGCAGCATTGAACAGTTGAAACACTGGATCCACGCCACAACAGCTGAGATTACACCAGCTACGCTGGAGAAAGTGTTTCGGACTGCGGTGGAGCGCTAGGCACTGTTGCAAGACTTGGCAAGTGGTCACATTGAGATGTACTGGATTTGTGTCCTATTGTGGTGGATGTTACAGCCACACTCTTTATTGTGTAATAAAACATTTTTCACAACAAAATGTATAATCACTTTAGAATCATCATGTAGAAGTTCTGAATAATTCCCGGTGTACATGGTAGTGGATGTGCCACTTTAAATATTAACTGTCTCCGCCAACAACGATATTACATCTGGCTCTGAAAAGACAATTTTTTGTATAGCAAAAAAACTGCATTTTAAAACCCGTTGAGTAAAAGTAGATTATATTGTTATGACATTTAGCATGCACCGAAATGCATGCAACTATTTCAAAACAAACTATACGCATGTATCCATTCCGGGTGCTTGACAAAGCACATTTTGCAGGAAAACTTTCATCAAGTAAGACAATCATACTAATTACTAAGATTGTATGTAAGAAAAAATCAGTTCAAATATTTGGGAATCTTATTAATGATTGATTATATTAAAATCCATTTCAGCTACAGAAATGATAATTTTGGTGGCTGAAATGGATTATTTAGTTAAACTATTTGTAAACGTCATTACTAAATTTTAGTGTATACAATTCAAGTAATTATTATGATGATAATGCTTCATGTAGGCTTTTAGAATAATGTGCTTTATAAACATCCAGAATGGGAAAATACGCATAACTTCAAATAAAAATTGACTTACTAATTGATTTATAAAAAGTTTGAAAATTAAATACTAGCAAGGTATTTTCAATTATAACAACGTATGTACTTTATTCTTTCATGTGCAACATAAATATTATTTTCTGGCAATTTTGGTAGTGACTGTGAAACTTTTTAATTCACTCTGCGTGTTGTACATTCTGGTGCAATGTTCTACTGGAAGACACTCTTCTTCTATCTTAAGGGTGTTCAGGTGTCAAAAATTATTTGCTTCATCTTTAGCATATTACTTATTGTGACATAAAATAATGGTATGGCAAGTATGAAAACGGCAGAATAGTACTTAAGTAAAATTCATAACAGGAAATACATATATTTTGAATTTGTCAATATTTTTAATATGAAGCTTAACATTTAACAAACATTATACATTAGGCTACAGCTTAAAATAATTCTCCATGTCATCAGAATGTCATGAGAGTATCTCCTTCTTATTTCTTTATGCTGTTCACATGTATTTAAAAAAATAATTTTGAGATTAAATTCAGTGCCAAAATTGCCCAAAGTTAAACCATTGTCACACGTAATACAACTGTAGGATTAAGAAGAAAGTGCCAACACGATACTTATGTGACTTCAAGATATATTTTAGCTGAAGCCAAGTTTTGCTTCAAGATAATTATTTGAAACATATGAATCAATATTTCGTTTTGAAATTCTGATATGTACCTTAAAATTCACGTTGAATGCATTTTCGAATGATTTGATATTGTTATCAAGTTACCGTTGATATTATTGTACGCAACCTTTAAAAATCCAACAAGTTTAGAAAAAAATTTACTCTTGAGCGACTTTAAGGACGCTGGCCAAGGAAAATGTGTAATTTTTTATTTATTCCATATACTGTTAAACTTTCAGACATTATCAGTATGATTACTCTTTCCTCAGAAAAAACTTAGCCTATATTTTTCGCATTTATACATGTAAAAATCACAATTTTTCCTTTTTATAAATATACAAATATTAACATTTTATAAATGAGTTCTCAACCTCTTACATTAAGCATATAACACGCAATTAAAATTACGCACAAAAATATTAACCAACTTGTAAAATGTAAGTTTTCTATAATCGTACATTGTCAGAAGCTACTATGAATCAGAAATGGTGACGTTAAAACAAAGAATTACTGCAAATGGGATTACGCCGTGCCTTAAGTAGGTGATGGGAAGTGCAGAGGATGACGTAGGGTGCTGGACTTGTCGCGGGGAGGGTGGAGTACATACGCGAACGCGGGCATACGAGCGCAGGGAACGGCGGCTGTATGTGGTGACGAGAGTTGGGCGGGGAGATAATGTTGCTGGACCCATTGTGCAGCACGGGGGAAAAAAAAAGGGGGGGGGGAGAGAAACACCCGCCATCGATCCCCAAAGATGTCAGAACCGGACCGTCCGCGCTGCATGACGCGATCCTACACTAGGCCGGCGATCTTCTGGCAACTGCAGGACAACTATAGTCCGTTCACGGTTACTTTCCAACTTGTATGACGCCCTGCTGCAAGTTCTACTTCCGGGATTTTCCTCAGCCTCGTGCAAACAAAGCTTAACCGAGTCTAGATATCAAAGGGACCACGCACCGCAATTAAGCGCACTCAGTGTAATAATATTTCACATAAGAACTACTTCTTATTAGGCATTACCAACACACCTATTTCCACTCTGCTTTTATTCATATTGCCTATAAATGAAATATTCGAATGTATATATAAAGTACAAGTAAATGTTCAATTAAACCAAAAACAAGGTGCTTTTATGTTAACACAAGTACAAAACGCTTGTGACACATTACATATTTAGGAAACCACAAATCACGTCTTACATAAGGTGATTTTTTGAATGTTGGAGTCAAAAAGTAGGAAGAAACAGCGAATAGGATATAAAATGCTTACTGCACTCTTTCGTAATACTTTCTTTAAAGTGACAAATACCAAATAATCACACAGAAATTTACTTTTGTAGTTTTACAAAAACAATTTTTTGGAAACCCTGCTGTCAGAAAAATCTTTCTTTAAAAAAAAAGGCCAATTTATTGTAAAATCTACAATGTGTATGTTTGTTATTTACAAATTATAAGCTTGCATTTCAAATTACATTTTTAAAAGTTGAAATTAAATTTTTTTTGAGTTCGACTTTTATGAATAAATAGGAGATAAGGAAGGGGGAATTATTTCAAAATATAATTCACGAATAAACAAGTTTTTGCGCCTTACCGGCAAGAAGACTCGGAACCCAAATCCCACGTGTCTTCAGCACACACCTTTAACCACACGACCAACTTTACTCACGAGCAAATTTATTTTTAGGATGATGTATACAGTGAGATACTGACTTACGAAAGCAGAATAAAATTTCACGTCCTGGGAACATTGAGTTTAACGAATTACACTATTAGAAAAATTGTCCGTAATATTACGGAAATCGCCGGTTACAAATTATCTAGACATCTTCCTGAAATTACGAACTCATCGTTATTTTCAATAATATTCGCTCCGTAAATTTCACATAAATCACCGTGAATTGACGAAACGTGTCCATAAACTTGTAAGATTTTTTTACACCTGCTCTTTATACAAAGGGATAACAAAAAAAACGTTTTACTTTCGTTATGTGGGTTTTTCACTGTGTATAAAAATGAATGTAAAAAAGTTTAAACAATTTTGTCCTGTAGCGGTATTTGAACTGTGAAAAAAAAAGAACACTCCAACATCTTATCCACTCGCCTACCACTATTTCACAAAATAAAAATAATTTAAATAACGGACATACAGAGAATTATGTATGTAAACGTTTCTAACATGTTAGAGTGCTTTCGAGTTTATTTCATTTCAGCTAAAAGAGTTTTTTTCCTTAATGTATTTATCTGTGTATAACAGAGAAATTAAACAAAGTTTAAATATTTTATCCTGTAGTAGGATGTAACACAAATCGACAAATTAACACTCAATAACTGGAACCATCCACATAGCACACGATATCCACTAGATATCTCGATTACATCCACAATATTTTAAAGTCATCTAAGTCCTGAAATGATTCTCTTCGGGATATCCGTTGAATATCTAGTAGTAGATATCAGTTCGTACCACTTCCTGGATATCCATTAGATATTACGAAACCTCTAATGGCTATTACTTATGGTAAGTGTCTAAATATAAATATGTATATAAGATATCCACAATATCTGTATCCTTGTGTGGATATTGAACGGATATTTGGATATCTTTTAGCGGTATTATGAATGTAACTTGGTTATTCCTTGATGTTCCTAGATATCCAGAACGTATGTGGGGACATCCATAAGATATTATTTGTATGTCTGTGTGCTATAATGGCACTCACCTACCACAACTTTACACGAAATACTGTATTTCGTAAAAATAGATTTAACAGGAAAGCGACGAACGCGCCTATCTTAGTTTCGAGTCATGTTAGAGCGCCAGCTATGTTGTTTTATTTGCGGTTTATGAAACGAGGTAACAAATAAATAGTTTTATGTTCGTTATGTGTGTATTTCACTGTGTGTAAAGAAGGTTTTGTCCTGTAGTGGAATTTGAAAAAGATACAAAGAATTGGCACTCCATGATTGGTTTTCCACTCACCTGCTACTATTTTACACGAAGTAGTATTCTGAAGACGGGATTTTATTCGCTTCAGGTATATCATCGGCATTGTTCGTGCCTCAAAGTAAAAGCCATAAGAATACGAAGTGCTTCCGTATTTTATATTTACGGAGCTCATTTCCGTTATTCGTCAATACGGAGTGTCATTACGTAAAATAACTCTACATCTCCGTAAAAGTTTCCGTAAATGTAGAGGAATTTCTAAGAGTATAGAGGAAGGCAGCGTTTCATAACGCCTTTAAATTTCTGCAGGTGGACTGCACATTTGCACAGTTAAAGTTTCAGAACAGCAGAATATATTAATTTATGAACGTGTGTCCAGACAATCACCTCCGAAATATTAATACAGTTTATTCGTTTTGTTACAAAAGTATTGGGCAGAGGAAATATTCATAACTCTATGACCACACAAACTTATCTATCCTAGGAAAGTAAGGTGAAAGGCAATTAAGTTTTTACATTCGAAAAAAGGTTGTTAGGAAACATTCCTATATCCCGTCCCAAATTCAATAATTAATATTTAACGGTACGTCATTCGTAAGCATATTCACTCATTTAAAAATAAATACTTGTAAAATGTAATCATTTGTAACTTAGTCTTTGCGGTTTAAAGTGATCCCTGGTCACTACAAACATTTTCTACATGCTTTACAAAAACGGCCTTTACAAGGAGTAAATTTTACAAAGGAAATTATTTTATTTCTACAAATATTTGTAAATGTACAACGAAATTCTCAGTACAATTTACAAAAAAAAATTTTGCATGCATTACTACATACATTTTTATATAATTTATTGTAACTTCCTCTTTTTTGTATGNACAAAGGAAATTATTTTATTTCTACAAATATTTGTAAATGTACAACGAAATTCTCAGTACAATTTACAAAAAAAAAAAATTGCATGCATTACTACATACATTTTTATATAATTTATTGTAACTTCCTCTTTTTTGTATGTTTGTATAGCCACAATGAAATTTCGAATCGGAATTCTTTACAAAGGTTTACTTTTCTTTAAGTCAAGAAAATTTGGCACAACAGAAGTACAGGCGTTCATGCCGTATCTCAGTTGTTTATTGACACCTCAGAAAATCAAAAGGAGCATCACCTTCTGTTTGAAAACCTGCAAACTTAACTCGGTGTCTGTGTGTAACCACCCTTACCCCACCCCCACAGTTTACTAAAGCCATTTAGGGAATAATTTATTTTTAAAAATTATTCAATATTTTTGAGCAACATCTGCTTACGAAAAGAATTTGTGAAATTTTTCATGTCCGAATACTATACCCTTTTTTATATTTCCGTTTCTAATGTGTATTTTGTCTATTTTTCAAAGCGAAAACATTAATCTGCAGTATAGACAAGAAGGGAACTACGAACTCACAATTACGTTACAATATTCATTCTGCCGAAATTTGTCAAAATCAATATAGTGACGTAAATGCGAGTTCGTAGTTCAGGCGTTGTGTCTGTAATGCTGTGTAAGATCAATAGCTAGTTGGGTATATGGGCACTTTCAGAATGTTCTATTATAAGAAACGCAAAGAAGCTATAAATATCCAATATGGCAGGGAAAGTTCTCCCTTAAAGAACACAGTCTTCTGTTCGCCTCCGAGTATGCGCGCATTACACGCTCCGTGGGTTTATATACAATAAATTAATAAAATAACAAATTTTAAATAAAATAATTGTAATTATTTACAAATGCATGGATTAATAGATGTTGGGTCGTTTTACGATTGATTTGACAAGGTCAGCCAGCTGCCTGACCCACGAGAGCGGTGTGGGAGGAGGTGTTGGGCAGCGAGACGGAAGAAGATTGAAGGGGGGCGGTCGACGCTTTTCGAGACGCTTTGGTGTTTGGTNGGTGGGGGGGATTTCATGTAGTCTTGGGATGTGAGTTTATGCGGGGTGGTTTGAGTGTCTTTAAGGGGGAGGGAGGGGAATGTATTGATACTTTCAATATAATTTCCGACGAACATGTTTGCTGGCAGTGATATAAATCGCTTTAATTGTTAGATACTTTTGTAAAAACAAATGGGTTTGAAGGAGGGAAGATGAGGGTGAAGTGGGAGAGGGGTAAAGTGGGGTGGCGAGATTGTATAGTGGTTGAGGTGTTGGCGAGGAGTGTTTGTAAGGTGGGGTGACAGTAATGAGTTTTGAAATGGAAGGGGGGTTATGGGGCATACCTCCTAAATCCAATATGGTTGTCCTGACATTAGGTTACATAATCGATATGAAATCATGATCGTGTGCGCCTTGAAAAGATGAGTCCTGTGATATATAACACTCAATACTTACGCTTTTAAATTTAATTACATATAAAAATATATTGATATTTAAATTTTAAAGAAATTATTTTTTAAAAATTGTATTTAATCGGCTCTTCCGATTTATCATTCTTACTGATGTAAGGGATAACTTGGCCACAAAGAGAAATCAGTCAGCCACATTGAGAAGCAAACACTTTTTTCACAAATTTTTAGAAAAAAACGGGGAAATTTTGAGGGCGAAACCCGATTTCAAGGGGGAATTAATCAATTTTGGGGAAGATGGGGAAATTTTAAGGAAAAGAAGGGGAAATTCCAAGATGGCGGCGGCGCCACGGCACCGCAGCCCCTAGCCACTGCCTTCGGACATACAAGACCATACTACTTTTGTTATTCTAGGAAAGCAAAACGAATTTTTTCAGTTTCCTGTAGCGTCTGGGGAGCGTGCTAAGCCAACAGATAGCGTGGCAGGAATTGCGACTTAGCTATGCTCATGTACATTAATTTTTATTCATACAATGTAACCTTCAGTGTGCTGGCTCCGTAATCACAGCTAAAGGATATTGTTTATCATATCAATAAATCACTAACCACAGAAATAAAATTTAAAAACAAAAAAAAAATTAAGCATTTTTTAAATTGCCGTTTTAAAAATAGTGGCTAGACGCAAGCAAAGAAGCCTAGAAATGTGATATATGTAGAACCCTTAAAATTTGGCTTTTTAAGGCGGCACCAAGATACAATTGAAAGTCTTCTCAACATATTCCAGCAAACCTCACATGTCCATTGGCCGCCGCCATAGATAGAAAATTAGCTTTTCTTGCTCCAGCCGACCATATGTAATAAAACCACCGGAGTGCTGAAAATGTAAAACCTACTACTTGTTCAGTGTCGTGCAGCGCGTGTCATTTGAGCGGAGGTCTAGAGACGTGTGGAACTAAACACATATAATCTATTGGCGGTATCTTCACAATTTTAGAATCAAACCTTTGAAACATCGCCTCTCATGCATGACATGTGTGTTGTTTCCTAAATATGTCATAGCTCAAGCGTTTTATACTTCTTTTAACATGAAAGTAGTTCATGGTTTGTTAAATTTTACTTTTGTTTATATTTTATCTATAAATTTCAATAATAATATATAGTTAATATGAATACAAATAGAGGGGAAATGGGTGTGATGGTAGTACACACTAAGATGTAGTTCGAATACAAAATATGATTAGACTGTGTGCGCACGAATGCGGTGCGCTGTCCTATTGGTGTGATTTTCTAAACATTGTTGAGCTTTGTCTGCATGAGGTAGAGGAATAGCTTGAAAGTAGATCTTCAGCAGAGCTTCAGAAAAGCTAGTAGCAACCACGAATGGACTATACTTGTATGTCGTCTAATTTAGCACCGAATTACAATGCGAAAAGGTTTATAATGATTTTTATTTTATTTATACTTTCTTTACACTGGCAAGACTTGAATGCCTTTACGTACACTATGAAAGGTGTAACTCATTGTGCACATAAGCAAACGTATAAAACCGTTAAAACTATGGTTGACTGACTTGGCTCCCGTGCTTGAACCGCGTCTTGTTATTNTGGTGTGATTTTCTAAACATTGTTGAGCTTTGTCTGCATGAGGTAGAGGAATAGCTTGAAAGTAGATCTTCAGCATAGCTTCAGAGAAGCTAGGAGCAACCACGAATGGACTATACTTGTATGTCGTCTAATTTAGCACCGAATTACAATGCGAAAAGGTTTATAATGATTTTTATTTTATTTATACTTTCTTTACACTGGCAAGACTTGAATGCCTTTACTTACACTATGGAAGGTGTAACTCATTGTGCGCATAAGCAAACGTATAAAACCGTTAAAACTATGGTTGACTGACTTGGCTCCCGTGCTTGAACCGCGTCTTGTTATTNCATAAGCAAACGTATAAAACCGTTAAAACTATGGTTGACTGACTTGGCTCCCGTGCTTGAACCGCGTCTTGTTATTTTTTCTCTAACCAACATTTCACCGTACCTTGCAGTAGGTATCTTCAGGGTCCTTCACACTATACTCAGGGGTGTCCAACCCGCTGATCATCGTTTCATGTTATGTGGTCCATTGGCTCACTTGCAAAAAATAAACACTTTCATATATGGAAACTGTACTGAAGTTTACAATAATATGCAGCGATAATGCACGTAATGATGAAGTAGGGGAGTGAGTACGATGCCAGTTTGATATAACTTATAAATTTCAGGTGAAGGTTAGATCTTAACCACATTCACAATTTCTTTTGTACATATATGTAGTACTTTTTTCGACAAAATAATTACACTATACTTATTTCACACTGGAATGCGCTGTTTCCCTTCCCAGTGTTTATTAATCAATCAATTATAAATGACTGATTTTATACTGTTTGAATAAGTTGGTTTCTTTTAACTGAAGTTGTTAGTGGTTTCTTTTCTACAGATTCCGGAAGGGGGAGTTTCGAAAGGTAATCACTAAATATTAACTTATTCCAATTTAAAGTGTAGAAAAACTGGACTCAATAGCCCAGTGCTCTGTGCATTTTGCAGTGAAGTATCGTGCATTTGTGTGTACTCACCTCACAATAAAACCCCAATAAATCTGAAAGTGTAACAAAACAATATTTCAACCACATGGTTTAATATATGCTTTCAATTTTACCTTTATGACTTATTGCTGGCTGGAAAAATCGCGGGCTGAAGTAGAGTAGGAAAGGTCTTGGCTTTTTAGGCGAAATCGTATGCTTGTATTTACTATTATTTTTCAACTATTGTTTCTCAGTTGCATNCTATTATTTTTCAACTATTGTTTCTCAGTTGCATATTTTTTCCTCGATGACGGATAATTTTTAACTTGTTGGGTAACTTAGTTTACATGAGCTACACCCCTCACTACTATGAACACTTCGTTTTCTCGCAACAAAGATACAGGTTATTTTACAAAGAAAAACTTATTTTCTTTTTGCTAATGAGACCAAGAAACAGTGGTTGTTGCAATTTGATTGCAGTGGAGAGATTTGAGCGGCTCGTAACACCGAGGTCATGAGAGCCTATGACGGTGAATCGAGGTGAGTATGGAGCAGTGCCGGAATGAAAGGGCAGGGGAAACGGGTTATCCCCGAGGAAACCCGCTGACCAGCGGCATCGTCTGTCACGATTCCCACTTGTGAAAATCCGGGAGTGACCCGGCCAGGGATTGAACTCGGTTTGCCTTGGTGGAAGGCTAGCGTGCAGTTTGAGTTTCGAATCTTAGGTGCGCAGCATTAGAAGCGGTGTGTTTTGCAACAAAATTCATAAACATCTGTCAATTGATGCATCGTGGGAGAATGAATGGCCCAAGTAGGTGGTTACCAATAATCCCCGCCCAAAAATTTATTCTAAATCGTTCCAGAAAACGTATTCAGCCATCCCATTTTGATTTTCTGTACCCCCAAGATGACAGCTGTGGAGATTCATAATGCCATATTTACTAAATGTCTCATTTTCGAAGAGGATAGACGACAAAAATTCGTAGATAGTAATGGACTGTTCCAAAAACAAGAGAGAAAACTGTCCCTTCTGATGAACGTCCGCACACAGTAATCCATTCACACGTTGTAGGCGGTAGGGATAGTAGTGGTCGTTATGTAGGATATGCAACGCGGTCCGTTGGCCTAAACCATGCCGGTGAGCCACCAGTGTGGCGCTTGTACCGGGGCCCTGGCCAACATCTGGTAACTCGTCTTCTTCAGCGTCTGGTGTACGATCATGACACACATGCCTCCATTGTCATCCGTGCCATAAAATTACCCTTTCACACAAACGCCGAAAAAAAAAAAATGCGAACGTCTTATGGGTCGAATGTTATCTGTGAGGGTTCCTCACCTGGTATATCCATGCAGTCTCTCGGCCATTTCCATTCGTCTAGCCATGGGTGATCATCCCGGCATGTTCCTTTTATGAATACTGGGCCATTTTACCTGTACCACACAACACACGTACGCTCACTAACCATNACACTCACTAACCGTGCTGCTTTAAAACTGTGCATTAACATGCTGTGTGTGAAGTGAGTGGTGGTCCGTGGGGTGACCAATGGGGCGATCCTCGTACTCACGATTCCGCCTTTCCTGACTTGTTTCTCATCTTCTACACCTCCCTTGTTTGTTCTGCTTTTCAACACATGTCCAGTTGCTTTAACTGTACTGTTTCTGTACATTTTACAATGTTTATGTATATTTTCGGACGTAAGTTAATGTGTTTATTTTTAGTTCACTTTCCTTTCAGGAATAACGTCATGAAATTTGTCCCCATTGCTCGGCCTCGAACTGTATATATAGAATGAGACGGAATTCGACCCACAAACTTCGTGGGGTAATTCCTTATGCTAAATCAAGTGGGAACTACACCGCGCATTTTCTGCCTAAACGGAATATTATGGGAGACATGAGGCCTTGAATATCGAGATTTAAATATGAAAAACATATTCTAAACGAAGTGAAATTTAATTAAAATTCTCCGAAAATTGTTATATGTTATCGGGATCTTCAACCTTACAGCAAACTCTCATTAATACCTCCCACCGTAATGAAAATAACAGGGGTGGCCATCATCTTATTCCAGGCAACTTTTTTACTGTTTGGATTTATTCCCAAATCAAACAGTTAACTTCAAATAACATAAATATGATCAAAACGGAAANAACTTTTTTACTGTTTGGATTTATTCCCAAATCAAACAGTTAACTTCAAATAACATAAATATGATCAAAACGGAAATATTGTAGTTTAATAAAAATATGTCAATAAAGCAAATTTAATACACCAACTTGAAATTTCATTGAAATGAAGTCAAACAGTCGGCCGTAGATGTTATCCAATCAATAACGTATAAATAAATACCTAGACAGAAAATATTCGAGCGGTATTTTTTTGCGAGCTCTGCGTGGCCAGTGGCTTATAAACTGCAGTCAAATAAGTAAATGCATGCGTGACGTTACACTGATGTTACATGGCCGTACTTACCCATCCTTTCGCAATGGCATTGCAAGGGCAAGCGCTGCATGCATATCCATGCTGTGGTGAACAGGTATATCATATTTACAGGTCAGACTACGTTTGCTTTCCTACAAGTGGTATTTTTGCTCGTGGTGTCCGATGTACGAATCATGTCAGTTATCTTAATAGTGGAGTGTTAAGCACTGTATAACAGAAAGGCATTGCAAGTTTGAGAAAAGCAATATAGAGTAGGGATGATAACCTGAAAGATTAATTTCTTGCCCAAGGAACCACCACAGTCAATTTAAAACTGTGTTGAGTTTTGAAAAGGTTGCGCTATTTATTATTTTCTTTCTTGGCGAATATTTAAAAAAAAAAAAATTTATTTGTAAACGCATACTTTAAGTGAGCAATTCCGGCGTATATTTTATAGTTTTCCGTGTCATGAACAACATCTATGTGTATAACAGTTCAAGTCCGGTCTTGAAGATGTAAATTTCGTTTACAAAATGTCTCCGTTATGCTGGATTTTCGTCTGTTAAAACCAACACGAATACGCCAAATAAGAATATTTTACGAAATATGAACGGAAAGACCGTATGGGTGTCTACATACATGAAGTTCTAGAAAAAATGTACATTTAATTGCAATGTAGTCTNATGAACGGAAAGACCGTATGGGTGTCTACATACATGAAGTTCTAGAAAAAATGTACATTTAATTGCAATGTAGTCAGTTAATTCTAATTATACAATATTACTTTTAAAAAACATGCTGAATGGTTACGAAAAAATAAGTATCTGTTATCCAAGTCTATTTCTGCTGTGCACAGCTTATATCAAGGAAAATTGAATATATATAAATTTTTTTTTTTTCCATTTGCAACATTCAAAATTAAATTTATTATATTTACAATAGCATGTGTTCCGGCTTCAACGAATAGAAGTTAATATTATTTTGATTCCGTTTTTATTTCGCCCTGATTGAGATACTTTTTGAAAAAAGGATACCAATGGTTTTCCTGTCATTAATTAAAATCAGATGAATTTAGAAATTAAAATCGTAAAACAGTATTTTAGAATATAGACTTTTTATGCTATCTCTTAAAGCTATTAAACATATGCTATTTAGGTAAAAGAGAAAACAAAAGCTTACATGCTACTCCAGAGTAACGCAAGTCTCCTACTGGAAGAAGTAAAGATGTTTAACAGCCCTATTTCTCGGTCTGAAGATACAGCCACTAGACAGAAATTTGTCTGAGCTTCGTATACAAATGGAGATAGTTTCCAAAAATACTGCTGATCTTCGATTGCACGTGTACAACCGCACATTTTTCCGGCGGAATTTTACAGCCTCTTTTGAGCTTGCAGCTCTCCCTTCCACCAAAGCAGCTTTCCACCAACATTCGTTGACATCTCCACAGACATAAAATACAACATGTAATAACTTCTCGCTAAATCGGTATTTTAATATAAAAAAAAACATTTCTGACATACTCTATATATTCAGACGCAGGAATGGCTGGGAAACGATCTTCTGCCCACAGATTGGACTTACCATGTCCGATCTCTGGAGATATTCTCACGTCAGTACCAACTACATTGCCTCCAGCGCCCAGCTTTTTAATGTGGATGTATTTCCTGCACATTCAAAGTTGATTGTAGTGCTCAGCGTGGTTGCAGCTAAGCAGGTCAATAAATGTATTCACGTTGCAGAGGCACAAACGGCTTAAATGCAATAAGATAAGAACTGTTTTTAAAATTAAATTTAATGTAATAATTGTATGTAAGCCCATGTAAATAATAAATCTCATCAGAATTGGTGCATATATTTTTAAGGTGTATCGAAATGTAAATATTTATTATTTAACATGTACGCAATCTACTGCATTAAAGGTTTACTGTATCAGATCTATTTTTTGCACCGCAGAGTTTCAACGTCGGTGTAACGTGACGCATACATTTGCTTACTTGGCTAAAGTTTCGCAGCCACTGGCCACACAGAGAAAGCAAAGATGCCGTTCGAAAGGGTATAAAATAAGTAACCCTATAATTTGTTTGAAGATAACCACTGCCAAAAGTGAGACTTTATTTCAAAATAAATTCTATTTGGTATATGTTATTTGCTTTCCATACATATTTTTGTAAAAACTAAATTCTTTCCTATTTTATTCATTGCGTCACAAAATGCGACAAAGTAAAATAGTGCGAATCATGTGGTTTAACGGTTACAAGGGCCTTAAGATCAAGGACGCGAACATGAGAAAGTCCTATTATTTGTATATGTTGTTTACCAAGAACAGTAGTACCTCTTAGCCAAACTTCAGCTTTACATTTTTGTATGGGTGGAAACAACTAGACTGGGCTATTCGTGCTGGGCACTGTATCGCTGCAGCCGAATTTTTTAGGTTTTTCGCAAGTAAATTGTGGGTCCTGGGCAGTTGCAAACATAGAGCCATTTTTCTTAATTAGGTCATACTGCTTGGTAAACCAGCATCAAAGGTTAATTTTCGTTGTGTAATTTTTTAACCTAGGAAACACCAGCAACAGAGATAAATATTGTTTACTTGCGTACTTGTAGAAGGGCTACCGACAATGGCTAGACACACAATTTTTTTTTGTTCTCAGTAATATTCTGGTGGCTTGAAACCACATTAGTCATTATCCGCTCTCCTCAAATGCCTTATTGGTCAACAGTCCCTTGTAATCCCTCACTGGGCGGGTCCAGTTGCTGACATAGTTTCTTGACCTACGACAACAACGAATATCTGAACCGGCCGCTTGCACGACCACACGACATATTACTTCGTTTCGGCATCTGGCAAACCTTCCGNAATGGCTAGACACACAATTTTTTTTTGTTCTCAGTAATATTCTGGTGGCTTGAAACCACATTAGTCATTATCCGCCCTCCTCAAATGCCTTATTGGTCAACAGTCCCTTGTAATCCCTCACTGGGCGGGTCCAGTTGCTGACATAGTTTCTTGACCTACGACGACAACGAATATCTGAACCGGCCGCTTGCACGACCACACGACATATTACTTCGTTTCGGCATCTGGCAAACCTTCCGNACAACGAATATCTGAACCGGCCGCTTGCACGACCACACGACATATTACTTCGTTTCGGCATCTGGCAAACCTTCCGATACACCACACGCATGCGCACGCCTGCCATATATCAAACGATTCATCGGTCTTCTTTCTTTCATTACTTTAAGACTGATCTCAATGTCTTGTACAATTGCTGCGTTATTGGCATTTTCCGGATACTTTGCATCCGTAGTAGGTCCTGCGCTCACGTTTCAATTTAAATTAATTATTAAAAACAAGTGTGTCCGAATCACTTACATTTTACTCAGACGGCAAAATCATTGTTAAATAAACTCATCAGTGCAAGCCTGTACATTTGACGAAACGTCAAATGTACAGGCTGTGACAGGGTATAAACTTCACTTGCTTTTACATAGTTTAACAACCGACATTTGTATTAGCTGCTGTCCTTTAAAGGACATTATTTACGCCTTTGACCACGTTACCGGTGATTGATCACTCCACTGCAGAGCGTCATTATTGGCTCAAGATTCCTTCGGGGGCATGCTAGGCAAAATGTACGCCAATGGTATAAGTCATTAAACCATTAAAAAAAACTTGGGATTCTAGTATGGTGCCAAATAACAACGCTAATTTTGCATGTCTCTACATATCAGTCAACGAATAAGAGGTCCTTGCTCATGTAAACACTGTGAATTCTCGTATGTCGTGTAACACGTTCCCATCAGTTATGAGAAAGTAGATAAACTAATTGAAGGAAGCTTGAGCAATCGTAAAATTTGTGTTGAGTGGATGACATCTGATCAATCTATCGAACGAAAACACGTCCTTGAAGCGTACCCTGTCGATCTAGTGTTTCAGCTCTTCGCTAACTCACGCTGGCTGCGCTGATTGTTGATACGTGTCTCGTGTTCGTTCGCGCCGCTCTTTTGTTGACAATATTTCCAACACCCGTGCCACCTAACCGTTGTCCTATAAAGCGGTTTCGGTTCTGATAATATGCCACGTCATTATGTTGGTATGATTGGCATGTGTCCATTGCCGACAAACAGACTAAATAAAATAAAAATCCAACACTCACAAAACTCAGCAAGACCAAAAAACGAAAAAGGGGGAGGGGGGGNAACAGACTAAATAAAATAAAAATCCAACACTCACAAAACTCAGCAAGACCAAAAAACGAAAAAGGGGGAGGGGGGGAGTCGTTTACAACGCTACAGACAGATAACTAGGGAAAGCTGCCCAATAATACCGACATAATAAAATTAACATACCATTGCCAGAAAACTTCAAAGATAAAATACGTCACATTTTCTGACGCCGGCATATAGCAGTTCAGTGCTGTAACCTTCAAATGCACTGGGAGGAAATACGAATATGTACAAATTTGCTTTTTGATATTTAAATTNAACAGACTAAATAAAATAAAAATCCAACACTCACAAAACTCAGCAAGACCAAAAAACGAAAAAGGGGGAGGGGGGAGCCGTTTACAACGCTACAGACAGATAACTAGGGAAAGCTGCCCAATAATACCGACATAATAAAATTAACATACCATTGCCAGACAACTTCAAAGATAAAATACGTCACATTTTCTGACGCCGGCATATAGTAGTTCAGTGCTGTAACCTTCAAATGCACTGGGAGGAAATACGAATATGTACAAATTTGCTTTTTGATATTTAAATTNAGTTCAGTGCTGTAACCTTCAAATGCACTGGGAGGAAATACGAATATGTACAAATTTGCTTTTTGATATTTAAATTAATACGAGTTAAATTACAGCCCCGAAGGAGGAAAACTTTGTGTGCTCTAAGACATGGAATGTATTAATATATCCAAAGCTGTTAAGTATTTGGCATTCCAGGAAAACGTTACTCAACTAACGTACGACACGTTAAATACTTGGAAATAAACTTTATGTTTGGGATACATACTTGCCGCGATATTTTAAGTGCAAGAAACAACCGTTATAATCGGCGTATTTTGAAATAAATTTAAATGTGTTAACTATACTAATTTTGCAAGTACTATTTAATATTACTCCCTGAAGTTTCATAAAAATCTGTAAACCTCAAAATGCTTAATTGGAACCTTACTACTAAATATCTATATGAATGCTTATGCGCGTGTAAAGCGTCTCTACGTAGTAACAGCAGAAAGAAAGGACAAAATAAAATTCACAGTTACATACATGCGGTTTTCATAATATCACTTCTGATGCAGTGTTCATTGGGAATATCTAATTAATAAGGAAAGCATATAATTGACACAATGCCTGGCGGAAGCTGAATAAATCCAGCTTCACGCAAGTCAAAAATGTGTAGGATGCACTGTAAGCCAAGAAGTTAGCGCGGTTGGAGAGCATCTAAAATTTCTAACATTCAATATTAAAAGATTAATTTTTGAGATTTCATAAATATATTGAGCTTCATTTTTGTCCCAATGTTACAAAAGTATGCGATAAATAACTTTTAATATTTAAATAGTCCTAATCATTAAGTTTGCAGATATTTTTAAGTTTCTTGACATGGCAAGATTCAACTTTTTTCCGAACGAAAGGCAAACATTTGGGTAAACACTTTAACAAGAATGATTATATTGAGGATAACGCTAAGATATAAACACAGTTTTATAAGTGTGACAACATGTTTTCAGGTGTGTATCTCTTGTAAAAAATTAACTCTTTTGAAGAGAAATAAATGATTGTTTATGAACATTAAATGGTATACTCCTATCAGTAATTTTAAAATTAACNAACTCTTTTGAAGAGAAATAAATGATTGTTTATGAACATTAAATGGTATACTCCTATCAGTAATTTTAAAATTAACGTGTGTATAATACACAATCATTTAAATCCGAATTTTTACAGTAGTGCACAGAAACAACGACGTAAAATCGTTTTAAGACTTGACTTTTTTTTACAATTTATTGAATGCGGTTATGTATTACAGTGTGAGTTAACGCATTACTACACTAGAAATATTGAATTATATTCCAAGAGTGCTATACTTGTAGTGCTAAGGCCAGGCAAGGAAAATAGTTTTTCTATTTGGCTATATACANATTATATTCCAAGAGTGCTATACTTGTAGTGCTAAGGCCAGGCAAGGAAAATAGTTTTTCTATTTGGCTATATACAAAAGAGTGACAGTTTTCCATTTCTCAGTTTTAATCTTCCCTAAAAAGATTAAATTTTTTTAAATTCAATTCCCCGAAATTCACTGTCTTTCAGGATGCGACATCTAAGTTAAGGCAACATGGAAGAACAAAACGACAATTCAAGTGGTGATACGAGCTCAGTGGTCATGACAAACTCACGGCATTCCCAAGCCTTGTAAGTTCTGCATCCAAGTGCGGCTCCCATCAAATAGGTACTGAGTTACGCCTAATCAGAAACGGGACACCTCATCCAACCCCACAGTAATAAACCGAGAGAGCAAAACACATGTGCGGTAGTGAAAGCGGCAATGCAGAAGGGCCTTTTTGGAACAAAACTAGGCAGTGACAAAATGATACGTGTTTATTCCCCGCAAGTGAAGGTTGTTTATAACTTCAGCTGCAGGACTAGTTAGCATGTACTAAACGATGTGCCATCCTGTTATTAGCTTTCAAAGTTATTCGAGGTGCTTTGGTGCTATGAATCAAGACTGCAGTGCTAGCGTGTCATTAATCGCATTGCCTCTTCACGCAAGGTACTGGACATAGGTTAATTAAAGGATGTGCACGGTTAGTTGAGCACATTTGAAATTAACCTTTGAAACATGTTATTGCTCCTATCTGGGTATACACTGCTGGACATTAAAGTTCAAGTACCAAGAAGAACGAACCTGAAGGACCACACATTAGGGGAATGGGAAGAGGAAGGTAGGAAAATNTTAAAGTTCAAGTACCAAGAAGAACGAACCTGAAGGACCACACATTAGGGGAATGGGAAGAGGAAGGTAGGAAAATGACGTGATTAGTTGTACAGCCGAGTGGTGCAGCATATACGCTAATGGCGAGATACTGACAGGCGATATGTAAGTGTNGACGTGATTAGTTGTACAGCCGAGTGGTGCAGCATATACGCTAATGGCGAGATACTGACAGGCGATATGTAAGTGCAGGTCTGTGAACCACTTAGATGTAGTGGCATTGAGTTTCCCCGCCGTTCGTGTGCACAGACGGAATGACCATACAGTTTCAAAGAATAAAACAAACATTTGAACGTGTTCTTGCCTTTGGCAGTGGCATGATCGTGGCATATCGGAATTGTGGATTATCCTACCATGAATGTGGCGCTAGTGTTGTAAGAACCGCAACATCAGTGAAGTGGATATGGGATCAGCGGATCGAGCATGGATGAGCAAGCCGACACGCGGAAAGCCAACGCACCAACGAGAGCGACGACAGACCTATGTGATGCACATGACGATTACGGATCGGACCGTAAAGCCACATCAAAGGACTCTCGCTCAGGAATTCAGACACATCACACATCGATCTGTGTCTGCATGCGCGGTGCCACAGAGCAAGAAAAGTAGAGAGGCGACACTTCCGGGTATTGCGTCCAGCTCTTATTTTGAGATTCAAAATGTAAACATGTGCAGTTATATTGCCAACAAAACAACATTCGTCAAATCCCATCAACACGATGAAACGCTACGAATTCCGATATTGGCTACCCTGGTGAGACAATCTAGGGAACCCATCTTCGTCACGGTAATAATTATTTAGGTAATCCCATTTGTCTTAAGTTTTTCCCCTGCTGTTCATCCAGTCGGAAATTGGTATAGATTATTTCGAGGGTTTACTTACAATTTTTTCTAAAATTAGTCATTGAAGACTGTTTGACTGCTCATTCTATCAAACACATTAGTATTTTAACGTTGTGTGAAGGGTTGTCACATTTCCCCGTACAAAGTTTCAACCATCAAGAATGATCGCCAAAAATGACCATGCCTGGTGATAAAAAGGGCCCTCTTCAGAGCAGCGAGGGTCGCGTTTAGCTGCAGAGCGGGTCGGACAAGAACTGGACCGAGGGGGCGGCATGCGGCTCCCCACCCCCTTCTCATTCACTTCCTACGCCCGCTCCAGGAGCGATTTTCGTCCACCAGGGCACAGTGACGGTTTGAACTGACCAATAAGAAGTGATCGAAGGAACAAGTGCTTCTAGAATCCAGGAATTCTGTATTAAGACATTTTTGGGGCCTTTGAAAGACAGAGAAAACCTGGGTTTGTGGACAGAAATTTAGGGGGATTTTTCGTACGGTTGACATAGATATGGGGGAGGGGTGACGTATGAAGGGAGGATGTTGTGTATCTTTATATTTGTGTTTTTAAACTGTATTTTAAAGGGGATTTGAAATAATTGTTAAAACAAATGTAATAGATATTTTTTTACAATTTAAAGTTGTGTGTGATAATCTTGCTGGTTACAGAAAACCGTTTTTGTAGCATCAATGAATAATATTGAATATTTGAAAAACAAATGTCCTCTGTGTTCTCCTTCATACACCACACTTTCTTAACTTGGGTTTGTTCACCGCCATCTGACGGTTCTTTTCTTTGCTTGAAGTAAAAATTATAAAAGTTGAGTATTAAAAAAATAACCCGAAGGGAAGGAAGGACGTAATTCGCCTGTCGCATGCTTCGGAAGCTATCCGTTGCAACGTCTTTCTAACAAAGCAAATCGAAAATCAAAGATCTAGTCTCGGTAAACATAACGCCAGGCAAGTCACAAAATGTTAAGTGGAATAGAGCAGTAACTGTGCAACTATCGATGAAGTAACAAAATTGCCGTTGTGTTATTTGCTAAATTGAACATTGAAAATATATTTCTAAACATCTCGTAGTTACAAACTGAGTAAAGGTATTTTGGTTGTTCAAAAGTTTATAATTAAAAAAATGGATAATATTCCATTGTATTTGTGGTGTTGGCAATACGGCTGCGACCCGAGAAAATAGTGGATTTACAGGGTTTATCTAGGGTCAGCGCCCCCCTCCCCCCTCGCAACCTTCTAGGTGCGCCACCGTCTGCTGCATCAGGGCATCTTGTCCAGGCCTCATTACTGTGGCTGCCACTGACCGCTCACCTTAATGTTTCCGCCTACCTGGAGCTTTTGTCCACGTCTGAGACCGAGAAGCGCGGGAGCGATAAGGACGACACTGCCACGCGCATTAAGTGCACCATCGCAGCTAAGTGCAATGCTCTGAACTGGCGTGCAGTGTTTCAGTCGCACTGCGTGTATCTATGAGACTTTCAGCGGGAATCTTATTATTTTATTGATGGGAAGTCTGTAGGAAGGTTCAGTGCAGGGCCCGTGAGTAGTTTTGTATGTATCTGATGAGTATATTTTGAGATACAGCGCTTTATAAAAGACGTTTTTAGCCGTTTTGTAGTACTCTGAAATGATGTTTTTAACGTGCGTGACATTTTGAATGTACTCAACAGCCCTCGTTAGAAGCGTGTGTTCCTTTTGTAGATCGGAAAATTGGACGCATGTTTAGTAGTTTCGCGAAAAAAACGTGTATTTCAAACATTCTGCAACGCAGTTCAAGCACCAGGTACGCGGGAGTCTAAAGCGGGTTTTACAATTACGCGGCCCGATGCGACGCGACGCGATCGACGCTGTCACCCGAAGACGAATTTCTCTCCTGTTTTCAATATAGAGCGATGGATTGTTTCCTGCCGCAGGCTACACAGACCGTGGTGCCATATGTTATCGTGTAATGAAGTTTGCAATGAAATGCGAAAAACGAACGAATAGCAAATATTTTTTTTTGTCATCAGTCAATAACATGGGTTATTTTTTATTGCGATTATCTTTTTTTCATTTTAAAATGTAATATAACGAATTATATACTTTTATTTAGAACATGAACTACTTGTCAGGCAACGGAAAACTTAATACTTTAGTTTTCCTAAACGTAGTAAAAAGAATATAAATTTGGTTTCCTGTTAGTATCTCCGCAAACATATTTTATTTCTTAATTACTCCAGCTTCTCGCCAGTTTATTTATTAGGAAATACATGAATGTTATTATTCTTATTCCCCGTCGCTGGCGACGAATGTCAACACCAATCTCCGTCACTCGTGCAACGCTCTCGACGCCCGTCACCCGCTATAAAAACTCTGATTGGCTGAAGCTTGTCGCGCCACGTCGTGTCGCTGGATTATAACACCTGCTTTAGGTGCCTACGGCTACAATGGTGCGAGGGAAGTCTGACCTGGAAGGACGAGTGGCATGACTACGTTTCCTCCAACGAATCCCGCTTCTGCTTGCAGAACCACGATGGTCGCATCCGTGTCTGGCGGCACTGTAGCGGACGTCTGGCCGAGTCCTGCAGTATGCACCATCATACCGGCCCAGCACCTTAAGTTATGGTATGGGCTGCCATCTGTTACCAGTCGGCTCGCGCCTATTCCTCGTCGCTAATAGGCTGACCAGGAACCATTACATCGCGCAGGTGTTGGAACCTGTTGCTGTCCCCTATCTTTAAGGCAACCCTGGGGCCCTGTACCAACAAGACAATGCGCGACTGCATGTTGCACACATCGTCATACGATTTCTGAACGACAATCATGTCACACTGCTCCCTTGGCCTGCGCGATCACCGGATCCCTTGCCCTTCTAAACCGTGTGGTCCGTGGTCGGACGATGACTGACCTGCCACAGGATACCTGTGGCCATAACGAATAAACATTGGGCAAGCATTGAAGCAGAATGGGTGGAGATATCCCAGACGGGCATCCAAAGTCTTTTCCTATCAATGCCGCCTTGTTTACANTGGTCCGTGGTCGGACGATGACTGACCTGCCACAGGATACCTGTGGCCATAACGAATAAACATTGGGCAAGCATTGAAGCAGAATGGGTGGAGATATCCCAGACGGGCATCCAAAGTCTTTTCCTATCAATGCCGCCTTGTTTACAGTGTTTATTGCCGTCCGTAGTGGGCCACACATGTGGGCCCCATGTTCTGCACGTCGCACCGAGATGCAAGTGTAGTCACGTACCCTGTGTATGATGGGTGCTCCATCCATTAAATGTGTTTGTGATAACTCACGTCCATATTGGTGTTGCAGTTTCAATGGCAGCAGCGTATTTCAACGGGCACAATATCTGGCATGCGCCCAGTATATTTGATAACGACGGGAGCAAAGTAGTTCCAAGTCTTAGCGTTGAACTAAAAGTTTTAGGTTAACATTTGTGAAAACCGAAATTATTTGTTTTGTTTTCTGTTTTTTATGCATGTAAACGTGACAATGAGCAATAAATATGTAAAATACTTACTTTTCTAATAATTTCTTAGTTCCAATGAGCGGAAGCATGAATAAAGCGATGAGGCCCCTGATAATATTAATTTTACATATGGTGGAAGGATACACAACGTGCATACTTGGTCGATCCTCAACATCAGGGTCTTGAGTTCTGGTGAGTGTGAAATGAGGTGAAGATAGAGCAGCGACGGAATGCCAGATTTTGTGAAACGGGGGTGTCCCTATAAATCCCACGGGCGGACGGAAACGTCTGTATTGTTTTTCACATGATAAAATCTGGATGAGCCCGCAGGAAANCCTATAAATCCCACGGGCGGACGGAAACGTCTGTATTGTTTTTCACATGATAAAATCTGGATGAGCCCGCAGGAAACGGAACCCGATTTGCTTTAGTGGAAAGTGGGAAATCTGATTACGTCACCATCATTGCACATACTAAAGTTGATTGCAGAGCGGAACGGTGATACCTACAGGTGTNGGGAAATCTGATTACGTCACCATCATTGCACATACTAAAGTTGATTGCAGAGCGGAACGGTGATACCTACAGGTGTTAAAATGTTGCGATTGGCTATGTTTACAGGCCACGAAATAAAATAATGTTTGCAATAAATGTGTTGTTTGGAAGGTTTTATTTTCGATTAGGATAAAACGTATTCTCTTACAGCAAATTTAATTATGAAGTTAAATATCTGCTTATACGTCAATCTTTATGACAGTCAGGTTAAAAGATCACGGTTGGTGGGGCCACGTTGGCCCACCTAGGTGAACTGGGTTCAATTCCCGGCGCGGTTAGATTTTCTCGGTGATCTCCCGTTTCCCCTACCTTTGCATTCAGGCGCTTCTCTATACTCACCTTGTTTCACCCTCATTGGTTCTCAAGACCTTGATGTTTTGAGAGCCGCCCAAATCTCTACACTCCACTTCACCACGGATGGTAGGTAGGACTTAACGTCTCGTCAAGTGCGAGGTCATTAGAGACGGTACACGTTACTAAGGGGAGGAACGAGGAAAGAATCGGCCATGGCCTGTAGTACGGTACCATCGTAGCATTCTTCTGGAGTGATTATAAAAAAACCACGGTAAAAGTGAAATCCGGATGGCCGAACCGGGAATCAAACCCGTTTTCTTTTGAATACGAGTCCAGTAGCTTACCGCCGCACAGAAGTATGAGTTTCTTCTGAGCACTGCACGCAACTGAGCAACGTGCAGAACTCATACATTAATACACACACTACCAAAAGTGTCAGAAAATTACGATTGATATTTCACATGAGTGAAGAATGCTTATATTTTGTAACACTAAAATATATTGTTAGAATGTACTGATTTAAATGATTAAAATATTAACAAGAGTCTATCTTGAATCATATTTATGCGTTTTTATATTCTGCATGCTTTAGAAAGCACAATCTGCATCAATAAAATCTTCATTAATTAGACCATCATAATCATTACTTTGTTTTTTGTAATAAAAATTATATATACTGCTTACCAATATTTTTATAATAATTTTTATTTCCATCCATTCCAGCTACGAAAGTAATGACTTTTATAAATGAAACAAACGTACTTAAAATAAATTATTGAAAATACTTTTTAAAATCGGTACCAGTATTTTCTTACATACAACCATAGTATTAATTATGATGACTGCCCTACGTGACGTATGTGTTCTTGCAAAATGTGCTTTCTGAAGCATCCAGAATGGACATACGCTAAAATTTGGATAAAAAATAAACTCTTTAAAAATTATGTTGTTTAATATTTAAATAAGTGATTTATAACAAAATATTTTACAGTGTTGCATAATATACGAATTTTTCTTTCGTGCGCAACACAAATCATACTTTTCTAACAGTATAAGTGGGGTGTGTATAACTTTTTAATGAGTTGTGAACTTTGANGTGCGCAACACAAATCATACTTTTCTAACAGTATAAGTGGGGTGTGTATAACTTTTTAATGAGTTGTGAACTTTGTAGAGTCAGATGCAGTGCTCCATTGGAAAAATATCTTAAATGAGTTGAATTGGATTGAGAGATTTGGGCGGCTCTTAACATCGAGGTCGTGAGAGCCGATGTGAGTGAAATGAGGTGAGAACGGAACAGCCCCGGAATGCAAGGCCGGGGGAAACGGGAGATACCCGAGAAAGCCCGTTGACCAGCGGCATCGTCCGGCACGATTCCCANGTGCGCAACACAAATCATACTTTTCTAACAGTATAAGTGGGGTGTGTATAACTTTTTAATGAGTTGTGAACTTTGATAGAGTCAGATGCAGTGCTCCATTGGAAAAATATCTTAAATGAGTTGAATTGGATTGAGAGATTTGGGCGGCTCTTAACATCGAGGTCGTGAGAGCCGATGTGAGTGAAATGAGGTGAGAACGGAACAGCCCTGGAATGCAAGGCCGGGGGAAACGGGAGATACCCGAGAAAGCCCGTTGACCAGCGGCATCGTCCGGCACGATTCCCANGGAATGCAAGGCCGGGGGAAACGGGAGATACCCGAGAAAGCCCGTTGACCAGCGGCATCGTCCGGCACGATTCCCACATGCAAAGATCTGGGAGTGACCCGGCCGGGGATTGAATCTAGGTAGGAGGCGAGCAGCCTAACCGCTCGGCCACCGCGGTCTTTTCTATATTAAAGGCTACAAATAAAAATAAAGTAAAACATGTAAAAATAATGTGGTCCGACAACAGGAAGCCGTAGGTCAAAATAAAAGTACAAGAAAAGTCAGTAAAAGCAAAGGATAACTTAAACCACTGCATTTCCGAGAAAGCGTACAGTTATATGTGTGGAAAGTCACACATTCATGGTTCAACCTATAGCTGGCAATGAAAAAAACCAAAATACAGTGCATTTCTAAAACGCGGCAACGTAGTTCAGACAGCATGTAGGCTGGTGCGTCTTTCTGCCACGAAGAGACTGCTCGCAGTTCGATGTGCGTCCTTAAGCTCGGCAGACGCCCTTACGAAGTCCGGCGTTAGAACGCAGGCGAAAACAGGAAGAGGTTAGGGCCGAGGTAACTTTCACGTCCAGTCTACCGGCCACCTTCATAACCGGCTCTGAACCAATTTCGAACGTGTGTACGTACGGTGGTCTGGGGCGGTCCGCTTCTGCCTTGACGAACCGTTCACTCCGACGTTCGGAAATAGCTCCAGACGTGCCACGGCCCTCGGTTCCGCAACCGACGCCTTCTCTCGCCATGTGCGGTGGATACGCAACTCTCTCTCTCTCAGGGTGATCTGCGCCGATCAGCTGATTAACTCACCCTGAAACGGCCTTCAGCAGTCGTTCACGCTACATGTGCCACGCTCATGGACGTGGCCACCTAACGGTTATTCCACTTGAGTTGGGAAGATCAATAATAATACGTGGGCAAATAACATGTTTCGCTGGCAGGTAGCGTTGGTGTTGCATGTGNTACATGTGCCACGCTCATGGACGTGGCCACCTAACGGTTATTCCACTTGAGTTGGGAAGATCAATAATAATACGTGGGCAAATAACATGTTTCGCTGGCAGGTAGCGTTGGTGTTGCATGTGTACCGGGTTTTTATCGATTTTGTAAGTGAACAAAACGGATATTTGCAATGTACATTTTTTAAATCTTTTAACAGATATTTTGCTAAAACATACGTGAAGGATAAACTTTATTGTGATATTTGTATGATTCCTTTAATTGTGGTAAGTGATTGNATTTTGCTAAAACATACGTGAAGGATAAACTTTATTGTGATATTTGTATGATTCCTTTAATTGTGGTAAGTGATTGTCAGAACTATTATTATGGACACACGCGTATGCAACAATTTGTTTTAACCGCAGACAATATTCAATGTAAAGAAAAAAAGAAAAATGAAATAACAAAATAAGAACAGAAACGAGCCAGGATTAGATATTGTCGACAAATAAACATTGTTATTCTTANAAAAATGAAATAACAAAATAAGAACAGAAACGAGCCAGGATTAGATATTGTCGACAAATAAACATTGTTATTCTTACTCTAGAGAGGAATATTAAATAAATATGTTGACATATTATTTTATAATATTCTGTTCTAAAACTGGATCTAGAAAAAGTCGGGTTAGCCGTTATTTTATACAAATTTGACAATATATGACTAACTTTATTTCGTTTTTAAATTTGAAACTAAATTTATTTACTAAAATAACTTACAAAATCTCAATGCTTAACATAAATGTATTTTACTGTTTATGCACGTAAACACCAGTGGAGGTCGTGCATGATAGTTACAAAATAAAGTTAACAGTAAATATGTTTCGCACGGACAAGCATATATTTCACTTCTAACAAAAAAAATCCTTCACATACGAATAAACAGAGTTTCTCTATTTACCGCATATGCCAAACTCTCCCATAAGAAATCTCTTTTACTTCCCAACCTGAGTAGAATAATCCTAAGCCACTTTGCTGATGGTTCACTTTCAACTTTGTAGTTTGGATTCCCGGTATCATGTGACGTAAACTGAAATTTCAACTTAATTTTTTCCTCTCTTCGATGTACTAGTACATTGAGACGAATATTTAGATTTAGATTTCAAATAAATTTACTTGAATATGATCTGTTTACACTCTCTAGCTCTAAATATCTGCATTCGTCACCTTTAACAAATAAAGCATTTTAAAATATTTTGTTGAGCCGAACGATTCTTTTCTTGTTCCCAACATAATTTGCGTGTACAAAGATTGAGTCAAATAATATTTTGTTTGGCGTGAATAAACATTTTGTTTGCTGGAACAGTCAAAGATTTTTATTATCACATAATTTGAAATGGCTACAAAATCAGCATCATCCAATAATGGCATTTATTTGGATGGCTAAAGAATAATCGGGCTCATTTGATTTCTTTTGTTTGAATTTACAGCACGATAGTTTGATTACAATTCTTGTGACAATTAGGGTATGAACAGTGTATATTAATGTAATTCTTGATGTTTAAGGACATATTGCACGGTACCAAATTCCGTAAAAGCTTGTGCAAGGCCTGCCATAGCGACGGCTATGCCTGTCAGTATGGCACCCATCATGGCATGTGTCGCCTTGTACGCCAGATTTCAAAACAGGTTTAGTAAAAGGGTATGTCCTATTTTCTGTGGCACGTTCCATACTAGTAGCTTTCGTACCTGGCCAATCACGGTGCAGTTTCAGAGCTTCGGGAGCTTCCCGCGGCTATTACTTAAAACGAGTTTATGAAAAAACAAAAAGGACGCTTCCATCTTGATCATTCTTCCTTGTGGTCGAAAAACTTTAAAATGGATTTAAAATTCGACATAGACGAATAGTATTGACCATGGCCAGTATTATATATTGCTAAACACCGTATTAAATACTTAAACTATTACCTACAGAATAAAAATGTAATACGAACGGTTTCACAGGTTTAAGTATACTTATATTTAAACGTTAAGAATAGTGAGTGAATAGATAGCGCAATGACGAAGTTGTGTTTTCCGAATTGGAACATTGCTTATAGACGTAAATTCAAAACTCCCTCGGACAAACTTTATTTCTAAAATGTTAAATAGCGATAATAACTTCACAAGTTATGAAAAAAAACTTGATTTTTTTAACTTTTAAAAATTTTCGTTCAAATTGAAAAAAAAAAGTTATACTCACATAATCTCGTGAGTTTAAACCACATCAGCAGGCATTCAACTGTTCTATCGGTCAACAGTAAAAAAGCAATATTAATGTTCTCGCTAGTTTTTAACAGGCATACACAAGTTACTGACCAGTAGTAGTTCTATGACCGGTATTCCAGAACGTNATGTTCTCGCTAGTTTTTAACAGGCATACACAAGTTACTGACCAGTAGTAGTTCTATGACCGGTATTCCAGAACGTTTTAATAAGGGTTTTGGTACAACTCAAGCCACACTTAGTCCTTATCAGTATTCCAGAACGTTATAATGACAGCTAAGGCCTTAGTTAAGTCACGGCCGAAGCCTTAATCTTAGGACTCCAATTTTGGTGATTTATCCTTGGCGCAAAAGAAACCTACGCATGCGCAGAACACATTATCAATTTGCCGGAGCCGGTTGCATGACGAACACCGATAAACGATACGACGCGTCCAGACCGTTATACGTCGCGATTTAATTATTTATCTAAAAATTATCACAATTTAGTTGTTTTACAAATAAAAGTCAAAGACGGCAAGAATACTGTGTAATATGTACATCTTTTAAATTTAAAGACTTCTATCATTAGGAACAACGCAAAACACGTAATAGGTGAACGAGTGTATATAACATTTATTCACGCCGATCAATCGTGTGTCGTGTTAGCACAAATGGTAGGGTATACAATTATTACGCACGCGTTTCAGGTTCAAATCCCAGTCGATATAAATTGTTTCAGGGTTTTCAAATTAACGAGAACTTTAATATTTTCACAGTTAATATGTCCAATAAAAGTCTATGTATTGTTAACAGTACGATAAAATTGTTATTATTTGACAATAGAGCTTGTTTATATGCAATAAATACATCTCTCAGAACTTATTCAACANTACGATAAAATTGTTATTATTTGACAATAGAGCTTGTTTATATGCAATAAATACATCTCTCAGAACTTATTCAACAAAACCCACTATTCACGTTCGAAAGTCATTTTGCGTTTCTCCCTTTTTATTTGAAGACCTCGCATAGCAAAATAAAATAGTATAACGTGTGTGCAAATTATATTTGTGAGCCCGCCTTCTACAACAGTGAAAACATATCTTCAGTGGCGGGACGTGTTACAACTTACGTTGACACGGCTGACGAAATGGCTTGTTAATTGTTGACGCTTTTGTCCCGTGCGAAACTCAAAATTCCATTGNTTACGTTGACACGGCTGACGAAATGGCTTGTTAATTGTTGACGCTTTTGTCCCGTGCGAAACTCAAAATTCCATTGTGTTTTAAACTATTTGCATGAGTTACAAAGTCGGTTTTCTAATGCTTCGACGTTTTCGTGGAGACTTACAGCAGTTCAGCGAGTGTCGTGTCGATTGCTAAAGCGATGTGCGTGCGCGCGTACGATAATGTCGTTGACCCATGGAGTAGCCTTTATAATTTCGTATCTGACAGCGGGAACTGGATTGCTTCAACCGTGAACCATCGTCACCGACTATAGCAATTTTTTAAAGGTCACGTATGTATGTGTATATCACAACTTTGTAACGTTTTCCTGCAGGTGTGAAACACAATGAATAAATTTGCCTTGGCGTATCTGTGATTTGAAAATTTGCCACGGCTCAACAAGTTGCAAAAAATGCTCAATTCCAGCCAGTATTAACTCATAAAATAATAGTACAAATTACACTGGCGTATGCTGTACAATTTGGTTGANTGCTCAATTCCAGCCAGTATTAACTCATAAAATAATAGTACAAATTACACTGGCGTATGCTGTACAATTTGGTTGAAACTTGTATTTCTGGGAATATTGAATACTGCAAAGACAGTATATCAGTAGAGAAATTTTCTTGAAACACAGAGGAGGGCAACAAATTGTTATAACAAGGACCTAAATTAATATAATGTACTCAGTTTCCAGGCTACATACAGCACAAATGAAAGACTGCATTCTTGTTCAATGTTTTCGCATTGGGGTTATGAACTTGATCGACGTGCGATTTTATCCCGTTTAGCTGTCAACAATAGCTGAAATTTGCAGGACTGCTTAATATCGTAGATTTATTTATTAGTATGTGAACTTGTGAAAAGAAATGTGCAATTCTCAATTCTGCTGTTCAAATACATGTGCACTATTTAAAATGTATGTCTATAATTTCCACAAACATACCATAATACACTGAAGGGCCAAAAAAAAAAAACTGGTATAGGCGTGCGTATGCAAATAACAGAGGTATGGAATCAATCAGAGTAACGCGATGCGGTCGGCAGCTAGATCGGTTACTACTGCTACAATGGCAGGTTATCAACATTTAAGTGAGTTTGAACGAGGTTTTATAGTCGGCGCGCGAGAGATGGGACATAGCAGCTCTCAGGTAGAGATAAAATGTGGATTTTCGCGTACCACCATTTCACGAATGTACCGTGAATATCGGGAATCCGGTAAAACATCACATCTTCGACATCGCTGCGGCCGGAAAAAGATCGTGAACGAACGGGACAAACGACGAGTGACGAGAATCATTAAACGTGACAGACGTGCAACCCTTTCTCAAATTGGCACAGATTTCAATGCCTCCTGCATACCTTCAGACATTAGTCGAGTCCATGCCACGTCGTCTTGCGGCACTTCTGCGTGCTCGCGGGGGCCCTACACGATATTAGGCATGTGTACCAGTTTTTTTTGGCTCTTCAGTGTATGTTCCATAAATTTCCACGCAGTAAAGAACGAAATAAATATATCACGTTGCACAATAAACACTACAATTATTTTTTTACTCTATGCACAGTTATTTCAAGTGTGTAATAACTGCTAGCGCTACAGATAATGTAATAAATAAGCCATGCCGGTATTAATTTCTGCAAAATCTATTGTAAACACTTCAGTTTCGCTTTCATTTGTTTTTAAACTCGCACGGCGCGGCGAATAACAAACCGCGACACATCCAATACCATCTCAGGATATTGAGAAAACACGTTCAGAAATACATCACGCGAGTTAAGGATTAGTCATGACTTTTCTATCGCCCGAGTTGATCACATTTGTAGAGCCAAACTGAACGTTCTGGAATACCGGCCTAAGAGTGGGGTTCACATTTACAACGAACCGTACNTCACATTTGTAGAGCCAAACTGAACGTTCTGGAATACCGGCCTAAGAGTGGGGTTCACATTTACAACGAACCGTACGCTACGCACCCATAGAGTATGTCAAATGCTAGTAAGACAACTGCTGTCGTGTAATTGGAATCTTCCAAGCCGGCTGTCATAGCAGCTTGAATACGGGTTCTTGCACCAGGCTTTGTAAAAGCTTGTACAAGACCAAGTACGGCAGCACGTATCGTGTAATATCGACTTTAATGATGATAAAAACAACCCTAATGAAACAATTTCAACAGAAAACAAGAAAGTAAAGCCGTAAAGCTTGAATATACTTGTGTATATATGTGCATGTTAAGCATTATGACACGATATAACAAAGAAAACATTTCTGCTTCCCTGGCAGTCAGTTTGGCCGAGTTTGCGTTCAGACTCAGCGTTCGAACCACAGTCCTGCATTCACATTAATTTTTTAATACTAACCGAAATTTTTGTAAAGGTGATTTTACTCACGCTCATATTGACGAGTCCTCTTTATTTACTGCAAACATTCTGATTATTTCGCCCGCGATAGGACACGTGTTTGTAAGTCGACATGGCTATGATTTACTCCTCACTGGAGTTTAGCATGATTATTAAACGGAAATGCTTTGACAAAAGTTTTTATACCTAACGGTTTTAGTTCTTTGGAGGGCATTGTTTAAGGGAAATGAAATGGCGAAAAATCCTTGATATACATGCAGATTTCATGTTGAAATTTCAGGATTGTTACCTTTAAATATTTTGTGCGCATAGAAGTGAAGTGGAGTGAAGAGATTTGGGCGGGTCTTGAGAGCCGATGAGGATGAAGCGAGGGGAGTAAGGAGCAGCCCTGGAATGTAAGGACGGGGAAAATGGGAGATTCCCGAGTAAACCCACCGACCAGCGGCATCGTCCGTCACGATTCCCACATGCGGAAAATCCGGGGGCGACCCCACCGGGAATCGAACCAGGTTCGCCTTGGTGTAAAGTTAGTAATCTAACACTACACTACCGCGACCCCTATACGCATAGAAGACCGTATTTATTTCGGCTCTCTCTGGTTTGCGGTTTGCAACAAGAGGTCAGATAATTAAAAAGTATTTATGTGAGTAGCAATTTCTTCCTTTGCAGTCTGTCACAGTCGTAATAATGGGTAATGTTCTTGCTGACTGACCACATAGTGTTGTGCTTTATTTGAGATATACCGTTCGTAGAGTTTCGACTCAGTAGTTCTAAACTTATTAATTTCGTCTCAATAAACCGTGGTGAAATCAAGTTCGATTTGAAACGTTCATTCGCTACAAACTAATCGCTACTTCGTGTCTACGACGAATGATCTGCAGACTTAAATAGTCAATAAATGGTTCTTAGAAAGTTCCCAATAATACATTTTATTGATTTGCTATTTCTACAACAACTTAAACTAACACTCTTCAGAAATTTACACTATTTTGTACGTGCAGCCTACAAACCTTTAGGTGCACCAACCAAAACTTACACGTCTGGGGTAGCCAAATAAAAACACAACTTTTTTTTCGGGACCAAAATATTTAATTGCCCATTTTATATGGACAATAAAATTGGTTCCATCAAACAAATGCTTTATTCAACAAAACATTTTGTCAATGTAAAAACATTTTAATATGTTACCAGCCGGCAGAGTTTCCTTCGGCTATTTATTCTGACGTAACTATGTAATTCAAATGTTTGTTTTTGAAAATCATACATCTCAGATGCTTTTTTCAATAAAGTCGAGTGCAACAGTTACATTTTCAGCAATAACGTTTCTTACTACGTTCAAAAATTATATTAAATTTTTATATTTAGAGACTAAACATAAACATATTTCATAACGTAACGGGAGTAAAATTTAAACCTGGTTGTTTTTCGAAATTACAGTGACGGATATTATACGGGGGAAAAATTAATGTTTTCCACAGAGAAAATCGAAACTCAAAAGTACAAACACATGGCATTTTCCAAACTGGAGGTGTGTTGCCGTATTTAAATAACCCATTTTGTTGACAGCTTGATAACATTATCACTCTTTGCTTCACTTCACTGGTTTACACACTGAAGTAAAATAACTTAAATTAAAACCACACACATATCAATAAATTGCCTTGAATGCAAAACCCAGAACGCCGTGATCGGTGTTTACAGTGAAACTTTAATATAATTGTGCGTTTATGAGTCTTCCTCTAGCTGCCTAGTGCCACATCAGGTTACAGCCTAAAAAAAGGGGAAATTAAAACTTACAGTGAACATTTTTATCAATTAAAATAACTTAAATTGTATCTAATCGGCCTGAAGGTAACAATTAGACCAGCGACCACCAAGAGTGTGGTGCGAACTGCTAAACGTTACACCACCGGACTACAAGAATGCAGAGTTGCAATACAAGGTTTTGCAGACACAGTGATTTCGTATATAGGGCTGCAGGCTGTTTGTGATCAGAGTACGAACAGTTCGACAGTACGTTGAAAGAGTTTGCTACCACAGTCCAGCACGTGGAAGCTTTATCATAACAATGTCAGAACGGTAGGCGGTAAACATGCAACAACGTGTAACACACTTGTACCAGTTAGTATAGGTTATTCACAGCAAAGAGAACACTTTTTAAGCCCTCTCAAATCGAATAATACACCATAAATAGATTTAATTTTAGCCTTAGACGTTAACTCCCGAGGTGAATTGAGAGATTTTGGGGCTCTTTACATCGAGGTCTTGAGAGCCAATGAGGGTGAAGTGAGGTGGTAATGGAGCAGTGCCGGAGTGCAAGGGTGGGGTAAACGGGATATCCCCGAAAAAACTCGCCTACCAGCGGCATTGTCCGACACGATTCCCAATTTCGAAAATCTGGGAGTGACCCGGCCGGGGATTGAACCTTGGTAGGAGGCGAGCAGTCTAACCGCTCAGCCACCGCGGCCCCGTTAACTTCCGAGTGCGGTGTAATATAAACACTGTGTTTATTATTTAGATGGAACTAAGGTGATTATTAAATAAAAAAATGGCTGAAAGGAAAAAGTGGCCTCAAAGGTGCTCACTTTGCCGTGAGCAGCCTATAGTAGTGGACTCATGCTAATAGGGGAATGATGCCAATGAAATGGGATGACGCAACTTGCGTTTTTCAGATTTACCGTGAAGTTTACGCAGATGGCTGGTAGTAGGACTACGGGATATGCTGGGTATTTTTCGCCAGTAGCAGATAAACGGCATGGTCAGTCCATTTTCAGTCAGGGTGAGCAGAGATAGTGTTGAGGTCAAACAGGGCGAAAACGTGACGAGAAATCCTACGAATAAGGTTCCGTTTTTAACCCGGCGTTGGTCGCTCGGTGAGCATTTCCCTCACACTTCCCGAAAAAAGTGTGTATTGGACTTAATTTTTTTTATTTCCCTCTGATATTTTTTCTGGTTGTTCTATATGTACAAATACAATTTAATACAATATTATTTGGAAAAAAAATTTGCATGTCACGAACATAAAAAAGATTTTGTACACAAAAGCGGGAGTGAGGGAAATGCTGACGGAGCGACCACTCGCGTCACTGGCGCCGGCCAGCCGTCCGACAGGACAAGGCATGTACGGGCCTGCCTTCCTTCGCCTAGCAGTCTTCCACATTTTTCAGCATTCATTCACCCTTCGTTGTGATTGTTTGAGTGAAGTGCGAGTTAGTTTTTGTTTGCTGAAAAATGAGTCGTGCAGCGAAAATTTTACAACTTTTGAAAAATTTACCTGAAGAAATTATGACTAAGTACATTTTTTCTTTTAGGGTTCGTAGGTAAAGTTTAGGTCATATTTTTGAATAAAGTGGGATTTTTCAGTTTTAGATCGTTACTCATGGCTACTTGAGGTAGGACAAAGCAGTACTAGAGGTCAAATTTCCAATGCTCCAATTGAAGAAAATGAAGTAATTCCACAAAATGACCTTGAAGACGAATCTGATAGACCTAGTGAACATGACGATCATCAGTCTCAATCAGATTTCTCATATTCTAGTGACCAAGAAAATGGAAATGATGATAGTTTTTACTTAGGAAAAGACGGGGTCACGAAATTGTACAAAAATCCAGTTCTAAAGAAAAAAACTCCTNACCAAGAAAATGGAAATGATGATAGTTTTTACTTAGGAAAAGACGGGGTCACGAAATTGTACAAAAATCCAGTTCTCCTAAAGAAAAAAACTCTTAGAAAAAAATATCGTTACTCGCTTACCTGGTGTGAAAAGCCTTGCTAAGGACAAGCGTACAATTTTGGATTGTTAGTCGTTATTTTTGGACCAGGAAACAAGAAATGATATTGTAATAAATACTAATAAAGTTCTAAAAATATTTCAAGAAAAATACAATAGATCCCGGGATTGCGTTGAGACAAACTTTGAGGAAATTTCAGCTTTTATTAGTCTGTTGTATTTGGCAGGAATAAAAAAAGCTCAACACTTGAATTTGGAGAGCTCTGGCTCAATGATGGCACGGCTCCAGAATGTTTTAGCTCTACCATGAGCATAAGGAGATTTTACCTTCTCGCTAGAGCTATCCGATTTGATGACATCGAGACCTGAGAGCAGCGCAAGAAATTGGATAACCTAGCACCAATAAGATATTTATTTGATCGGTTCATTGACAAATGTAAGAATAGTTACCACATTGGTCAACAACCTTCTGGGCCATATGCCTTGAATAATAGCGCCAATAGCGTTGTGTTACGACTAGTTGAGCCGATTTCCAATAATGGGCGTAATATTACAATGGATAACTACTTTACGTCAATCCCCTTACATTGTTGGAATTGAGGACAACAATTGTAGGGACTCTAAGAAAAAATAAGAGGGAAATACCCCCCGAGTTCATAAATACAAAGAAGAGGCCGGTTAAAAGTAGCCTTTTTGGTTACCAGAAGGACAGGCTTCTTGTCACATATAAGCCAAAAGTCAACAAAACTGTGCTTTTACTGTCATTCTTCCACTCCGAAGGGAATATTAATTAAGGAACACGAGATAGGCAAAAAACAAGTTATTTCCTTTTATGATTTGACAAAAGGAGGAGTATATGTTGTTGACGAGCTGAAAACTTTAAATTCCGTCAGTAGGATCAGCAGACGGTGGCCTCTTAGGATTTTTTTTTCATTTTTAGACATAGGGGAATTAACTCCCACATTATCTACGAGGCTAATACAAACGAGAATTAGAGAGGCGGTTGCATTTGAAGCAACTGGCCCTTCACCAAGAAGAGCCTCCTTACTGAGCTTACCAACAGATCTGAAGAGAATAATTACGAAAATAGTAGGCGAAAATGAGTCNATGTTGTTGACGAGCTGAAAACTTTAAATTCCGTCAGTAGGATCAGCAGACGGTGGCCTCTTAGGATTTTTTTTTTCATTTTTAGACATAGGGGAATTAACTCCCACATTATCTACGAGGCTAATACAAACGAGAAATTAGAGAGGCGGTTGCATTTGAAGCAACNCCCACATTATCTACGAGGCTAATACAAACGAGAAATTAGAGAGGCGGTTGCATTTGAAGCAACTGGCCCTTCAGCAAGAAGAGCCTCCTTACTGAGCTTACCAACAGATCTGAAGAGAATAATTACGAAAATAGTAGGCGAAAATGAGTCNCAAGAAGAGCCTCCTTACTGAGCTTACCAACAGATCTGAAGAGAATAATTACGAAAATAGTAGGCGAAAATGAGTCCCAACAAAAACGGCGGAGAGAAGATTCAGCAGAAGGAATTTGTGGTGTCTGCCCAAGAAGAAAAAATAGAAAAACAAATAAAAATTGTAGAATCTGCAAAATACCCATTTGTAATGAACATTGTGAATTTACTTGCTCTAATTGCATTTGAAATGTTAGCGAAGTAGAATCAGAAAAAGTAACAAATTGTTTTTAACAATATTCATATTTCTATTCTTATTTTATTATGAATATAAAAGTATTTTTTTAAATAATACTAACATAAGAGAATCTAAACCATTTCTTGTAATTAATGATTTAATTTGCATTTTTGTTATTACTTTTTAAGGCTTATATACNTAAGAGAATCTAAACCATTTCTTGTAATTAATGATTTAATTTGCATTTTTGTTATTACTTTTTAAGGCTTATATACAAACAAAAGAGTAATCCCTACTGTTCTCTTAATAATCTATGATTAATTTTGGTTAATAATGAATTATATTGTGTCAATAAAGTTTTGTTGGTTTTTTTTTTTCAATGCGTTAATAATAATTTCAAACTTTTATTGAATAAAATACATTAAATAAGTAAATAATTTATTGATGCATTTGTTTTAAATAAAAAAATATAAAAAAACCGTAAATAATGCAGATTATAACTAATAGAAATGACTACAACTGAGATGTGAGGGAAATGCTCACGCGCGACCAACTGTTCCAGCAATTGTACTGGTTTCACCGTAACTTAAGTCACGATGTAAACAAACAGAGCTCTATCATTCCGACGCGAGCAAAAAAGGATTCTCGCTGCGGGGAATATTTTGATATTCTGATACAGATATGTCCTAATAAAAATAGACCTCGCACTATCAACGTGGTTNTAAGAGAATCTAAACCATTTCTTGTAATTAATGATTTAATTTGCATTTTTGTTATTACTTTTTAAGGCTTATATAAAAACAAAAGAGTAATCCCTACTGTTCTCTTAATAATCTATGATTAATTTTGGTTAATAATGAATTATATTGTGTTAATAAAGTTTTGTTGGTTTTTTTTTTCAATGCGTTAATAATAATTTCAAACTTTTATTGAATAAAATACATTAAATAAGTAAATAATTTATTGATGCATTTGTTTTAAATAAAAATTTTAAAAAAAAACCGTAAATAATGCAGATTATAACTAATAGAAATGACTGCAACTGAGATGTGAGGGAAATGCTCACGCGCGACCAACTGTTCCAGCAATTGTACTGGTTTCACCGTAACTTAAGTCACGATGTAAACAAACAGAGCTCTATCATTCCGACGCGAGCAAAAAAGGATTGTCGCTGCGGGGAATATTTTGATATTCTGATACAGATATGTCCTAATAAAAATAGACCTCGCACTATCAACGTGGTTTTCGAGACTAGTTACCTACAATCCTAGTCGCTTTCTGATTGGAACTCGACGAACGGGCTGTAATAAATTGTTCATGTTAAATTTTTCCCGTACTTACTATAACTCAATCCATTACTGTGTCCAGTGCAGTCCATTTATAAAATCATATTTCCTTCTGATATCACGTGCTTTATGCAGCCGAGGCATTGATCAGCAATTATTGGACGTGCAACTGCTGAATGCGCTACCGTAGGCATAAAACATGATATTGCGATGAGCTCTCATCTGCGTGTTTAATACTCGCGGCAGCCACGCCAGGCATTTAAGCTGCAAGTAAAGATGCTTACTTAATGACAGTATCGGGTGCTGCCAACATAAGTATATTTTAATTTTTAAAACAAGTACTTTTTCCGCCACTTTTTAACAGTCATCGCTAAACATGCAAACTTCGCGTCAGGACATCATGACTCACGTACTAAACACGCCATATTAACAACTGCCACGGCTTCGGTTAGTGAACACCCGCCAGAACCGCGGGAACAGGCTTCAAATGATTTTGAAATGAAGCTTGAAAAAATAATCAGTAAGCACATTATCATTCGTAAAAATACATATCCCGCAACACAAAAAGAGTTTTGTTTTAATTATGCATTAGAGTGTACATAATAGGTAAACTAAAATGCTAGCTACTTTGAAGTCATTTTGGATCAGTGCGAAGGTTAACTAATCATAGAAGACTAACCCGCGTGGGTTTGTTTATTCTTGGCCTAAAAAATGCGTAAAATAAGTTATCGGTTAAAGGCTTTAGGTACGTATTTCTTACATTCGTCATTAGTAGAGGCCAATGATGTCAAATAATGGGTGTTCACACACTTTCGTAAGACACATTTCCCGAACTCAGCAATCTTTTGATTTGAGGATTATTATAACAAACTCCAATGACAACAAGTGAAGCTGAAAGGTAAAGAGAATAAAGACCTTCCTCCGTCACACAATATCTGAAGAAAGACTTACAGTATTAGCAATGTAATCAACAGAAAAATCTCTGATAACTACCATACAGGATTTCAACCACCGGGTGATCAACAAATTTGCTGAACTGAAAAACAGAAGAATGGATTTAATGTAAAAATAAACACCTGTAAGCAGCCCTCTAACATTTTCATTTCTAGCAATAGATTACTGTTTACATTTTTACCATTATCTTACCCCTCCCCAACAGTGATTAAGTACACTTAGTGTGTGATGTTGTTTAGTGTAAATAGTGTGGATATCTTAAACTACATTTTCTAGGAAGTTTTAAGTGTGAATTATATAAGAACGACAACATTTATGATGTTTATCATAACATGCAACAGTGCGGTGAGAATCATTTACTCGGCTTTGATACACTGGAGAGCCAAACCAACTGGTATAGGCGTGCGTATGCAAATAACAGAGGTATGGAACCTATCAGAGTAACGCGATGAAGTCGGCAGAGCCTATATAAGACAACAAGCGTCTGGCAAAGTTGCTAGATCGGTTACTGATGCTACAATGGCAGGTTATCAAGATTTAAGTGAGTTTGAACGTGGTGTTAAAGTCGGCGCACGAGAGATGGAACATAGCATATCCGAGTTAGCGATAACATTTGGATTTTCGCGTACGACCATTTCACGAGTGTACTGTGAATATCGGCAATCTGGTAAAACATCAAATCTTCGACATCGCTGCGGCCGGAAAAAGATCGTGAACGAACGGGACAAACGACGACTGACGAGAATCATTAAACGTGACAGACATGTAACCCTTTCTCAAATTGGAGCAGCTTTCAATGCTGGGTAATCAAAAAGTGCCAGCGTGCGAGCTATTCAACGGACCATCATTTATATGGGCTTTCGGAGCCGAATGCCCACTTGTGTACCGTGGTTGACTGCACGACACACAGCTTACGCCTCGCCTGGGCCCGCCAACACCGCCATTGGACTATTGATGACTGGAAACACGTTGCCTGGTCTGACGAGTCTCGTTTCCAATTTTATCGGGCTGATGGACGTGTACGGGTATGGAGACTACCTCATGAATCCATGGATCCTACATGTACACGGAGGACTGTTCAAGCTGGCGGAGGCTCTGGCATGGTATGGGGGTGTACAGTTGGCGTGAAATGGGGACCCTGATACGTCTAGATACGACTCTGACAGGTGACAGTTACGTAAGCATCCTGTCCGATCACTTGCACGCATTCATGACCATTGTGCATTCTGTCGGACGTGAACAATTCCAGCAGGACAATGCGACCCCCCACACGTCGAGAGTTGCTACCGAGTGGCTCCAGGAACACTTTTCTGACTTTAGACACTTCCATTGGCCACCTAAATCACCAGACATGAATATTATTGAGTATATCTGGGATGCCTTACAACGTGCTGTTCAGAAGAGATTTCCACCGCCTCGCACTCCTATGGATTTGTGGCCTGCCCTGCAGGATTCATGGTGTGAATTGCCTCCTGCATACCTTCAGACATTAATGGAGTCCATTACACGTCGTCTTGCGGCACTTCTGCGTCCTCGCGGGGGCCCTACAAGATATTAGGCAGGTGTGCCAGTTTTTTTTTTTTTTGGCTCTTCAGTGTATTTGCATTGAATTTCTAACCTACTGAAAGGTATATTGTTCTCCCCACTCTGTTGTGTATGTAGATTATTGACGCAAGAAAACTTTGCGTATGTGCCAGTATCAGTGTGCGTGAATCCAAACGCTGTTCACTCTCCTTATCACATGCTGCTGTAGCTGTTCGGCGATAGACCAACACAGACGACCTTCCATCAAGGTCGAGGTTCAAGGACGGTGAAATGAAAAATACTTTCTTTAGTGTATCCCTTCTGTTCTTAATTTTTCTGCTATTTAAGAAGCGGGTTTGTATATCACATACTGTACATAAAACATACAAACATTGTTACGTAATTTATTTTTATTTATTAACGTCTTAAACTTAGTGCCAAAGTTAAGGCAACAGCTCTGACTTTACAAGAAGAACAAATTATTACGCAATAAACACCCATACAATTGCAGTGTTAGTATTTACAAGTTACTGCTAGTTTTAGGCGACTTTCCCTTTTTTATTTCATCTGATATTTGTTCCCTTCAAACACATAACATGCACTCTAACAATTCATTTTGAACTGTCTTCGAAGTACCTATAAATACTCGGGCATTTACCAAGTGATCTTTCACGGCAACCTCAATAGAACGTACAAAATTAATAAGGCTCTGAAACACACTAGGATTTTCAAAAGTTTCACTTTCATCATGCCCACGTAAAGCTAGATCAGATTCCTCACAAAATTAGACACAATCAAGAAGCCTAGAAAGAATATATCGGTTCCTAACCACTTGCTCATCATGTTTTCTTACAGACTGTCTGTAAGCACTGCCAAGTTGTGTGCGTATGTTCACACTACCTAGCAATGATAGCTCAAAGGTGGCCTTTTTGTTAGCATGTGAATTTTCATGTTTTTTTTTTCATTTTCTCGCTCAAATGTGCAAGGTCCTTGAAACATGACTTTGTCAAGGCACTAATCTCTGCACTAAACATTAAACACGGGAAGCAAAATAAAGCATTTGTTTGACGACTTCCTCATAACCACTTCGTGTACACTGTAAATGTCTTTGTTGAATGAGCGTATGAATACACGTTTATCTGTTTTTTAATAATGTATTCATTTCTAAATGTGGTTGATCAGGGCCTAAACTTTTAATATTTGACTTTTCTTCGTAAGTAAGATTTCTATTTGCTAAAATTCTTTGAACGGAATTCATTGCTGTGTCTTGGAAAATCAATTTTGGTCTGTAATTCCCATCAATACACAGGCAATACAAAAAGTCTAGAAATTTTAAAACTCTGTTTCAACGTACCTCAACAAAAATCAGTCTAGGTAGAGTCCAGCGAAATAAAAATAATGCACGCACACGAATTCCACATTGCAAAAAAATCTTACACGCAAAAAGCTACAAAAACGTTGTATTTAATGCAACTCGAAATTCCGTCAAAGTTCACTCTGACTTGCTTAATTTACTATGGCAAGTTTGTTAGTTGTACATCAGCCGAAGCGCGCCTTCAAACAGATGGGCATCATGCATACGCGCATGTCTATAGTCTATTCGCGGTCTCTTCACACATATTGAATCAAACCTTTGAAAAATCACTCCATACATGACGTGTTTAGTTATTTCCTAAATATGCCATGTATCACAAACGTTTTATACATATTTTACATGAAAGTTTCTTATTTTTCGTTAAATTGAAGTTTTATCTGCATTTTATTTATAAATTATAACAACTCGTTTATAATAAATACCAAGAAAAACAATGATAAAAGATTGGTGTCGGTAGCGCCTAGTAAGAAATAGTTCTCAAGCAAATATAATTACAACTGAGTGAGCAAGAATTGGGTGCACTGTCCTTTGGTGTAATTTTCTACACTTAAATGAGCTTTGTTCGTATGAGTCGGAGGAATATCCAGGAAGTAGAACTTACGCAGGGCTTCAGCAAAGTGTGAAGTAAGCGTGAGTGGATTATAACGAGTAGCTACTGGTGTGAAAGCCCGCTTGTCAGTCAGTGCTGCTGCCGATAGTAGAATAGTGGAACCACGTATATTAGAGCTAACTTCAGTCCAATTGGGCACGAACTATAACTTAGGGAGCACAACCAGGCACGTGGTATTTTACAATGTTAAAACTGCCATAAGAGGTGACGTCACTTTGTAGTGCGCATGCGCAGAGAGCCCAAGAACGGAGCACAAATCGCGCCATTTGTACAATGGTCAACACGTTATGTAAACTACACGTTGAACAAATGTTAGGATTGGGAGGGATTTGAACCCGCACCCATAATATGATGGCGAGGCCAGTGATAGTACGATACCAGCGGAGCGCAAGAGGGGACTAACTCCTTGCTGTGTTGCCACAGTGTGCACGAAAAATATCATCGTAGGATATTTTGCCACTAATATTTTAGTCTCCATTATCGCTCAGAATTCACGTGGTGTGGTTCTTATACGCACGTTCTAGGACATCCTGTGTATGTGTGTGTACGTGTGTGTGTGTGTGTATATACACTCACACACACAAAAATATATCCCAAAAATTTACATTCAAATAACGCCATCTAAGTAAACATACATTTAACATTTATGTAATATTAATGCATGTTATAATTATACAAATTGGTGAGCTAATAAATAGTTTGGAATGTAAAACAAAACATGTAGAACCAATGAACCGACTGTAATTAAATTTGGTACTCTCGTAGCACTTGATATTAGCAATTAATTTAATAATTAGCACCCTCGCTTGTGAACCAGTTCGGAATACAACTTGACGTAAACAATTAAATCTCATTTGTTCTCGACCTGTTCCCATAAACTTTGACATACTAGTATAGCTACTAACATTATCAAAATTTTAACAGACCCAGCATTTTTTCCCTAATACCGTGCATTACGTTCCGTGACTAATTATCTCAATCGACAGCAATTTTGGGAGACAGCGTAACTTAAAAATTCTATTTAGATAACTGTCACAAATAATTTGAAGGGTTTCCATTGAATTTGTTAAACAAGAAGTTCCACTAAACAACTAACATTTTAGAAATTTGATTATATTATGTATAATTTAAAAAAATGAGAGGCATGACATTATTTAGTTTTATATTTTATATTCAGAAACAATTTGAACAGCTTACTACACCTTCTTTATAAGAGTTCTATTTTTAGAAAGCAAAATATTAATTGATTATGTCCACACAACATTTGTAGAGATAATACCAAAAATCGTTTTTGTACAAAAAAAAAGGCAACTATTTAACCTATGTTCATCAATCTGGGTAGCAAAGTAAGGCAATGGAAAACAATAAGCAAAAAAAAATATATTCGTCTATCTCTGTAAATGTTCGTCCCGCCCAGCCTTATAGTTTATCGGAACTATGCAATCACTGAATTGATTTTACGAAATTTTGTTTTTAAGGACGTATTTTCCTTTAGATTGTTAAATTTAAATCAAGTGTTGTTCACGGACGCAATATATTTACTTAAGCTTAAAATATGTAACCTGAAATAACTCTGGAAGTGTGCGTTTCATTACACTGCAGGAAATTTTGTTGATTGATCCCCAACAAAATATATACACTACAAAAGTTCATTATTTGAAAGACTGTAACATTAACGGGAAATATTTTTGAATTTCAAAACGCCAATTGTGACTACAACGTTTTTTTATCCCTAACCAATTTTTTTAAGTTCAGAACCCTCATCTCCAAGCCTTCCAGCGCCTCAACGAAAATTACTTGAAAATTATTGTGTCGGGGTAAACGTACACATTGTTTAAAGCTCCTACATCATAGACTGCTTGCGGTGAAGTGAGCACATTTAAGGCCTTTCTAAAAAGTTACTTTTAGCTTATTTGCATCATTTAGCCTATTCTTACTATGAAAATTTCCATGTGACTGATGAACACAGTGCGTGAATTCTATTACTTTAAAAAGTTAATGTCCGAAGCCACAATACAATATGATTTTATGGATAAAGTGCTTGTTGGGAGGGACTTGAAAGTGCTCACTTTACAGTGAATAGCATACAATAATTTATGTCTGTATTAAACACACGGGTAATACTTTAATAGTGACTAAGAGTTACTAACGGACAAAACTGCCCCGTGTACAAGTCAGACAGACACCTGTGTAGCGGTGTTGCCTCTCAACCCGGAATCTGGACTCGACTCCAGAAGTCTGCACTTGAAATTCCAAGAGGTTGGGTGTTCTGGCCCAACCAACACTATTGTGGGTATTGATTGGCAGACCACTGCGGCGTCATCATGCCTCGGTAGCCTCGGGCGAGCCACGGGTTACGTCACCGTGACGTTGCCTGTGAACGCCGTGCTCAGCCATGAGCGGTTCGAATCATTTATTTATGCTGACAAATATTAGGACCACGTAGGCCCACTATTACATCTTACCAGCGGTACAAGTTTATACAATATTTCGTAAAAAAAAATTAGCACGGGCTATTAACAGTTCAATAGAAACTAATATCACAAATTGTAATAAAATACATAATTATATCTCAATATTATACTTTAACATATCCTGGTAAAGTTATAACTATCCACTGTTGCTGCTGGCTGTGTAATATCTACAGCCATTCTTCTGTAACTTTGGTATACACATAAGCAAAACGACGTTGTATAGCAGCAAACGACATCAATTAAGTAAAATCTGATTACTTTCGACAAATGCGATTCATTACAATTTTTCCTTAAAAGAGGTTTTGCTTTTTAGAGTTATTTATTGTAGTGGGAATTGCGTCAAAAAAAAATCAGAAAGCCGAGCAGTGAAGATTTTTCATAAAGTTGATTTGTGGTGGCGTATTCTGAGGGCATGATCGTAACTAGATCTAGTATTATGTTTGCGATGAAGAGGTAATGCGTCGAATCTACTGTAAAGGTCGGTCAGACAGCTTGTTACAGTGACTTGAATAGCAGGCTAAGTGAATGAAGATCCATAGATGTATTTAGTCTAACCATGATATTATGTGGCGAACACTCATCGAGTGAACATTACTGACTACTGCGCTAGTAATCACGATTATGGATGACAGTTTTTTCTAATGGCCGTGTTACGAAGAGTGGTGAAAGCGTCTCAGGCGGGGCCAACACGCCTAAAGCATGCACGCTTATACAGGTTATCCACGGTTGATTGAGCACTTCTGAAATCTCTGCAGATGACCCGTTTTTCATCTCATTTTGTATCTTTCTGCCATATGAAAAAAACTAATTACCTCTGCTTTGGACCTGATCACTTTATTTATGCGTCACTGAAGAGGAACCATGGAATTGTAAGGAATGCAAATATGCCACAAAAATGCAAATTTGTACTATAATATGTACAAAACAAGAAACACCAACTTCAGTAACTATACATTTAAACATTACACTTTCAGTAAACCTTCAGGTTAAGAGGATGAATCGCCTCTTATACAGAAGTTGTTCGTTTTTGAGTGTCATAACAGAAGAGTAATGTTCATTACTTAAAATGCTTCATTACAGAAGCAATAAATGTTATGTTTCTGCTCTAATTTTTGTACATGATTGTTAATAGGTGTTCCCTGGTTGTGATTAAAAGGTGAGAATGAATTAATATATAAAATTTTGAATTAAGTTCATTGTTCGATAACTAAGCATTAACAGTTCATATACACTGAAGAGCCAAAAAAAAAAAAAACTGGTATAGGCGTGCGTATGCAAATAACAGAGGTATGGAACCAATCAGAATAACGCGATGCGGTCGGCAGCGCCTATATAAGACAACAAGCGTCTGGCAAAGTTGCTCGCACTTGCAACCAGGCAGTGGTTGAGGAAGGTAGCGCTTCCTCTTCTGGCCTAGCCTCGCTACCCCTTAGGTAGCCTGGTCAGCTACCACTGCTTTAGGTGTTCCTAGGCATACTTCGATGGATTCTGGTAAGTCTCACAGCGAAGGGGAGGCGTCGGCCTCCTCTTATTCGGTCGCACAACACACCACACAATGGCAGACGCCCAATAGGAAACATACAGCGCACACAGCCAATCAGCAACAACCGGTTATTGATTTTTCGACACAAAACACTTTCTCACCATTGGGTGAGGGAAGCGAATCAAACTGTAGTAAGGACACTTCCGAAACTGTTATTTCAGAAAACACTGCACATAAAATTGATCCCGGGCCTCCAGTATACATCCCGGACACTACGAAAATAAAATTTTTGTTTAGTACATGGACGAAAGAATCGTTTCAGAAAATCACATTAACAAAAATACAACACCTGAAGGTTGTTGTAGCATTAGATGATCACTCTGACTTCTGCAGGGAATTAAAAAAGTACAAGGTAGAGTACTATACACACGCGAAAAAAAACAAAAAGCCTACTAAGGTAGTTATTAAAGGGCTACCACACAGCGCCGACAAGAACAGAATACTTAAACACCTCAAAGAATTTGGATTCACTCCAGTTTGCGTCTGGAAATTCCGAACACCAGCCGATGCGCCTGCGGTCTTTGGGTCTGTAGTAAAACAACACCCGAAACTAAACATACTTAAACTGAACAGACTTCATTATCTGCCAGTTCGAATTGAAAAATACAGACATCGTGCTGGAGATGTGGTGCAGTGCAGGCGATGCTGTGCACTGGGCCACACCCAGAAATACTGCGCACTCAGGCCAGTCTGCCTTTTGTGTGCTGGAGATCATGCAAAGGCAGACTGTCCTATCACAGAACACGACAACACAAAGTGGCAATGTACACTTTGCAAACAAACAGGACACTCAGCGGCATGGAAACATGCCAGGTTATAAAAAAACATATAGAAACAAGAAAACAATGGATGGCACCAAAGCCTGCCAAACCATTAACATATACTCAACAGAAACCTCAATAGAAAACACAAACAAATGTTCAGTCAGAGACTGAATTTTCAGTACTCAACAACCCATATACAAAACAAGCACATACACAACAGCAGATAGAAAAACCACAGAAACATAGGAAAAGAGACAACAACACGACAGAAAACGCGACCATGTTGGCAGATATGCATTAACTGGCCGCTTTTCTGCAAGAGACAAATTTTATAGCTTTAAAAGAACACTTTAGGCCTGTAATTGCACAGGCGAAAACCATGAATACACTACAGGAGAAGCAGAAGCTACTCCTTACAGCACTCGCCACTCTACCTAAATAAATACTTTAGGGCAACATCAGCACAATTAATTTAATTAATACTAAAATAATACATTTTTTATTAATCACAGCAAAACATAATCGATAGTAACACTTCTCATCTCGGAACTTCCTGATTGGATAGTGACGAGAAATAATACACCAATGAACACACTTCCCTCTCGAAGCCACCTGATTGGTGCGTGACGAGGAGAGCCACGCAGCTATAAAAACACCGCGTTTTGCTCACAACATTCAGTCGTTCGCAGACAACGAGAGACAACACACCTACATTACTCTTACAACACAAGAAGGGCGCCCTGCTCAGGCTGGTTATGTGGTAACTCATGACAGGTGGGAAATAGCCCCAACCACCACTCGAGTTCCAGGTCAAGGGACACACATGCCAGTCAAGGTAGGGGTCGGGGGGCTTACTTAAGTTTGCTTTTACTTTAATTTTACTTTAATTAATAAAATTATATAATACTACAAAAAAACACATAAAAACTATAAAATATATATAAAAAAATATTTATATATACAAACACATATATATAATTATTTTTATTTTTTATCTCAACTTAACTTAATTACAAATAATAACGCACTGACCTGTCAGTTTGTTGCAGGTCAGGAAGAAGACGACTTGGGAAAGAGGGGCCCTATTGGTACTGGTTCAAAGACTGGTGCTAGGGGCCCCTCCAACTCTAATCTATTTATAAGGGTTTTTACTTTATGTGATACACTTGGAAACTATTATACGTACCCCGATGGAGACCTGTATAGGACACACCGGGAGACTAGGGTTACTCCCACAAAATACACTAATAGCACATTTGCAAACAACTTACAACTGTTAGACATACTACACGACACAACATTCACTCCAGCCGGGAGGCTGGAGGGGAGCTTCACTCCCCCGCCGAAAACACGTAAACGTAATTTAATTTTAAATAGGCAACATCAAATTACTCGCCTAAATAAGGGCCCGGTGCCCAAAGCCCCACAGTACACAGCGCCTACCGCCGACCCAATGATTTGAGAAAGTGTCAGGGTGCATTTGTTTCTTTACAATCACCTAGTGAGTTATGGGAGTTTCGGCTTCCGGTCTCACAACACTAAATGTCATTCGGTGGCTTATGAGGGTTCGGCGGCAAAGTTGCTAGATCGGTTACCGCTGCTACAATGACAGGTTATCAATATTTAAGTGAGTTTGAACGAGGTGTTATAGTCGGCGCGCGAGAGATGGGACATAGCATCTCCGAGGTAGCGATAAAATGTGGATTTTCGCGTACCACCATTTCACGAATGTACCGTGAATATCGGGAATCCGGTAAAACATCACATCTTCGACATCGCTGCGGTCGGAAAAAGATTGTGAACGAACGGGACAAACGACGACTGACGAGAATCATTAAACGTGACAGACGTGCAACCCTTTCTCAAATTGGCACAGATTTCAATGCCTCCTGCATACCTTCAGACATAAGTCGAGTCCATGCCACGTCGTCTTGCGGCACTTCTGCTTGCTCGTAGGGGCCCTACACGATATTAGGCAGGTGTACCAGTTTTTTTTTTTTTTTTGCTCTTTAGTGTATTATGTCCGTAATGATGGGCAATGTAATTAACAAAGCTTCTGTTGTAGAATTTTTCAATAAGTTCTCCTAAATTTGAATCAAGAAGACATAAAAGTATTAATATGGCGGGTGACGCAGGCTCTTAACTGAAATATTTCGAACGTACGCCATTGCTTCACGATGTCGTCACAGAAAACCAAGTCTGAGACACGAACGAATCACGGGGAAACGAGCCGAGAGTAGCTGTAGTCAAAAGATATAACTAAAACCAATAATAAATCCCACAAGTAATTTTCTCAGATAAATAATAAAATAGAAAACAAAAAACTAGATTACAGAACAAATTATAAAACGAAAAAAAAAAAAAAAAAAAATATAGCGCAACCCAAATTAAGACAGCACAGACAAGCACAGAGACGAAGACAAAAAATATTTTCTCACGAGACAGGATGACACAACCATGAAGTAACCGCTGCAAGGCAAGGCTAGACGACACAACGATGACGACCGAGTAGGACACTGTATGTTTCCAGACGAGCTTGTCGCGACGTTATGCTCCCGTCTTCAAGAGGAGTAAAATACTTATTTGGCTCGTCTAAGGAAACCTAGTGTCTTCTGTGCCGTCATTGTTGTGTCAACTAGCCTTGCGGCAGTAACTTCTTGGTTGTGTCATCCTGTCTAGTGAGAAAACATTTTTTGTCTTCGTCTCTGTGATCGTCTGTGCTGTCTTAATTTGGGTTGCTCTTCATTTCGTATTTTTTTTTTTTTCGTTTTATAATTTCTTACGTAATTTAGTTTTTTTGTTTTCTATTTTATTATTTATCTGAGAAATTACTTGTGGGATTTATTATTGGTTTAAGTTATATATTTTGACCACAGCTACTCTCAGCTCGTTTTCCGTGTTTGTTTCGTGTCTCAGATTTGATTATCTGTGACGACAAAGTGAAGCAATGGCATACGTTAAAAATATTTCAATTAGTCATTCACTCCATTACAAGAATCTTTCAAAAACACACCGTCAGGCCTCGGAACTGTTTTTATTGACTGGCTGCCAACTTACGCGAGATCCTGCATGCAAGTGTGAACTGTAGCATAAACGCAGTTATCGACAGCGATTTTTTTCAAAGGTTGATTTCAAAAGTGCTCACTTTACCGTGAACGGCCTTTACCCGCACGAGGGCGTGCATTTCGGCTTTATAGATTGTTAACGGTTGACTGGGCACTTTTGAAAGCCTTGCTTAAGATATACTTTACTTCTCTTTTTTTTTTTTAGTCTCCCGCCATACGCAAAATTTTTATTCCGTGGACGAAATAACTTTATTTATACGTCAGTCAGGTGAAAATGTAAAAACTTTGGGACACTAAGTGTGTTAATTTTATGTCAATAGGGGCCCTAATGTTTATGAAGCAGAAAACCAACAACTTGATTTGCCATAATACTCTCACAATTACACATCTAGAGTTTAAGTTATTTGAATTAATTCGCCGCCAACGTAACTGGGAGTCTACACGCCAGAGTGTACGGTAGCATACAGTATATGCAGTTAACGGGCAGTATTTTTTCCCCCAAAAGTTCGTTTCTTAAGTGCTTACTTTACCGAGATAGCCTATAGTAAGAATGGGCTGTCATGACTACGACTGAAGCGATGGTAAATTTCTAGAGGTGACAAATTCGCGAGTTCAATGACCTGTAAGCCAGACTTCGCAATCGTATGTACAATCCTGCAGATATCAACAGCTCATTGGTTACATTCCATTCCAATGAAAGGCGATGACTGGGACTGCATTTTAATGAACGCCATTTATTGGTTCAGAGTCCCCCAGGAGCTGTCAAATAAGAAGTGGATCAATTGAAAACGGAACGTAAACATACAATTCTTTTTTAAATTTCATGTCCCGAAATTAATCCAAAAAATTTTAATGTCTCCTTTACTCCGTGTTTGCACGTGTAGTTTAAATTTACTAACAAGATGAAGGTATTAGCAGATGCACATTAAAAAAAAAACCTCGACAAACATAAAGGAGCAAAAATTATACAAATTAAATTTCTTATTATTAAAATATAACGGAGAAAATTCTGGATAATAGTAGTAATCATACTCATTAAGAAGATCAAAGCAAAGCGTATTTCTGTATACAGAATGTTTCTTAATTAAACCGATAATCTTCGGCTGAATGTTAATAACGAAAAAAGAAGGTGAAAACATATATACGACCTATGGTCTAAATTGAATCCAAAGGGTGGCACATATATTTTAAGTTGGACTCGAAGCAAAGGTTTATTACAACTACTGGAGATGGAAACCTGTTTGGATAATGTGTAAAGTTAATTGTGGCATGCGGTTTAATAATCCATCTTTGAAATGCCTAGTATGCCACAGCGTCATGGAAATTAAGTCGAAATAATGGTAATAACCGTGATTATTTCTATGAAATCATTTGATGACAGTGACAGACAGGTGTTGTGGTGTTTACAAACCTTTGTTCCGTTACGCATTATCCAGACACTTACTGTTCCATCTTTAAAAATTGCACAGATATTTGAAGTAAACTAGTGTTTCAGGTCCAACTTCAAATGTGTGTACCACCCTTAGGATTCACTTTAGAACATACGTCGTATATATGTTTTCTCCTTTTTTCGTGGTTAACCTGCAGTCTAAGTTTGTCGGTCTAATTTAGATACATCCCGTATTCTATTGGCATTCGCTTATGCGCTAGTGTAACAAATTTAGCTGGAATATAAATGACACAAAAACCAAATAAGTTTAAATAGTTGAAAAAATGTTTAACTAGTATTTAGTATGTTTAATAGGCGAAAATGGAATGACAAGTTAAGTGGGAAGGGCAAAGTAAAAGTAAATAAAGAAGATTAATTAGTGTGATTAGGGAATGCGCGTGTAAAAAAATTTTAGGAACAGTATGCATGTTTATAGCAATGTGTTTGGTGTTAAATGGGGATGGGATGAATGAGGATAAAGTAGGATTGTGTGTTTATGAATGGATGTACATGTGCATGTAAGTATATGCGGATATACAGTATGTGTGGATTTACGTGGGAAGTAACCGTCGTGTGGTCAGTACGGCTCAAAACAAAACCAAAAGTTCACATGAAAAATATGTCCTAGGTTTGATGTTTCCGGAAGTATGGCCTCTAAAGTTCTGCTGGAATTGTCACTAGTGGTACTTGATCCATGCATGTTGGTGTTACTGCAGCCCTGCTTGTGCACCAGCAGTGATTCACTCTAAAAATATTTACTCGAAATGTCCACCTTTCACATGAATGCACAATTGCACGCGTCCAATTAATGACTGACTTACACATTTAAACACACTCTGTGAGAAAAGGATCTACTGTCAACCTTGTTCCACATGCTGACGAAGTATTGAAATGTCCGTAACAGATTTTGCTTAAACGATAATCCTGAGATCTCCCCACAGGTAACAATCCACTGTATTCAGATCAGGGGAACGTGCAGGCCTTGCGATAGATCCGACACGACATATCCACTTTAGAAGGAACCGCTCATCTATATAGACCCTTGCCACTCTACAGAAATGTGATGGCGTCCCAACATGCGTGAACCACATGCGTCTGTATACGCGGTGTGTCATATTCAAAAGGACATCCCCGAGTAGCACATGTAACAGTCATTGCAGAAGATAACGGTGCGATTAGCTTACCATGCGCTTCATGTCCAACATGCATCATGTCCTTACCCAAAATTTTATAAGTCACTCAGTATAAAAATAGCATGAACTTGTTTCCAAAACGATCCAGTTCGTGTTCTGTCATTCTACATCATGCAATTCCTTAATTTTTGACCTTGACCTTTATTCGCAATATTAGGTGACATTGATCCACAAGACTGACGAACATCAGCCATCTTGCTCAGTCATTCCAATTTTCATGCTTTGTCATTCTGCCAATCATTTTCTGTCATTCCAACCTAGAATGTTCTCGTTCATTGCGCTGTCATGATATTTCATGCTCTGTCATTACACCTTTCATGCTCTGTAATTATGCCTATCATGCTCTGTCATTCAAGCCTAGAATGTTCTATTCATTGCACTGGCATCTTACTTCATGCTCTGTCATTCTACCTTGATACTTCATGCTCTATCATCCTGCCACCCTCTAGTCTCTAGAATTTTCCAGTTCATGCTCTGTCAATCCATGTCAACACCAACCATCTTGATTCAGGAATTTTCTAATTCAGCACTCTCCCATGCTACTTCATGCTGTCACTCCACCTTGCCACTCCACCACTCCACTAGCATATTCTACGACCTATGCGAAGTAAGCCTATGCTGAACACACCCCTGCTAATTACACAAAGTACAGTATGTCTATAGCCGACTCCCACAAACTTTTGGGCATTGTAATAAATAATTTCTGAACTGTTTAGTTCCCAAATTAATATCATAGGCATCGGCCCTGATGTCGATCCGGATGGTTGGGCAATTATGTCTTAAGCTATCTTATAAGCATAGTTAGCCATAATTTTCGAATTGTTTATGATATAGAAACCAAATTCATATCATAGGCATAGCCTGTGACGTCGATGAGCGTGGTGGGGCCAAATGATTCCTTAGGCCCTCTATAAGCATAGTTAGCCATAATTGCCTAATTATGTAAGATAAACCCACCAAATTCATACCATACGCGTCACTCCTGATGACGAACAGAGAGATAGGGCAAGTATACTTAAATCCCTCTTACCAGCATAGTTGGCAACCATTTCAAAAACACGGAAGCTATAGTCACCAAATTCATAACATAGGAACCACCCCAGACGACGAAAATATCCACACGATCAAGTATGCCGTAAGACCACTTATAAACATAGTTGACTGTAATTTCCAAACTGTTTAAGATATAGTAATCAAATTCATAAAACAGGCATCACTCCTGATGATGAATAGGACGGTAGAGTCAAGTATGCTCTAAGCCCTCGAATAAGCATAGTTGGCCACCATTTCCGAACTGTTTAAGATGTAGCCACCAAATTCATATCACAGGGATCGCTCCCGACAACGATCATGGTGGCAGGTCAATTATTCCACAAGAACTCTTATAAGCATAATTTAACACCATTTCCTGACTGAGACACCAGGGCATGGGTGCCAGTACAGGTCTAAATGATGTATATATAAAAATAGCATGTCAACTTATATAACAGTAATGTTGACAAGGCACTGGAAATACACAGTAATATCCGTTGTAACGTTGTATTTCAAATATACCTTAAAATGTAAAAATATTTGTACTGGCCATTAGTTCCTATTTTATTTCTAGCTTAATGCAAAAATTTTAACTAAAATACAATTTTCAAAAAGTTCTTTAACACAAATTTTGTTTTTGCTGAAGCGTTTCTTGAAGTAACAGAATGTAACGTGCCGGCTCGTTTTTAGCTCGGCGCTCGAATCTCCGGTTACCGGTGATGCTCTTGAAGCACTGCGCTTCGAATGTTTTCGGGGAGGGCAAAGAAGAGGAAGCGGAGCAGCTACATGTTATATATATACGTATACACGTATACATATATAAATCCTGTATACATATATATGTACACATGAGTCTAAAATATTGTAACAAACTTTGGTAGGTGATAAATAGGATCAAAATAAGCAAAGGAGAACCCAGAAATGAATTCCCGAAGTTGGTTACAATAGTTTAGATGCATCCTGGTTGTGTGTATACGTAAATTTTGTTACGCATTGGGCCTATTTATTTTCGTTTAACTATAAAATACTCGCACAGGAAACTTGCACGGGAACATGTTCATACAAGTTACGTTAGAAAAGCAGCGCGCACTCACTTTGTGGTCATTCTAATGCAGTAACACGGATTGTGTAATGATTCGAAAGGTCAGTGGAAATACGAAGTGCTACAAAAAGTATTTTCCTAGTCGAGGAGGCAAACCACCAAATAATGGGTGCAAAAGTACCGACAAATCGATAGGTTCTTGCAGTTTTGTTTTTTAATACTCCAGAAGTTAAAGTGACTGTACGTGAAAGCGCAAATCTTGTTATTCGCGAGTGCAATATTTTTTGGGAAAAGGCGAGAATACCCACGAAATCACTTCCAAACTATGTATAGAAACTTGTGGATCTTTATCATGTGTGGTGAGAGCTTCAAAAAATTGTACGAAATCCCAAGATGTTAATAAACGGCGGGCGGAAAAATTCCAAACGTATTTAGATAACTTATTTGATATCGCACACGCCGATGCCCTCGAAAGAATGAAAACAGAGACATATAAAATGTTCTCACAGAGACAGAGAGAACCAGGTCGTTCGGGCTGCTTGGTGGGCGTAGATAAAAAAAAAATTGCTGAGAAAGAAAAGAGGTTAAGGCAACGAAAAGTGGAAGAAGAAAAAAGAAAACTAGCTGCATCTACCTCTTCTACATCGCACGAGTTATCACATCAAAAATTACATGGTAGTTTTCTCAGCTCTGACGAAGAGTCTTTGCCTGAGACATCAAACGCTGTGGCGGCTGAAAAGTCTGGAAAAAGAGGAAGAACGGATTTTGTTTCACTGAAACTGATAGCTGCTTTGAAAAGATGCTAACTGAGCATCAGGGACTCCGTCTATATTTTTCAGGCTACAGACGAAGCGCTAGGTCTCAGCATCGACGAATATCCAATTAAAAGATAATCAATTCAAAGGATTCGATCTCAGTTGAGGAAGGCAAGAGCTGAAGCTATAAAGACTGATTTTCAAGATGGTTTTCAATATTAAAGATTGAGAGCAGTTTTCGTCAAGAAAGCGTTTCGTTATGGGATGAAAATGCCGCTTTTGCGGAAGCGAAAAGAAAATTTTTTCTATGACTGCAGTCAATGATATAGCTGAAAGAGCTGTCAAACTTATGCAAGAATTTCACGCAAATATTACAGCTAAGGAAGAAAAGAAGCAGTACATATTACGATGTGTTCAAAAACACAGAAAACTGTAAAAAGAAAATATCCTCATTAATTTTTTGGTTTTTTTTGTGTCTAATATACTTATCTAGTGTTCATTGTTGTTTTAGATTCATATTAAACGTAAATATAAAATTATTCTAAGATCTAGCCACATATCACGGAGGAGTAAAAAAATACTATTTTTAAAAACTTTGGGGCTTAGTCGGCATCGTTTAAAGTCATTGTACGAGGGCGAAATTTCGTATCTGAGTAAGCCATGGTAGTTCGAAAAGAAATAGGGGGTATGCGTTAGCAAATAAAAAAAAGATATTTTTTTTTGCCATATAAGGGACACTTCATTAAATTAGTTTTCGAGAGGATATAATAATATATTTATTTCCCATTCTCAACAATTTAAATCAAAACATAAGCCTACATGTTATAATGCTAGAAATATAACTTCTAAGTCTTAGAAGGCTATGCATTTCATTCAATAATTTTTTTTCGTACGTTCCAGTGTTTTTTTATTGTAAAAGTACAAAAAAGGAAGCTTACTCTATTCATGTATGCCGTCTTCGCTGTGTTGTCCAGAGTTAACTGCATACATCTATGTATAATGTTCTCGTTGTTCGTTTGTTTGGGTGCTCACTCTGTCGATTCGTTCTCGTTTCCCTCTACGTAGCCGACTTAATTCCTTTTCAGGAATCCTCTGTCTTATTTGCGTATCTGTTTACACACTAGTTTTACATTTTATCTTATTTTTTACCTGTAACGGCACTTTTATACGTAGTATTCTAGGTCTTGCTGCGACGTACATCAAATGTTGCAACGGCGTAGGCCTACGTTCGAAATAACAGTTAACTCAACCACGTAACAGTCAATTTGCGCGGTTTCGAAAATAACACTAAGTTGCTGAAAGCACCTAAGTTGCATTTAACACTTGAACACTTTAGGCACCCGTCAATAAAAAGTATTTACGTAATTTTTAACTTTTTCACGTTTATGTCCGAAAAATGTCCTGCTTAAAATAAACAGTCGGTATCTTCATTGCCTGTCAAATGTGATTGTCGTCATATGTATGTATATCGCATCCCTATGCCAGAATCACAAGATAGATCTATACTTTTCTGTTGGAGAGCAATCGCCAGTTTTCTAACAAAAAAATATTTATTGTTGTTTCCTTTGAATTATTCACTTTTCATTACCGTTTGTATTTATATACGGAAAGGTTAGAGAAAGTTATCACTTAAATACAGCAACAAATGGCAGCCTACCTTTATAAATGAGGTATTTTCCTAAAACAAATTATTCCATAAATAAAATATAAATTTATTATTTAAGTTACGTCGTGTCGTAAAGTCGTATCCAATGAGTTATTAAATCAGGAGACAGTATTATCGTGTATTTAAAGAATTGTTCGACCTCATGCTTTAGTTCAGGGGAAAAATTATTAAATTCGCATTTAACTATATTTTCCTCGATCTACTGTTCAGCTGCACAACGCCGCCGTCGGCTCTCCTTTTTTTTTATCCTACTTCCCGAAGGAAATAAAGACCTATGAGATCACGTTCCTATCTGCGTGTATGTGCGTGTGTGTGTCACTCCCTTCAAATTTTTGAACCTGTGAACCAAATTTCACCAAACTCAGTACCACTGCTTTAACCGATTCCTACCAAATTTGGGAAACAAGTAGCTTACTGCGGCAGGTAATATATAAAACTACGTTTTAAGTAGGTCAGACGCTTATTTTATAAATGGCGGCCATAAAGCTATTTTGGTTTTGTATGCTATATCGTCAAAACCATGAAATAAATTCGAAAAAAAACTTTGTATGCTGGCAGCATATATTCAACCATCAAATGTGTCCACACGATGTCTCTTCTGGGTACCATTTTGTAATTTAATATCACTTGACAAATTCAAATTATGCCATATCTCGGGAATAAAAACCATCAGATTACCACCAAATTTGGTCAACAAGTGGCAATACGCCAGGTCATCTAAACTGGTATGCTTTGATTGGGTCAGACTTTTATTTTCAAAATGGCAGCCATATATAAATTTTAGTTCAGTATGTTATATCTACGAAACCACGAGACAGATTTAGACTCTACATTGCAAGCTGGCAGTATCTATTATATCGATCAAAACTGTCCATATAGAGGCTTATTTCTCTACCATTTTGAAACATAGGCTCACACGAAAAAATAAAGTTTTTGTGTCGTCTCGGGAAACAATGCCGATTTCGTCTAAATTTGGCGAATAAGTTTTACTGTGGTAGGCCATATTAATTTACATGTTTTAAGTAAACTAGACCCTTATTTTCAGAATGGCAGCTATAAAAATATTTTAGCTTAGTGTGCTATATACTATTTAACCGGTTTTAACTTAACTTTAAATCTGTATCTATGACAATCATTGAATGTGCTAATGCATAAACTCTTTTGTCCTCCATTTGTAAATATCGTAACATGAAAAAAATTGCTGTTTTATTAGATATCTCGAGGACCAATCAAACGATTCCTACGAAAATTTCACGCAAGTAGTGCTACAGTATGGTATGTAAACTAACATGTTTTAGGTTCGGCAGGCCTTTGTTAATGGGGTTTACACAAATAATTTAGATTAATATGTTATATCTATGAAATAATTCAGCAAAATTCAACCAAATTTTGTCCACTAACATTATTCGTTAGAAGCAACAATTACGCACACAGAGATCGTCTTTTGCTGGCGTTTTGTTTTTGCAATATAGTCCCAGGTGAGTAAATTAAACATTTTATCATATTTCCGGAATAATTCAACTAATTTCCACCAGATGTTTCACACAAGTAGCGATACGGTAGGCCATGTAATTTTACGCGATTAAAGTGGCTCAGGCACTTACAGTATTTACAAAATAATGGCCGTGTAAATATTTTACGTTAGTAAACTCCATCATTAAAAATATTAGGCTTATTACATTCGAATTTGATGCTCCGAATCGAACCCCCGTGATGCAGTGTTAATTGCATGCTAGGTTAATTTTACGAGGTTTTGTGAGTTAGAATTCCGGGTTGTTGCATATGTATCTGGTTTCATCTGTAATGATATAGCTGTCGACGAGATGTCAACGCCTACCTACCACTTATGCTTTTAAGAACTTCAATACTATTATTTGCACCCGTGTAGAAGAAAAAACGTTTAACCTATCAGTTATATTAGTTACTCGTAATATATCGCGGGTTTTTCGAAACGATTACACAAGCAGCAAACAACCAATCCTATAAACTGTAAATAATCCTCAGCCTTTTCCATTTTTCCTGGCTGTGTTGGATGCTTTTGTATCCTATGATTCTGACTGGATAGACGTGACAGTTGCTAGATCAATCGTCAATTGCCAAACTGAATCCCCGTATACTTATCGAGTCGTAAGTACAAGCCTTATTTCTTCGGTACTGAACAATAAACCACCTTATACACAACGTTTAAAGTAACATTTCAATCCGGATTGAACTTAGTGGAGAATCCCTATTGAAATTTTACCGTAACCACATCCGGACTGGAATGCAAAACAAATTCCGCCCTATTTGGAAGTGTATTGTTCGTATGTTTGCAGGTATGAAGTTTTAAAATTTGTTAAAAGCAAATTCTTAGTTACGTGGACAATACTCTCCAAAAAAAAATGCAAAATGTATTAATCATTTTTTTTTAAACGTAATGTTGGAGAAAAAAATATTAAAATTATCAGATGGTAAAGAAAATATAGGAAGGGAGAGATTTCGATTTGGCATGAGTAAAAATGAAAAATGCTGGCTTCAATAGAACTTCGCAACAAAAACAATAGATAAACTATCGTCTTTTTAACTTTCGCGTATATTTTGTTCTCTCGATCACGCAGTTGCTGAAAGATATCACTCCACAGATTTCTGTCCATGTTAACTTCATCTTCGCTTTTATTTACGTGTCCATGCGGATTGAAAACTTGACGATATGTATTTTTAAAATAGATATATATATATATATTTTTTTGCATATTTATTACATTTATTTTTTAAATCGTGGATTGTTATTTGGTAAATTACATATATTTAGAGCGGTAGCCCATGGCATTTGTTTACGTTGTAAATTTTTCCATTTGTACAACATAGTATTTATTATTATGGCTGCAGCAAAAAAGAAAAAGTTTGATGTTACATCAAATTATTTTAAATATATAAAGTGTACAAATATTTATTCGAGGGAAATTTCATCACATGCAATGCGTACAAGCTGAACAGCGTTAGGTATAATTATAAAATAACTAATTTTTTTCGTATCAAACGCCCTTACACGTGACTTTCGGCCCATATTCACCCCGTGTTCGTTACTTTTTGACTGCAGTCCGAGCTCAGTCCAGTCCGAAAGTTAGACCCTAGACGTAGCATTCGAGCAGCTCGAGAAAGCGGCGTGCTGTCGTCGGAGTAGAGTCCGCGGCGCGGCGCCGCTGAAAACTTGTTGCCGGAGGTGTGTAATAGGCCAGTTATCCTTGCCCGGGGGTGCAGCGCTTGCCCGGAGCGATCACGCAGCTTGTTCGTGACCGAGATAGCCCGCTTTCCAGCGCAGGCTGTCGCAGCCGGCTCGGCGGCCTTCCTGCCGGACCGGCTTGCTGCAAGCACGCGCGCGCGCCCCCTGCTTCTGCTTGCAGCTGTTTTCCTCCGCGTGCTTCGCTACTCCGCTCCGCGTCTTCTCCCTCCGAGCCGACGCTCCCGCAGTCTTGCCAACCATTTTTTGGCCACGTCCCTAGGGACCGTGTTCAAGTTGTCCCTACTTCGAGACAAAAGAAAGTCCCTGCTATCAATTAAAATATACGTTAAGGGGACTATGTGGCTGCGCGTCCAAGGTCAAGAAGCGAGGGAGCTATACGGTCGACACTAACACGCACCTCTAGAACCTCATCGCTCCTACGCGTAAAGCGCGCAGTGTTTCCGTCAAAATGATGTACTGTGAAATTAGATAGGTATCAGTGAGACTTGATTACACGCGATGGAAGCTCACGGATTAAACTACGTCCGTACAATCGTACTTTTCTCTTACCTGCTTAAGGAAACTGCATAGCCAAACTTTAAAAATGCTATATTTAACCATTTTCACGATTTTTTTCCATGTATACACTTAATATGATGAAAGCAAAAATATAGGGACATAGATAATTGTTTTTTATCTTTTCTGGCAAAAGGCCGTATTTCCAGAACATTTTTTTTTTATCGAGATTCGCGTATTCGCACAAATAACGATTTCACAGAAAATGTTTCCGTACATGGGCCTCTTAAAAAAAATTTAAAAGTAGAAAAATTTACACCGCCCAATAATAAAACTCAATAATATCAGACTTGCGACCCTCACTTCAGCGTTCCTTGCTTATAATTTCTATAGAACACGAAAAATTGACTATGTGTTCATAAAGTCGTACATTGCAATGACGTGGGGAGTAAAATGCTGCTTGCCTCAACCACATTTTCTGCAATCTTCTTCGTGTGCTCTAAGGGCATAGTTTACCACTAAAAGAAAATTTAGAAGTTCTACGCCCATCTATTTAACTTAACCAAAATGTCTCTACATTTTCTCTAAAAATCCTTATCCGTCCCTACAGAAACCCAAAATCATCAAAAATCGTTACAAATAGGGACATGTTGCTATGGTTTGCAGCACTGGCCTCCGGTGCCCGCCCAACGTCTGCGCCGGCACAGCTTGGGAAGCTCAATGCTAATATGTAGTTCGAAAACCAAACGTTCACCCCAGCAGGTATTCGCGGTTTCTTCACACTTTTCGAATAAAACCTTTGAAAAATCACCCTATGTATGACGTCCCTAGTTTTTTACTTAATAAGTCAAATATCACAAGCGTTTAGTACTTATTTTAATATAAAAAGCCTCGTTTTTGGTTAAATTGATTATTTACGTACGTTTTACCTATACATTGCAATATTTAAAATATAATTGATATGACTAAAAACAGGGAGAAAATAGTTGTGTTGGTAATGCCTAGTAAGAAATAGTTCTCATTGAAAATACTGGGTGATTCACGAGGAGTTACCGCCACTCACAGGCTTATTCCTTACATCATTCGTAGCAAAATATGTCATATAGATGCAGGTCCTATTCCCAAATTTCACAGAGTAATTCGACAAATTTGAAATAACTTAATTATTGCGTACGTGGATGGAGGAAGGATATTGTTTACCAAAGGACAGCACAAACACGCGAGGAACTACTTGCGCGTATCATGCATGCCGCTACAGAAATCAAAAACAGCCGTGTGCAGCTACGCAGAGCAACACGTGTGTTTCATAAGCGTGCGGCCAAGTGTATGGAGATGGAAACGTTTTTGAATATCTTTTGCAAGCTTTTCAGACGTCCTTGTGATACTAAACTGTAAACAATACGGTCTGATAATACATCACTGTATTTACTTCTGAAAGGGTCATTATTTTATTCGTCATTCTTCCAATGTTTCGAGTTACTCTATAAATATTGGGAATAGGACCTACATTTATATGACATATTTTTCTCCAAATGATGTAAAGAATTAGCCCTGTGAGTGACGGTAACTCCTCGTGAATCATCCTGTACAATTATACTTCATGCTCGCGAATGCGGTGCATTGTCCGTTTGGTGTAATTTTTTAGACGCGTTGAAGCTTTGTTTGCATAAGGTGGAGGAATATCATGGAAGTAGAACTATATCAGAGCTTCAGAAAAGTTTCAAGTAACTGTGAACGGACTACAGCAATGGTGTCGCGTGTGTATAGGATTTTAAAATTTTTTATATAACATATTAAATGCAATTTTCATGAAATAAGTAACATTGTGTCAAGACTTTCAGATTTGTGTTTTTTTTTGTAATCCTCTAAGAGAGTAAACATTGTTCTTTGAGCCAAGATTTGAAATATAACGAAATATAGCCGTATGTTAGTAAAACGGGATTTAAAAAAACCCCGCATTACACTTTTTTTTTAATGTGACGCAATAGTTTAAAAGTTCCCATTGGTAATAGCTATCTTAATTTCATCTTAACTTTCTAAATTTTTTGCCCTAAAATAAGCTTATTTGCGAACGATCAATGCCAAACACGTTTGTATTTTGACCGTTTGCTCTTGAAAACACCATTGGAGGGCTTGAACAACAGTTACAAAATAAAAGTTAGTACTAAATATTTTAGTTGAGGAAAGTGTACATCAAAATTCTGGCCAAACAAAAAAACTTTTGCACGCAAATAAATAGCAGCTGAATTTCAATTAAAATTTAAAAGGCTCTAAGTTAATTTTGGTGAAACTAACAGGGGATTAGACGAGCAACGATTACTGATTACTCCAGATGGCGAGTGCTAGTGTAGATACATTCTACATTGAGAGGTGTGCAAGGCGTGAAAAGGAATGTTAGTGCGAGTGCGACTGAGAGTTTCGAACTCGGCCCTCGATGGGAGCATACGGCTCAACGAACGTTTCAAGTCGACACCACCAACTCATTGCTGCCTTGTCAAAGCGTATCCGAAACAAGAGGAATAAAATGTTTTCAAATTATTTTCATTGGAGTTTATTGACGAAACAGCTTTACAACTAGTCTCCGACCCAATTCACCAACTAATGGGCCTTACCTGGCAAAGTGCGCCAAGGTCGTGACGTTACTTTACCGATGTCCAAATTTACAGCAAGGGCACGAAATTCAGTAGCGTAGCTAGATTTTTTTTGTTTGGGAGAGGCCCGATCTGTGAATTGATGTAAAGATAATAAATACGTACAAATATATTTAAACTGGAATATTAATCGATTAATTTTGCTTACTCTCAATAAAAAGTTCGTGTAAAGTATTTTCCTAAATCATAACTAAGAGACCAGTGTAGACAAGTGTAAAAAAATTATAATGACTAAAATAGCCAAGAGTCAGTTTATCGAGTATTCCCGACCTTGAGACCTCTCATGGGGAGGGAGAAAAAGTTGGATTGTAGAAAAACACATGTTAGCTTGGCAAACTTACATTATCTCTAAGAGTTTCACACATTATAAATGTTTCAGTGTTGGGTGGAAATTCTATTCTATAATTATTTATTTGTATTCGGGAGGGGCCTGGTCATCTGGGACACCTCCTTCTCTACACCACTGGCACGAATGCACCCTAGAACGTCAACTTCAGCGAAGGGGACATTACACGTGAATTTCCTCGAGCCAATAATGCATTTTAGATGGCCTGTTTTTTAAAATATTTCATTCGTCGGTGTTTAGAATTTCGTACGGCCGCTGAATAAACTTGCTGCTGTCACATAGACAAATGTAACTCGCATAAAATAAGATTCGGCACAACATAAATGCATGTGGAAAAGAACAAGATCATCAGTATCCACAAACAAACACTTCGTCAGGAAGGGAAGGAATGGTCATTACACGTGAAGGGATCAAGGTCAAGTGAGCGAGGGCACGTGTACTCAATTTTGGACAACACAGCCCTAATCAAGGTAAACAGATCCTGGAACCCACAAAGTCGCTGTTCGGAGATAACGCTTCATCGACGTCAGCCACCGAGTCGACAAGAGTTTTGAACTGACGAACAAATACAGAAACACGTTGAAAGCCTTTAGTTTAAGTGAAAAGTGGTGAGGGAAACATAATTAAATTAACAGCAGCACACACGCCACTTGACGCGCGTTCAACACCAAATGTGTGTAAGTATTTAATTAATTTAGATGTGGGTTTTACGCATATATTTGAGGTAATAGGGGCAGTGTACGACTTCAAGAAGGTAAATAACTGGCTCTTGTTTATTTTCCACGTGCAAAAATGATTTAGTAAAGTCTCGCTGTTTTAATTTTGTACGTGATAAATACTTAAATTAACCGATCTATCCACCTCAGGCTCGTATCTTTGCATTAAATGTTTAATCACAAACTGATACGAGATTTTATCGGTTCACTGGTCTTCAGCAGATAAGGTGGTTTGCAGCGTAAAATAAACGATAGTCTAATGACACCAAAAATTGCCATAAAGAGTACTTCAGTGAAGTTCTTGAGGTCACGCAACATGGCTGTCAGATGAGCGGTTTGCGTAGTAACTCACCAGACGGCAAACGACCTTCAATACACGACACTGCGGTTGAAAAACAAATCAAACATTGTATACGTAAGAGGAAGCAGGCAAAGCGTCAGTGGAAAGAGCACTTTCGCACAGCAATCAAATATGAACGTATGCAGTTCTTGGGCATTCCGAACCGTCAGATTTACGTGCATGATAGTGTAAAACGAGATACGTTGCTGAACGTTGCATTTTTGGGTATGCCAAGTTACCAAGTCATTGCGTGGCGCTATGGTCAGGCCTGTAACTAAAGCATACTTCCCAGAATTATGGGTTGATACAACGTTAAGCATCGCCAGTGCCATCAATTATTTTACAATCCAAGTGTGGTTCCCTTGCAATAAACTTTTCGCCTCGCTATGAATGAGTGACTCTTGGCTTTTTTTCGTGGCTTGAAATTCTTTTAGCCTATCCTAAAGAATGCTCTACCACACAAACATTATGATATACTCCATTCAAGGTTACTTCCAACTTTTCTAAAGCCCTGCTGAAGTTCTTCTTCGAGGATATTCCTCCGCCTCCTACAAACAAAGCTCATAAAATTTCCCCAGAGGGCCAACGCACCGCATTCGTGCGCACTCAGTGTAATAATACTTTGCATAAGAACTATTTCTTCCTAGGCATTACCATCATATATATTTTCTCTGTGTGTTTATTAATATTAGTTTTAAATGAAATATTATTATGTATATATTACATATACGTAAACGTTAAATTTAACCAAAATAAAGTATTTTCATATTACCACAGCAACAAAACACTTGTGATATATCATATTTAGGTAACAACGGAAGACGTCATGCATGTTTTTTTTAAAATGTTTAATTCGAAAAGTTTGCAAAACCGAGAACCGATTATACTAAAGCTACGAATTTCCAAAATTTACGGATTTCTGTCGATTTTTTTTTTATTCTCCAGGAGAGACAAGACACTGTGTGATTGGCACGCGCCGATTGGTGAAATTAACATTGCAGCTTCCTACATGACTGAAGAAGTATCAGCAGCTAATCAGCTCATGTGGTTCGGAGCCCACAATAATAGCGTGCATGGAGAGGTGTATCCTAGAGCCTTTTTTTTTTTTTTTAATTTTTTTTTTATAGAAAAGACTTATATTGTTCATTATCGCCGAGAGTGGCGCGACAAGGGCATCCCGAGCAAACTAACCTGCCAAAGCCAGTGAGTGAGAGAGAGAGAGTGAGTGAGTGAATGAAGAGGTGAAATGTAAAACCTCAAATTGAATCGATTCATTCCTCGTATTCAAGCTGAAGGGATGCCCGTATTTCGCGGAGAAATTTCCACGCAGTACTAGATCTCGATACACTGCGTGCACGCCTTAAGTTTTCCTCCGGTTTCACGCCACGCGTCTTTGCGAGAGGACGTTGTGGAATTTGACGGGACCAATCGTAACAGGTTACTCTGACGCTGAAAGTCTGTGATTGGCAGACAGGCTCATAGAGAATAACGAGCCCCATTAGCAAAGAATTTGAAAGGTCTGAAGGTCACGTCCGGCCGGCCGGAAGGAAGCATTGCGACGGCGCGATGCAAAGTAGCACAAACAAGCCTCGCGCGTCTTCTGTTTCCTCAGAATTGTAAGCGGTGATCACAGGATTCTAATACATGAATCTGTTCAGTAAAGATACAGCATGGTCGCTATAGTTTAAAATACTGTTTCGCAGAGCAATACATATCGTAAACAGAGGGCTACTCACGCCAATTTTTGCTGACTCTGACACTTTTCAACGACATTTATGTTTCTATGACCAAATTTACGAATTGCCAAAAAATTATCACCTTTCATTCATGTCCTGAATATAGATTTACTTTAATTTTTCCTTATTTTTTTTAAAACTAGAATAGACAGAACGTCTTACAATGAGACCCTTATGGCAACTATAAGGCCCACTAAGAGTGTTGGTCACCAAAAAAATCATTATTTTATATTTGTACGAAACACTTAAAACTTGTACACATTAATGACAAGCACTATTTGCTCGTATAAAAAATTTATAAGAACGTATAATTCTTGCGTCGTATGTCAAAATAAATATTTTTTTTGTTAGGTGTTGCTACAAATAATCGAAGTAATTCACACACGGAAATATAATAATCAACAGTAAAATTAGAAACATAAAAAATCTTCAAAGAAATCACTTAAAATAACGATATGAAATGTTTTTGCAATTTTTTTCAAAATTTCTAATAATGACATTTTTGCATACTTTTTTCATTTGTAGCCGTTTGTGATACGACCTGTCAGCCACCCTTGTTAAATTTTCTGTTAATATTTTTATTTGTTTTATTTTTATGTCCGAAAATTATTAAAATTGTGAGTTTGAAATGAAATAATGCAAAAACTATGTGATCAAATAGTTTTTATGCTAAGAAATATAACTTGTAAATAATGTTGACAAGTTACATAGTATTAAATAGTGGCCATTTTGGTGACCAGCTAAATTAACCACTAGGCAAAGTAAGCATGTGCTTAGGGCCCCGGGGGAAAGGAGAGTGACGCAGAAATGTTAACGTTGCTAATGGGCTGTAAGGTGTGCAACTGTGAACAGTGCAGCTGAGACAGCAGCTTCTGCAAAAACTGATGCCGCATCTCTACTATCTGCACTAAGTATAGAAGCAAATGTGTTACGTGAGATTAGTTTTGAGTATCTGATCAAAGACTTTGCAGTAACAAAGATTATGATAATTTTTTTATTTTTAATATTAATGAAATTGAAGTATACAAAAATTAACAGTTTTTCATCTTAGTGTGCGTTTCGTTGCATTTCGAAAAAAATGCCATTTTAATTTACATTTAATTGTTTACATTTTGAATTACATGTACGAGTACACTAAAATCTTAAATTGATTAAGTCTTGATCCGGCCATGACCATTAACAAGATCCGATCGCGAAAGTGTATGCGAGCGTTAAGCTAGTATGTAGACCATTGCCAGTTACGTCCAACCCTGCTAAAGTTCTACTTTCATTATATTCATCGGTCTAACGAAAACGAAGCTTAACTTAGTCTGAAAAAATACAAAAGAGGGACAACACACCGCATTCGTGCGCACTCAGCGTAAATACATTTTCCATAAGAACTATTTCCTACTAGACATTACCAACACGCATATTTTGTCACTGTTTTAATTAATAATAATTCAATATTAAAATTAAAAAATAAATTATGAAGAAAATTTTAATTTTTGCCAAAAATAAGGTACGTACCTTTATGTTAACATAAATATAAAACACTTGTGATACAATGCACATTTAGGAAATAACCAAACACGACATAAATGGGGTGATTTTTATAATGGTTGTTTCAAAAAGTGGGGAAAAACCGTGAATAGACTATATTTTATGTTAACAGAAGTGTAAAACGCTTGTGATACATGAGATATTTAGGAAACCACCGAACACGTTATGTACGGGGTGATTTTTCAAAGGTTTGGTCAAGGTTAATTCTACTCAGATTAGTAAATAAATAACTTTTCTTATGGGAGAGTTTGGCATAGGGAAAATTTCTGCCGCTAGATAAGCATTGTTCCAAAAGGTAACTTTAAATTAAAATTTTAAGCTACGTGAATAATAAAACAGAAAGATTTTACATAGATACAAAGGTATTTTGTATTTGATCTATGATTATTGCAGTTATTTTGGTTTTTAACGTAGAAAATAGAGCAAATCCGGTACACATGCGACACTAGCGCTTACCTAGTGACGAAAAATGTTAGTTGCCCAACTAAAAGCATTGAGATTCCCAACCTGAGTAGAAAAAACTTTAGGTTGGTTCAAAAAGTGCAAAGAAGCCGTGAATAGACTGTAACGAGTTCCACCTAGTGGCGTAAGACTGTGCAGGTGGCCTCGGAGAAGCTGCCAGTGCCGGGCGTACAGGTATAAAATCACTGTTGGCTGCGGTCTCCTGGAGCAGGTATAGTCACTGGCCTGCAGTGAAGGTGGGGCCGTCAAGGTCGCCGATTGCTGGAAAGGGAAAGAACTTGCAAGGAGGAGGTGGGGAGAGAGATGAAGAGGACGTGGTACTGTAAGATGGTAGGGGAGTGTGTCTGACGCAGGCAGGCCCTAGCAACGCGAGTATAGGCTGTTCACGGTAAAGTGAGCACTTTTGAATCTCTAGTCACTTTTTTTCTATCAGTCATTTTTATCCTTCCACGCCTTCTTAAAATAAATATTGCCATTTAAGTATTCAACTCAGTGAATATATTCCACCGCACTCGGAAGGTAACGTCTACAATAAAATATATTTATTGACTATTATTGCAACTGAGAGGGCTTAAAACGTGTTCACTTTATCGTGAATAGCCTATAGGGAAAACGAAACTTCTACAGAAGATATCCGAAGTCGAGGTTCTACTTCGATGTTTAAAAAAATCGTTGCATATTTGACCTTAATATTTTTTCCATGCGCATCGCGTAAATATACAATAAACGATCATGTAGTTTTTCTGTACAGATATTGTAGAAACGTGTGTTTGGTTACATATTTTCGTTTTTATGGTGGCAGCACAGTATTCTTCGTTTATGTGACTTTCACGTTTAATATTTCATACCACGCATAGTTTTATGAATATTCACATGCAACTGTTTATAAAGTAGTGTTTCATCTCCATGATGATGATTCTTATTCTCTTGAACAATTTTTTCGTGTAAAATAACTGCGAATAAAAGGTGCAATGCACTGAAAACGCAGGACAATCTTAAAATAAAAAATTTAATACTGGCTGGTGACTTCATGCACACTGTCTGACAACATAACACAGTGACCATTTGTTGTTTGAGCTGAATTCTAAAGTTGGCAAGACAATAGAATCTATTTCGGCACACACGTGAATATGATAACGTTCTGTCGTTCTTGGAGATGAAAGGGAAAGTGGCTGACATCTAGTGGTGGATTCCGGAATACGCGGAATGTTGATAAACCACTCGGCTTTACTTTTCACACGTGCAGCGGCTGAATACATTATTACCTGAAAAATAAACTCCAGACGGAATTGCTTTGTTTCCCAATGTAAAACACTTACCTAAATAATACGCCTTTTATAATTTCAAGAAATCCATAATTCTCCGAAAATAACGATGCCAGGAAGCAAAAAGTGGTGAAATATTGCAACGACATTTATCACTTTTATATGCCGCAACTGACACGAAACGTACTGTACTGGCACATACACACAGTCGAATCACATTATGACCACCTGCTAGAAGTGCTATCTGCAGCGCATAGCAATGACATATGGCCCGTAACATGAGCTGGTGAAGAGGATATATAATGCGACCGACAGGTTGGCTGTGCACAATGCGCTTCTTGCTGTCATGGGTAAGGGAAGTTATTAAACCGAGTTGCAAAAAGGAATGATCATCAGCTTTCGAGCCAAGGAGGGCAGCATTTCCGAAACAGCGACATTTGTGAACTGTTCACCTGCCTCTGTTGTAAAAGTGTGTCGTGAGTGGACGAATGGCACCATTGGGAATAACCGTAGTTGAAATTGCGGAGCTCCAAGCGCCATTGATGTCCGAGGTGAACATCGACTACGGCAGTGCGTGAAGGCCAACCGACAGGCTACAGTGGAACAGCTAACCCTCCAAAAGAACCAGAGGGCATCCAGACACGTGTCTACCGCAACAGTTCAGCGAACCCTTCAGCGAATGGTGCTCCGGAGTAGACGGAGGGTGACTGAACCCATGGTAACACAGGTGCGTCGACGAAAACGACTAGAATTTGCTCGACACTATGGCGACTGGACCGCTGCTGATTGGAGACGGATAGCCTTCTCGACGAGTCACGTTTTCAGCTACATAGAACGGATGGACGTAAGCGTGTCCGGTGAGAAATGTCGGAGAACGGATACCCTGCATCCCTTGCTGGACGAACACAAGGCGGTGGGGGCAGTGTTATGGTCTGGGGATTGTTCTCGTGGTATTCTCTAGGTCCCATCATCCGTGTGGAAGGCACTCTTGGTCGATTTGGTTGTAAATCCATCCTCGGCGATCACGTCCACCTGTACATGATGATTGTCTTTTCTCGGGAGGATAGGATCTTCCAGCACAATAATGCGCCTTGCCACACAGCTAAGAGTGTCAGCACGTGGCTGGAAGAGCACGATCAAGACTTCGAAGTTACTCCCTGGCCCCCAAACTGCCTCGATCTCAATTCAATTGAACATTTGTAGGACCACCTCGATCGTCGTGTTCGCCGTCTGTCTCCTTCGCCACGCACCCTTAACAGTTGTGGAACGCACTGCAGACAGCATGGCTCTAGATACCTGTGGAGACCTATCAGCACCTGACTGATTCACTGCCAGCTCACCTAGCTGCTGTCCGTGCTGCAAAGGGCTTTTTTTTTCTGGATACTAAAAGGTATTCTTAATAATGTGGTTCGATCGTGTAGGCTATTCACGGTAAAGTGAGCACTTTTGAAAGCCCTCTTATTTGTAATAACAGTCATAAAATATGTTTTGTTTTAGCCTTAGACGTTAACTTCCTAGTTCAGTGGAATACATACATTGCGTTTATTACTTACATGGCAATATTATTAAAAAAAGGGTTAAAGGAATAACATGGCAGGAAGAAAAAAGCTACTAGGACCTCAAATGTGCTCACTTTACCGTGAACAGCCTATAACTAATAATACGATCAAACTTTACTCCATATAAAACGTATCCATTTAACATTCCAAAATCCGTGTAGACTATTACCATGCTCTTTCAGCAATGGCCCTATTATTTAATTGATGGAAAGTCTGTAAAAAGGTTCAATGCATGGCCCGTGAGTAGTTTTGTATGAATCTGAAACGTATATTTTGAGACACAGAGCTCTGAAAAGGCCGTTTTTAGCCATTTTAGAGGGCCATTTCAGTTGGCAATAAAGCTAGACTCCACAACCCTTTGTTTGCTTGAGCCTCAGTTAGTCGATAAAAGGCTGTTGCTCCAGTTTTGGCGCTGACCAGGTAGAACGGGATTTGGTGCTCTTTTACCTGCAAGTTAGTTATTGGCTAAAATTCGTCCAACACGTGGCTTCTAAATTGCGATTGAATTGAAAAATAAACTCAAAATTACATGTTTTTGTAGTCTAGCATGTCCTGAAATGAATACGCGAAATTTCCGGGTCTCTAGTCATGGAGTGATACAGGGCCTATCCAAAAGAGTTAGTTCTCTGTGACCGAATATTGTCCTACTATAATATTGTTGGTATTGCTTAAAAGGATATGGTCCAGTCAAGCTCTTGCTCCCTCCTCATTCTCTGTGTTTTTCAATTAGTGTATGAAAACTACATTCTTATCGTTTGTGATATAGTGCGCCAGGTTAATAACATTATTTTCCATTTTACAGCTCAAAGAAAGCCATATGATCGAAAGCAAGGCATGGTTATGGCAAAAATATAAGTATCTTAAATAAAGCCCGGAATTTCCCGAACCTAAATTTGTAGCACGTAACTGATATTGAAGCATGTTACATGTATGCAACAATATTTATTTGAGAAATGATTTTAAATTTTAAATTAACCTATAAATACACTTGAGCCTGGAAAAAAAGTTGTAAAATTGCTGCACATGGATTTTAAACAATCCCAAATCTTTTATCTAATATTTATACTCTTTGATGGCGTATTACATTCAAAATAATTTGTAATAATGGCGTTTATCATTACTCAGCTTACTGCCTGCATTTGGATAAGGTACAATGGACCCCCACATCACTTGATAAGCAAACATTTAGGAGGAAATTTAAATCGAAGTTCCTTGTGGGACTTGCTTGATTGCTCTAATGTAATATCATCTTCATTTACACGTGTAAAATAAAGGCGAATTCAAATTTTAATTTTAAAAAAATTGTTATAAATAAAGTAGCTGCATGAAATGTTGGGCACAATATGTGCTGTGCATGACAGCAGTAATTAAAAAGAGAGATGAAAAAAAAAAATGATTTCCATTTGCTGAGTGCAAGACTGAGGAGGAAGGGTGATTTGTTTTCGCAATACCATGCAGAGTGTATTACATGGTTTTTAAGTATAAAAAATCAGTCGCGGTTTATTTTATTACTTTTATACGTTTGCATAAAATACGGCATTTCTGAAAGCTAAATTTTAAACTCAGATTATGCAACAGATTCGAGGCCAGCTCCACACTCCAATGTGTCAAAGTCGACACCTTGATCGGAAGCCAAACAATTACAAAACACGCCGTTTAAATATATTTGAGTTTTGACTTTGCAAGCTTGTAAAAAAATAAAATAAATCTGGCTTTTTCATCACAAATTATACAAAATATACAAAATATATGAGAACGTTCCCATTTAAAAAAATCAAAGTTTATATCATTACCTCAGCAATTAATTATATCTCGGAACATACATAAACGGTGTCTTATGAGCCCCGTAGTGCAATTTACGAATTCTAAATTAAAATTTCCGTACCTTCAGCTGGTCAGAAAGTATTTGGGATGTACATCTTAGCTGAAGAATCCTTTATGTGCACATGTGTATGTATGATGTGTATGTCACACATAGCTGTATACTTTTAATTTATTGCGCGTTTTACGTGGTTTTAGAGCTCTATTTGTAGATTTTACGTGGCAAAAAGAAATGAAACCTACGATTTTTACCTCTCTGGTTTTAATTTGTTCCGGGGAAGTGGTCATCTATGCCAAAAAACGATGTCCTACATCGGAAGCAGACTTGAAAAACTGGAATTTCAAATGGTCGTGGATACCGCAGCAGAGCTAACTGTATTTTTGCGACGTTTACAAATGTAGAGAGTTAATGAAGCAAAAATACGTTTGTTAAATTAAGTTTATTTTTTGTTTACATTTCCAGGCTTACGACTTAACTTGCCTTCTATATATATTCTCAACGCACCAAAGTTAAATATTAAGCGGAAATGAAGTCACCTAGCCGGAAGTAAGATTATGGACTCAGGTTTGTGGCATCGAAAGGAATGTAGAAGACCGCAGTAAGTGTCACCTCCCCCCTTCTTCTCCTCTTTATCAGCTACACCCCTAGACCAGTAGGGGAGGTAGCGAACTGTGATGGACCTGCCGGAGAGCACTAGTGTTAACTATTATAGTCTTCAGAACGAAAATATTCGTCATTTAAGGGTAGTTGACTTATTTCTCCCTCGAACCTTGACTCCTTGTGAAATATGCGCTGCCCGTTGCTAGAAATGTATAATCATTATTATCAACTTTGCTGTCCGCTTCTACAAGTATTATATCAACCAACAATATGGAAGAGCGCAACTTTTTGATAACTACTGCTCTACAGGTAGAGCTGAAAGTCCCATTACTCCTTTTGCTTATATAAATTTATAATGTAAAAGTTCTTCAAAGAATTGTGGGCTTCCTTTACTACACAGTACATATCTCTTTTTTTTTTTTTTTCGCTACGGAAAATTGAGTATTCTCCCAAGAAAATCACTTTTTAAGTGCACAGGAATCGCTTGAAAAACATTGAGAAATTCTCCATAAAATGCATCATGTCGTCTAATGTCAGAACCACTAAATTCCTTTTTCACATATCTTCGTAACGTTCCTGTGATTGTTTACAAATTTGCTTTATTAGGTTAAATTTTGCCAGATGCATGTTGCTTGTCTTGCTGATTGTTCTCCTAAGCGGGGTCAGTCTTTTATGGAACATGTTATCGTTGTACACACTACATTATGTAATCTGTCAACCTTCCTTAACAGTTCCAAATGATAAGTAATCTATCACCAATCTTTCGTTTCTTTAGGTTTGGCGTTTTCATTTCAATAGCGGACCAAGCTAAAATATAAGTGAGATTTGTATGATAAGACTGACGTAAAGGCCACATATGAGTATTAATATATTTTCTATAGGTTCTACACGTATAAGCCAAGGAGGTATCAAGAGTATGGTTTAATGGTATTTTCGTAATAAAACAGAATGATAGAAATTTTAGAAATAAAGAATTTTCTTAACGTCTGCCCGCATAATCACAAAGAGGAATGTCGCGAGAATTCATTCCAAGTCAGAGCATGAAAAAGATAAACTTTTTTGTGTTCTGGGGTTGGAGGAAGAAATTGCCCGTGCATTCTCACCATGCTACCTTTTCCAATATTGCCTTCCCATTTCTCTGAAGTATGAAATACCACCATACAACATGCCATTTAAAACCATTTAGACTATTTTATCCGAAGTTGCAACTGCCGCCATTACTATGTGCCGTTCAAATTTTATGTAACAATAAATATATATCACAACAAATTTGATTTCAGACTAGAAGTTTTGTACGATAATAACATGCACCCACCTTGTTTTCTTAGAGAATATTCTGATTTTAACCATCAAACTTTCACTTATTACATATATCCATTAAAAGAAAAACAATCAAGAAACTTGTCGCATCATCACAAGTAATTTGTAATATTCTGTTCCGAAATCATTCAAAAATCTAGATTTTCAATGACACGTAAATGCATAAATTAATATATCANACCTTTTCCAATATTGCCTTCCCATTTCTCTGAAGTATGAAATACCACCATACAACATGCCATTTAAAACCATTTATACTATTTTATCCGAAGTTGCAACTGCCGCCATTACTATGTGCCGTTCAAATTTTATGTAACAATAAATATATATCACAACAAATTTGATTTCAGACTAGAAGTTTTGTACGATAATAACATGCACCCACCTTGTTTTCTTAGAGAATATTCTGATTTTAACCATAAAACTTTTACTTATTACATATATCCATTAAAAGAAAAACAATCAAGAAACTTGTCGCATCATCACAAGTAATTTGTAATATTCTGTTCCGAAATCATTCAAAAATCTAGATTTTCAATGACACGTAAATGCATAAATTAATATATCAGATCATAAGTAGTATTATATTTTCTTAATAGTTTTGCATAATTAATAATCTTACAGTGTTCTGACCTGTATTTCAGAAAGTCCCTTACCTTCAACGTTTAGGTCAATCTGACAAATAGTTACCTCTCATCGACACCTGGATCGTACGCCTCGACGCCTGTCCCCAGATAGCCTTTTGTGTTTTATCGAACCATCGTATCACACCGACTTTTTTTAGATTGTGCCACCCTGTATCAGTTTCGCTGGCTTCAATCGTTTGACGGGGCCGCGGTGATGTAGTAGTCAGACTATTCGCCTCCCACCAAAGCGAACCGGGTTCGATTCCTGATGGGGACACCCGAATTTTCGCATGTGGGTTACGTGTCGGACGTCCATGCATTCCGCTGCTTGCGTCGTCACCCCACGCCACCCACGCCAGCGGTCAACACCTAGCTGTCCAGCGCCGACCGAAATCTCTGCATTTGACAGCGTCGCGATTCCCCGGCAACGTAAACACGGCGCGTCACGCATGCGCACTGGGACGTGCCGCGGAACGGCGAGGCGGGCAAGTGCGTGGCGCTCTGCCTGCGGATGCCATGTTTGCGAATCAGCGGCCGCCGCGGGGTCAATTGACACAAGGGAGGCCGCTGGCGGCAATCACCCGCGTCCTCCAGCGGCCGCCGTAAGCCGTGCCGTGCCACCAGCGCCGTTCCTCGACTATACACCATTCACGGTTACTTCCAACCTTTCTGAAACCCTGCTAGAAATCTCCTTCCACGATATCCCTCCGCCTCGTGCAAACACATCTCAACCGCGTCTAGAAAATTACACCAAACGGACAGCGCACCGCATTCGTGCGCACTCAGTGTAATAATATTTTGCAAAAGATCTATTTCTTACTAGGCATTACCAAAGCACGTGTTTTTTTCTCCCTTTACATTCATAGTAATAATAAATGAAATATTATATATTGTTGATAAATATAAGCAAAATTTCAATTTAATAAAAAATGGGATATTTAAAAATATAAAAAACTGTGATGAAAGATGACATGTTTAGGAAACAACCAAGCATGTCATAAATGGCGTGAGTCTAATTGCGGTTTCTTCACCCTTTTTTGAATTAAACCTTTGAAAAATCACCCTCTGTATGGCATGCTTGATTGTTCCCTAAATATGTCATATATCACACATGTTTTATACTTGTGATAACATAAATGTACCTTATTTTTGCTTAAATTGAATATTTACTTATATTTTTTAAATAAAATATAATTCTTCATTTATAACTAATATGAATAAAAACAGCAACAAAAAAAGGTGTGCTAGATATGCCTAGTAAGAAATACTTCTTAAGGAAAATTTTATTATATTGAGTCCCTTTGGTGTAAATTTCTAGACTCGGTTAAGCTTCGTTTGCACGAGGCGGAAGAATATCCTGGAAGTATAGTTAAGCAGGATTTCAGGAAAGTGTGAAGTAATCGCGAATATACTATATTCCTCTATTGCTACCGTGAAGAAGATAGATTTTTGGTATTGAGGGTTTGGAGAAATAAATAGCTTGTGTATTCCCACCATGCTACGTTATCCAATATTGCCTTCCCATTTCTCTGTCACCATGCTACGTGCCACTCAAAATTTTGTGTGATTATCTGTATAATAACAAATTTTATATCAGGCTAAAAATTATATTTTTCGCAAGATAACATGTAACCGCCTTACTTCCTTAAAGAAGATACTTTTACCTATTACAAATATCTTCTAAAATCTTTTACCGTCCTTAATATCGCCAGAACTTTTCATAGGACTCTAAAATCCTAACCATTTTGGAAATTTATTATTTGTGCCGTTTTCGAGACGACAGCGCACGAAGTTTAAAGGGATGCGTGGGAATGCTTACTGATTATACAACACGTCCAATACCAACTGGTGCAATGGAAGGTAGGGTTTCGTGCATATACCAAGAAGACACAGGTCGCGGCATCGTGGGCAGCGTGGGGGCGACAAACCCGCGCTACTGATGGAGTGGCTTACACGAGCGTGACCCGCAGGCGTGCGGAGCCTTGCACAGAAACCGCTGCACGGCACGCCGTGTTTATCAAGAAAGCGACGTCCGAGCCAACGTGTCCCCCGCCGCTCCTCGTTTACACTCCATTGGACGGTGTCTGCGAGAAACAGGCAGACAGGACCTTTCTCGCGCTGTGAGGACCACGTCCTTCGAGGAAGAAGTACAGAGGGCGGGGCGGAACACAGCGACCGGCACTTATGCCACCGCGCGCGGAATGCGATCGATTCGAGCAACTGCGTGGTGTGCGCCTCACGGAAAACTTACCGTTCCCCTGCCGTCGGCAATTAAGTGCAAATAATAGGACCTCGTATTTACCCCACTCCATTTACAGCAGCTTGGTCTGTATCTAATTATCTCATCTTACTGTCAACGTCACTTTAATATCTACCTAACATTCTTCAGAATATCGTAAATAATATTTCTTTAACTTATTAAATCACCATTACATATAGTGTTCAGGAGTAGTTCTGTAAAATCAGCACTAACTTTAATGTTTTTAACATTAAAAATTATAATTTTCCGATATGTATAATCAGGAACATACAAANAAAATCAGCACTAACTTTAATGTTTTTAACATTAAAAATTATAATTTTCCGATATGTATAATCAGGAACATACAATTTTTTTTTTTTGCAATGAATGAGTAATAATTGTTCCCCATCCTTATTTTCAATAGGTTCATCAAAAAACTAATTGTTTCATAAATTTTATTTAATTATGAGTTTGAATTTTTAAAATATTTCTAAGCAAACTACAAATATTTTATGGAAAAACCCTTGATCAAAGTCCAAGTTCCAGTTTTCCTTTTCAAAATCTCATTTCTTCCATTTTCATCACGAATTACCTTACAGCGATTAAANAAGTCCAAGTTCCAGTTTTCCTTTTCAAAATCTCATTTCTTCCATTTTCATCACGAATTACCTTACAGCGATTAAACATTAACGCATGCACAGAATGATTTGAATTATATATTCTGTTAACTTGAAAACCAACAATCTCAAAATCTGGTAATAAAACTGGATATTATTTACCTGATTTTGTTTACAAAACGTAAACATTGTGGAAATTATTTTCCCCGAAACTTCCAATAATTAAAACCAATATGAATTTTGGGATTATTTTAGAAATTTCTTTGGTCTAATTTCCAAAATTTACTCCGTATTTAACTGCTGGAGTACGATTTCTAGTTTTTTGCTATAGTTTTACTTCAATCAGCATAATTCATAGTAACTGTGAATTTATCNTGCTGGAGTACGATTTCTAGTTTTTTGCTATAGTTTTACTTCAATCAGCATAATTCATAGTAACTGTGAATTTATCGTATTTGATTTGATAAACATATAAACAGTTATCATTAGAGTTATTTCTTATGAAAGTGATTTTGTAACCACATTTCCAATCAATTTGATTGTTTTCTCTAACAAAACCAAATACNAGTTATTTCTTATGAAAGTGATTTTGTAACCACATTTCCAATCAATTTGATTGTTTTCTCTAACAAAACCAAATACCTTAAAGTATACGTGGTTTCATTATGTTCATCCAAATGCATAAATTTAACTCGATATTTATTATCAACACCGCTCATTTCCAAGTAATTTTTATTTAATGGTAATCTTAACAACACAGTCATCTTTGTTTATGTAATTCCTGGATTACCGAGAGCTTCAATTACATTTCAATGTTTTCAAAGTTCAATTCTTGGGAAATGGAAAGGAAATGCTTTTGTCATACATTAATGGCTTAATTCATTACATTTTATCGTCACTTTCTTCATTACTTATGACATCACTTTCATTTTTAACTTCATGCGCTTTTTAATACGGATTATGAATAAAAGTTGTTTCATGTTGTTTTACTGATAAATTCTAATTTTTATATAGTAGNGCGCTTTTTAATACGGATTATGAATAAAAGTTGTTTCATGTTGTTTTACTGATAAATTCTAATTTTTATATAGTAGTAAATGTGTAGTTTTTTATATTTCCCTTAAAACATTTTTACTAACATTTTATAATTACCAAATTAATTAAAAAATTTATTCTATTAGGTTTTGTAAGTAATTTAATTACANTTTTTACTAACATTTTATAATTACCAAATTAATTAAAAAATTTATTCTATTAGGTTTTGTAAGTAATTTAATTACAAATAAAGTTTTTATTTTAACTTTCCATTGCTATACATTTTTATTGAACTTAACAGATTTAGATCGACTTTACTTAAAAATATACAAAAATTATTTTTAAAGAATTAAAATTCATAACTAGAGAATATATGTTTTATGATGTTACAATCAAAATTAATAACTTTCAATGCAAAGTTAAGATTAAATATTTGACGAAAATGTAAATATCGTATATGTCAATTTATCGCGATTATATAACTTATAAAATTCCGTATATGAAAGCATTTTTTATTTTACGAAAATATTAATATTTAGCAAGAACATAAAATAGAATACTATGGTCCCTGAAAGTATTAAGTTATACAACTATACAATTCAACCATGTATTGATAATTGCCTACTTCAAAAATACGTTTTTAATCAGTTGTCAAAATCTGAAATTTTCAAATTTCAAATACATTTTTCCACGAAGTATATACATACATACATTATCACTCATTTTATAAATTTTTTCCTGGTCCAGAATTACGTGTTTTTTTAATGCCAAAAGTTGCTAACCGAGTAGCTATACTAGTTTGACCTGTAGTTCGTTTTATAATTAGATGCTTGCAGCCAACTTAAAGTGTATAATTACAGAAAATGAAAGGAATCTTATTGTATTGTAGTTTCTGATGTAAATAGAAAAAAAATAAAACTNTGTAAATAGAAAAAAATTAAAACTTTTAACAAATATTTTTTAACAAAATATAAAATATAAAATTTAAGAGTATTTATTACGTTCAGGTTTTATAATGGAATACATATATACAATTATTATTCTTGTTCATATTGAGAACATACATTTTGTTTTCTTTAACCTTTTGCAATCAGTGTTTGAGGGGTCATAGTTATTCGAAATGGCTTGGCATGAGAAATTCGAACGTAAGAGCCAAATTATCACAAAGTATCTCTTACATCCTGTGCTTCCCAGTTTCCAAGATAGGTCTTAATGCCAAAATACTGAGCCGCCTCTCTAAACCGAGAGTAGGTGCTTGAATCGTTATAGCATCCAATTAGACTGAGCCTCTAAAAGTTCATCGTGTTCGTGAAAAAGAATGTTTGCGACATATGGAAGGTGTGTAAAAATTGATGGGCGATGGAGATATTTAAAAAAATTTCATAAATATTTAACTTTTTATAATATCATATACATATTTAAAGAGATAAAATTTAACCTATTCATAATTTAGATTGTTTTTAATATTAAATGTATCATTCTGTCACATATTAGCTACATTATAAAATTATACCTATTAGTATTTGGTTTTTATGACAAATGTGAAGAGCACATTAACTGTGTATAGGAATAAAAGGGGTGGGGGATAAGTACCGCTAATGAATAAATTGTAACTTCTGGGGAAAATATATTAATATATTTCAATACGATTACGTTAATTTATTTAAAAAATTTATTTAGAGTAATTAAACTATAAAATAAGACAAGAAACATTATTTATAATAACTGGAACTGTTGTATGTTTATTAGTTCAAAATTGATGATATTATGATGATGGCTTGAGATGGAAAATATCTTACTTAGAACAATTGTTTTGCCCGCTAATTTGCCCGCAAGGAATTTTAACTTAATCAACGAAACCTTTGTTTAGAATCTCGAATGAATCATGACCTCCAAAGCCTGATGCATGATTTGTTTAAGTAAATTATATGTTTTCTGTGAATACCACTTAAAAATACGTACGATAATACGAGTCAGTCACTCGCGGAAAGACAGGCATCCCTTTTTTTAAGGAAGGTAAAATAATAATTAAAAACATTGCTTGTGAAAATAATTTTTTGTTAAAAGCATTTGCGAACCGCTGAAGCACAGGGGCAAGAATAGACATCTGATGTAGGAAGTGTTTTTATCACGTTCATTAAAGCCATTCACGAAGTACNAGGAAGTGTTTTTATAACGTTCATTAAAGGCATTCACGAAGTACAAGAGTCAACTCGTGTGGAATAATCTTTGGCGCAATAGAGAGCCTTTTTTCTGTGCAATAATTGTTAGGAATGTCGAAATTTCAGGTTTTCCGGCAGGCTTAGAAAATCGTTAAATACGGAAAACATTTTTTTTTGCAGCTACTCTTATTAAAATCCATACGTTTAAAGTATTCAATTGGAACATATAAATTTAATCCAAATGTTTACCTCAAAAATAAAATGGGCATCAACTAATAACCGTGGTATCGGCTGTTTCGCTGAACGCTTTTCTAGTTCGGATAAGTTTATTAAATCACGGCGAAAGGCCAGAAGATAATATGAGATGCAATTGGTGACCCTAGGTATTGTATCACATGAAATGTCTTTCAGAAAATATAGAGTTCAAATTAAAAATAAACGCTTCATGTAGACAAGAAGTGTCTATTTGAATGAAAAATGGAGTTTAAAATAATTGTGTTAGAATAGTTAACTAAATGAAGGTTTCAAAGAATTTATTTTTATAGTTTGTATTTTGACATACGCTGCAAGCCAGGCAACGAAATCAAAGGTAAAAGCAACCGCCGGCCAGTCGGATCACTGTTAATGTCCCAGATATATACTATCCCAAACTAAACGAATCGCCTTGCTATTCAAGCAAAACAAGAACCGTGAATTTCCATTTCTAGATACCCGGAAATTTCGCAGGTTCATTTGGCAACTTGCTAGACTCCACAATCCTTTGTGTACTTGAACCTGAGTTAGTTGTTCATTTTCTTGCAGGTTAGTTGCCGACTCAAATTCGTTCAGGGCGTGTCCGAGAAATCGCGATTCAATCGAAAAAGAAAGTCAAAAGCACATGTGGAATCCAGCCTTTTCAAAAATGAATTCGCGAAATTTCCTGGTCTCTATTCATTGCCTGGCAGAAATTAATATAATATGTAAAAAAGTGTTTATATGCTGTTCATGATAAACTGAGCACTTTTGAAACCCTTGCTGAAGATCTAATTGCACACACGTTGTGTATTCTTCCTCTATAGCCGATGTAACATTAAATTTGTCATGGGTCTGCTCGCTTCATTCATGCGCCAGTCACGTGAAACTGTGAAATTATTACAAAAGTATATATTTTACAAATTTGCTTATTCTTACGCCTGCGTGCATAAAAAATCAAAATAATAATAATAATTTCAGTATTCACAGGTAATTACCTAACACTTATAATTTCCACGTTAAGACATGGAACCATTTCCCCTCCGTCGTTGCCAACTTTAGAGGGCAATCGGTGCTCAGCGTGCACGTTAAAATATGTGCAGTTGAGAGAAATGACATGTTTCAAGGGTCGATTTCAAAAGTGCTCAAATTAGAGTGAAAAGTGTCTGGTGCTGGTGGTGGAGAAGCAAAGCNATTCTTCCTCTATAGCCGATGTAACATTAAATTTGTCATGGGTCTGCTCGCTTCATTCATGCGCCAGTCACGTGAAACTGTGAAATTATTACAAAAGTATATATTTTACAAATTTGCTTATTCTTACGCCTGCGTGCATAAAAAATCAGAAAAAAAATAATAATTTCAGTATTCACAAGTAATTACCTAACACTTATAATTTCCACGTTAAGACATGGAACCATTTCCCCTCCATCGTTGCCAACTTTAGAGGGCAATCGGTGCTCAGCGTGCACGTTAAAATATGTGCAGTTGAGAGAAATGACATGTTNTCGTTGCCAACTTTAGAGGGCAATCGGTGCTCAGCGTGCACGTTAAAATATGTGCAGTTGAGAGAAATGACATGTTTCAAGGGTCGATTTCAAAAGTGCTCAAATTAGAGTGAAAAGTGTCTGGTGCTGGTGGTGGAGAAGCAAAGCATTACGGCAGGTGGCCGGCTCCAGCGAAAGGTTTGTGCTCACCTCAGGGTTGCCGTGGTCGATGCCCGTCCACATGCCATCTCTGTTCTTGTTGCTGCTGCCTCTCTTGCGACCGCGAACCTGCAACACACGGAGTAATGCACGTCTGTAATAAAACACACGGATAAATAACATTAATGCACTTCTTTTGGCAATATATAACGCACTATGTGAACATTTTAGGTTCCTAAAAACATATAAAGAAAAAATTGCAAAATGAAAAATTTTTTTTGTAAATTATATTGACAATTTGTTTTAACATTTACAAACATTCTTAAAAATTCAATAACATTCCTCGTTAAACCTTTTATTTGTACAGCCAGAAGAGCCACATTTGTAATACATATAGAAAAATATTTGCACCGATAAGGAATCACTTTAAATAGCGAAGTTAAAGTTACAAATTCTTACATTCTGTGATAAGTACTTTACTTGAAACAAGTGAATATGTTTCCGAATATCGTGCTGTTAAATAATGATAACTGAAAACTGTTGAAGAGGGGGGATGGGAAAATATCTCCTTATAACATTCTTTCAGGTGTAGAAAACTTCATTGACTATTTTTTAACTTACTTTCCTACGAAAGTCACCACCAAGTGGCTATGTTTGTTTCCCCTGGGCAATAAATTTTCAAAACATACGAACATACTGTAACAACATTCTGCAGGTATGTCATGCCAATAACTGTTGTCCTGGCACAATCAGCAATTATAAAACTGCAACTNCTGTAACAACATTCTGCAGGTATGTCATGCCAATAACTGTTGTCCTGGCACAATCAGCAATTATAAAACTGCAACCTTAGAATTATGCAGACCAAGTGCAGATTTTTTATGTCATTTTGAAGTACAATAATTGTCGAAATAATTAACCTCAGTACTCTCCAAAACCTAAAATAGTTTCTTCTTACCTAAAAGTATATTGTTGTCAAAACTCATAATTTACTGTACGGCAAATTATTCGTATTGTGGAAGTAGTTCAGTATAGGGGGTGCATGTTCGAATCCTGATGCCCAAAAAGGTTTTATTTGGAAAGTTTTTTTTTTACTTTTATCTTATTTGTTATAGTTGTTTCCAAAACCACAGAAATATAATTTCATTTCAGCTTTACAGTCATAGAAGTTGAAATTCAAGAATGGTTGCCAAATATTTGGAAAATCAAAACAGAACATGTACCTACTGGAGACACTGCGTTTGTGACACAACCTAAATGAATAAATTATAACGCATGCATCAAAAACACACATTTAGTTAGTCTTAGAAAATTAATACATCTACTGAACAGAGCAAAAATATCATATATGTTTGAAAGTGATATAGTGTGCATTTTTGACTGCAAGTACGATTATGTAAAAATAACTGCAAGGTTCAGTATAACTGTAAAATGTAAATAACTCAGTTTTATTTAAGTTAACATATATTCTGTTTCTTTCACCTCTGCATTTGATGCTCGTAACACATTTTTATTACTTGAAAACTAATTTTATTTTTCGATTGCAAACAAAACACAAGAATCAAATTAATAGAATGCAAAGAGAGTGCATCAAAAAAAATTTATTTAAATGATGGTGCAGTTCATTATCAAATTTTCAATTGGATAAGGTTTTTGTTACGTTATGTAATTCTTCTTTAAAAAAAACGGAACATTGGGATTACTGTAAGAGACAAGAACAATACACTAAACTAAATGTGTAAAATCTGAATTTTTCCGGGTAAAACAGTACATTCACTTACTCTAAAGTATATGATTTGCAATACTATAAAGATATATATTACATATTTACACAGAAATTATTATAGAAGTAAAAAAAAAAAATTAAAGCAGGCTCTGCAAAGGTTTTTAGTGTAGAAAAATAATTTTACAGTCTGCATTCAATCAACAGAGATTAAAATGTGGTCACCGTCAACATCACCGTCAACATTCCTGACCACTCCAACAAGTACAAAGACGAGCTGTGGTGATGGTATGCACCACGTTCCTCTTTTTTTTTATGGAAAGGAGTTGATATGGGCACCCAATATTTTATGGTTTATACTTTCTTGTCAATAATACACTACNTTTTTTTTTATGGAAAGGAGTTGATATGGGCACCCAATATTTTATGGTTTATACTTTCTTGTCAATAATACACTACCCACAAATTCAGATATTCACCTTTCATTCTGACTGTACTACCTGCAATAAACATCTGCTTCAGCTATACTTTCAAAGGTTTTTATACCCTTCCAGAATAGACTCGGACTATACGTCGTACTTGTATTTGATACATATTTTTGCTGAGGAATCACCTGCAGAAGTGTGTCGGTAGATTTTTGTCCCGCTCTATGTGTGTGCACGAAGTGTTGCAAAAATACACGTTAAAACTTTGGAGAAACCCCTCCNTAGATTTTTGTCCCGCTCTATGTGTGTGCACGAAGTGTTGCAAAAATACACGTTAAAACTTTGGAGAAACCCCTCTCACATCTAGTGGACAGGAAAATGTTATATGAGCGTAGGACCAGTAATGCTTAGTTTCCTTACTGCAGCTCCCCTTACATAACGTACATTGTATGACCCGTGGGCTGGATCGTGAATGTGTGGAATCCCATCGCAGTTGTCGTGTGCATGGTAGACGACAAGGCTTACAATGACATTCTATAGCAGTACTCANTGTGTGGAATCCCATCGCAGTTGTCGTGTGCATGGTAGACGACAAGGCTTACAATGACATTCTATAGCAGTACTCACGTCCGTCTGACATGCACGCGACTCTCTTAGCTCTCTGCTCGATACTGCATCGGGCAATGCGCTGCGTCCGAAGAAACTTTGCTATCGACATGTCTGGTATGGTGTTTGCCATTGCACGACAGCTGTGATGGCATTCCGCACAACCGTGATGAAGCCCGCGGGCCATAAAATGTNCTGTAACAACATTCTGCAGGTATGTCATGCCAATAACTGTTGTCCTGGCACAATCAGCAATTATAAAACTGCAACTGTAGAATTATGCAGACCAAGTGCAGATTTTTTATGTCATTTTGAAGTACAATAATTGTCGAAATAATTCACCTCAGTACTCTCCAAAACGTAAAATAGTTTCTTCTTACCTAAAAGTATATTGTTGTCAAAACTCATAATTTACTGTACGGCAAATTATTCGTATTGTGGAAGTAGTTCAGTATAGGGGGTGCATGTTCGAATCCTGATGCCCAAAAAGGTTTTATTTGGAAAGTTTTTTTTTTACTTTTATCTTATTTGTTATAGTTGTTTCCAAAACCACAGAAATATAATTTCATTTCTGCTTTACAGTCATAGAAGTTGAAATTCAAGAATGGTTGCCAAATATTTGGAAAATCAAAACAGAACATGTACCTACTGGAGACACTGCGTTTGTGACACAACCTAAATGAATAAATTATAACGCATGCATCAAAAACACACATTACTTAGTCTTAGAAAATTAATACATCTACTGAACAGAGCAAAAATATCATATATGTTTGAAAGTGATATAGTGTGCATTTTTGACTGCAAGTACGATTATGTAAAAATAACTGCAAGGTTCAGTATAACTGTAAAATGTAAATAACTCAGTTTTATTTAAGTTAACATATATTCTGTTTCTTTCACCTCTGCATTTGATGTTCGTAACACATTTTTATTACTTGAAAACTAATTTTATTTTTCGATTGCAAACAAAACACAAGAATCAAATTAATAGAATGCAAAGAGAGTGCATCAAAAAAAATTTATTTAAATGATGGTGCAGTTCATTATCAAATTTTCAATTGGATAAGGTTTTTGTTACGTTATGTAATTCTTCTTTAAAAAAAACGGAACATTGGGATTACTGTAAGAGACAAGAACAATACACTAAACTAAATGTGTAAAATCTGAATTTTTCCGGGTAAAACAGTACATTCACTTACTCTAAAGTATATGATTTGCAATACTATAAAGATATTTATTACATATTTACACAGAAATTATTATAGAAGTAAAAAAAAAAAATTAAAGCAGGCTCTGCAAAGGTTTTTAGTGTTGAAAAATAATTTTACAGTCTGCATTCAATCAACAGAGATAAAAATGTGGTCACCGTCAACATCACCGTCAACATTCCTGACCACTCCAACAAGTACAAAGACGAGCTGTGGTGATGGTATGCACCACGTTCCTCTTTTTTTTTTATGGAAAGGAGTTGATATGGGCACCCAATATTTTATGGTTTATACTTTCTTGTCAATAATACACTACCCACAAATTCAGATATTCACCTTTCATTCTGACTGTACTACCTGCAATAAACATCTGCTTCAGCTATACTTTCAAAGGTTTTTATACCCTTCCAGAATAGACTCGGACTATACGTCGTACTTGTATTTGATACATATTTTTGCTGAGGAATCACCTGCAGAAGTGTGTCGGTAGATTTTTGTCCCGCTCTATGTGTGTGCACGAAGTGTTGCAAAAATACACGTTAAAACTTTGGAGAAACCCCTCTCACATCTAGTGGACAGGAAAATGTTATATGAGCGTAGGACCAGTAATGCTTAGTTTCCTTACTGCAGCTCCCCTTACATAACGTACATTGTATGACCCGTGGGCTGGATCGTGATTGTGTGGAATCCCATCGCAGTTGTCGTGTGCATGGTAGACGACAAGGCTTACAATGACATTCTATAGCAGTACTCACGTCCGTCTGACATGCACGCGACTCTCTTAGCTCTCTGCTCGATACTGCATCGGGCAATGCGCTGCGTCCGAAGAAACTTTGCTATCGACATGTCTGGTATGGTGTTTGCCATTGCACGACAGCTGTGATGGCATTCCGCACAACCGTGATGAAGCCCGCGGGCCATAAAATGCACGGTATATGATGGGAGCTGTAGTAAAGAAACGAAGAGATTCCGTAAGTATATTAATATAATATGATGAAGTCCGCGGGGCCATACAATGTACGTTATGTGATAGGAGCTGTAGTAAAGAAACGAAGCGTTTCCGTAAGTATGTTAATATAACATTTTTCCTTCCTCTTGACGTGAGATGTGATCCCCAAAGTTATAACGTGTATTTTTACATCTTATTTCTGAAATGGAAGGAGCTATTGATATGCTGGTCTTGAATAAATTAATTTTAGACAAGGTCTCATAACTGCAGCCAAGACAGGGATTTTAATAATTATTAGAATGTATCTAAAACTTGGAAACCCAGTTTCCAAGAAACTCCTTTGTATAACTACAAACAATTTTCTTGAAAAATCTGCAAAAATATATATATATTTGTAGTAATAAACATGAAATGATAGGCTTGTGTTTCTAAAAATGATAGTCTTTTATTACATCTTACNTACGTTATATGATGGGAGCTGTAGTAAAGAAACGAAGAGATTCCGTAAGTATATTAATATAACATTTTTCCTTCCTCTTGACGTGAGATGTGATCCCCAAAGTTATAACGTGTATTTTTATATCTTATTTCTGAAATGGAAGGAGCTATTGATATGCTGGTCTTGAATACATTAATTTTAGACAAGGTCTCATAACTGCAGCCAAGACAGGGATTTTAATAATTATTAGAATGTATCTAAAACTTGGAAACCCAGTTTCCAAGAAACTCCTTTGTATAACTACAAACAATTTTCTTGAAAAATCTGCAAAAAAATATATATATTTGTAGTAATAAACATGAAATGATAGGCTTGTGTTTCTAAAAATGATAGTCTTTTATTACATCTTACATCACTGAGAAGTGGACATAAAATTAATATTTTTCTTCTAGCAAACAAATGTGATGAATTAACAACCTAGAAAAGGAAAAAAAGAATTTATAATACATATTTCACGAAGAAAAAAAAATACACGTTGCAGGCACGGGGACTCCCTTGCGTAATTAGCATACACCCTTACACACAAGACCAACTTGACCTTAGAGCATCAGAGTTATTTTTGTACTAAATATAATAGTAAATACCTACAAAATATTAGTGAAGTTATACAGTGTCGCCATTACAGTTTCTCATTAATATTGGCTGCCCAGTCTGAAGGTAGCTATAGCGCCCTGGTAGAGGCAGCCAATCAGACCTACCAGGCAGTTCGACCAGTGCCTGAAATTCAGAATTACTTCAAGAAACCTGTAATATTCCATTGATATTAATCTACTTTAAACCATCCAGACGAACATTAAGACTGCTTCAAACATACGGACAAGGTACTCCCAACACTGGCTTAACTATCGAAATGAAAGTATTTGGTTTCTGCAAACGTTTTTATCTTGATAGTTTCTAGAAATGACACCCTTGATGTTTACTCTTAGGTGATTCTTTGTGAGTGGTTTATTCTACCCTCGCAAGAAGTAATTGCAATACTTCAGTTAATTCACACTGAATTGTTGCCATTATAGCAAAAGATTGTCTTTAAACCAATGCTAAATTCGGTAAGAATGCTGGGAGAGGGGAGGTGGCAGGCTGTGTAAACGTAACGTAATATCCTATTAGGAAATAAACCTGTACGTATTGATAAATTTTGTCCCAAATGCTGGTTGAGGTTAAGTAAGTTTCAGCCACCACAAAACAAACATTACTATGAAGACAAAAGTACTTATGAGAAATAAATGTAATGGAAAAGATAAACAGTGATTGTCTGTCGTGTTTCCTTTTCAAACGCCGCCGTAGGTTGCACCGCGCGTTTATTATTCAAGCACATCCGCCATCCCGAAAAAGTATTTTTTTATTTCGTTTACCATCTTAAATTAACAAACGCTACTTATATAACAACAGCTTTACGTACGTCAATAATTAGGTCATGGTCTACAGCGAAATCGATAGCGGTTGTATAGAGTAGCAACTCGATGTCTTTCTTGCAGCGATGGAAATGATGTATTTAGTAACATGTAAAGTATTTAGGGACGGAAAATTATTTTCATTATAATAAAAATGCTTCAATGCTTTTGTAATGCGAACTATTGCCGCATCGTGATGCGGTGTCACTGGTACAGAGCCCGGGAAAGAGCATGCAAACTAAGCATAAGTCAGGTTAAAATACTAAGCCAGCTTCCAGACAGTTATTTAACCTCATAAAGCGAACAGATTTTACATCACTAATAAAGTAAAAATTGTGACTTTGCCAAAACTGCATTTTTCTTTAATTAGATTGAGATAGCTTTCCAGGTGTTTCTCCTGCTTGTGTTTTTTTTTCCGGCACAACTTCCGAACACAAATGTATTCTCAAATATGTCGCAGCGAAGATAGGCTATCTTAATATATTTCAAGAGTATTACGTGAATTTATTAAAAAAAATTGCAGCGTCAGAAACTGTGCGGAGACACGCCATACTTTAAAACAGTTTTCATTCGGCCTGAATCACAGGTACGCGTAACATAAATGTGTATTAGGTTATAAGAAATCACGTGTGTTATTTCGGAATATAACAGCACCCGAAGAAATAAGTCGTGGTATAAAGTGACTGACTTAAAAAATATAAATAAAATGAACCACAGGAATATTAAACGAATTTTTGTACAAACTTCAAAGTTGAACCTAATTTATAGGCAAGAGTGCAGCTCAAAATGATTGTCCACGTTATGAGGATGTCATAAGGAATATTTTAATAGAAATGTGATATGTTTGGTTCCTCTTATTTCACTTTTAACCTTAGAGATAGAATTTTAAGTAAAATTAGTTTTTAGTTAAGCACTAAACCGCAGGTAAATCAAATGTCGGATTTTAAATAAATTGCAACAAGCCGCTCCTGCGATCACAACAAACACTTTAACTGTAACGAAACTTTATGTTAAAATACCTTTTTGAAATTTGTACGAAACAAAATTTGAGGCAAAAAGTTTTTTTTGCTCTTAAAGAAACATGACAAATCTTTTCAAACAATATGGCATTTTTATTAAATTACCAATGGTATCGTGTCACAAAACTATAAACTAACCTCGAAATCAAGAAAATAATTTTGAATATTGACCAGACTTACGGCGGTCGCACATGTGCGAAGCATTTGAGATAAGAGGAGAGTATAATAATTACGCAAGCTCTGAGACGTCCAAACGCAGGGTGGCGGATTGACACAGCAGAGGAAGCTGAAAGGCAAAGAGTTACTGCGGTGGTGTAGTAGCCCGACTACTCGCCTCCCAGCCAAGGCAAGCCGGGTCCGATTCCCGGCGGGGTCACCCGGTTTTTCGCATGTTGGAAAGGTGGCGGACGTTACTGTTAACCATCGAGTTTTATCGGGGTCACTCCCGCTTCCCCCGCTCTTGCATTCCGCCTACGCTTTAGCTCATTTCACCCTCACTAGCGATCAAGACTTCGATTCCAAGCATTTCACAAAACATCTCAGTTCAACGGAAAGGCAAAGGAGCCGGCTATTCGACCTCAAGTTTCAGCCAGCTGGAAACAGGGACGCGAAGAAATGGATTGGAGGCGGAGAAATTGCGGAATGAAAGGTTCGAAGGGGAAAAGGAGAACCCCGAGAAAACGTTCCGACCTCGGGCCACGTCTCTCACACGAGAAATAGCAGGAGCGAAGCTGGATCGCCGTGGGACGAACGAGGCCGGCAGACTGACCGCGCGGCCACCGGGTGCCCCTAGGAGAGGTCAGAGGCGAGTGCAGTCATTCCAGCGGAGGGCGCGAGCCAGGGCCGAATATAAGGGAAGGGTTTTGGCGATTCAAACCCTTGATGTCCTGCCCCCTCTACTAGTATTATCTCCACCCACTAATAAAGAGCATGGTTTTCACCTATCTGTCTCCTGTAGCATTTTCTGATAATGCATGGAACATTTTTTAATTCTTTCCTGTCGAAGGGGATTTTGCGGTGTGTATTCCGGCTTTTCCCTTTCTCTTCTTAGTATAGTAGTTTAGCTATAAGCAGGAGCAGTGATATTTCGCGAAAAGATTTCGAGACAAGAAACAGTCCAAAGCACTCGGGGTCGTTCAGCTTCTTTGATTGGCTAAAAAATGTTCTGGCCCATGTTAACTGTTTGCGCACGAATCAGGAAGGTTCAGTGTTGGAGTTACTTAGTCCTGAATGGCTTGGTCAAAGACGGACACGGTACCAGCAGCCAATGGAGGAATAACTACAGCTGAGGTGTGTATAAAGTATTGAAGTCTACTGTGTGCGCCAATTTTTACGAGAAAGGTTACTGGCCCTAGCTATAAGTACACTCAGGGAGGTTGTCATGGCCGAAAGCAGGCCATGGCAGCCCAATCCCTCGCTGCCACGATGCATGTATCCTTGCATGCTTTACTTTCCTTGTAGGTGTATGGGGCTTAGCCCTGCGACGCAATTAACTCCCGTCCCTACCGCGGACTCACACATAACACTAAGTTTTAGAGTAGGTTAGTGGAAAAAAAATTCAAAGTTTCCCCTTACCATCCAAGTGACATTTTACATTTTCGCAATTTCATCAAGAATATCCAATAGTGCGGGAAATGAAGGCACAATATTTCCGAATAGTCGTATAAAATTTTGTTAAAACAAAGTCATTGTACTTTAACTTCCACCCACCCTAAATGCACAAAAGATACTGCACTGAAAATTAGTTACTATATTTTCTGGCGAAACTACGTACATGTTTGGATTCTCTCCATGAAACGTATTATTTTAACTTACAGTAGTTTCACTGATTATTCTGTCAAAACGTAAATTCTTGAAGACCTTACCAGAGTATTTTTAAAAACCCGTTTTCCAAATGTACCTACTTGTTTTCTTATTAAATTTAAACCAATCCCTGCACACTAATTTACCTACGGGCCTGGCGCAAGCAAAGACTAGTCCTCGAGTTAAGAAAAGTTCAGAAGTCTTAGTAGGCATGGCTGAAGCTGAGTGTTGTGTACTTACGTTTGCAGGAATGTGCGTGTGTGTTATGTGTGCGGAAAACAGGTTGGCTGTGCTACAAGCACGTTACATAAATGGGAAAGAAATGGGAGTGAAAACAGGCACTCAAGGGGGAATTTTTATAACTGTAAGGAACAGCGCAAAAGTGGGAAAGTTTTATTGTGAGAAGTCTCATATTCGCAAATGACTGATGTACACTAACTGCCAAAAAAATTGCGCATCGTGTGAAAATAATTTGGTAGTTACAGAAATTCGTACAAATGTATATTCCAGAGATATGAAAACGTTCTAGTAAAAATAGAGACGTTTAGTAACACAAAGTTTGGAAATTAGGTATCGAATTAGGTACCGCACTTTAAAAATAGAACCCCTTTAGGTACTGTGACCTTATTTAAATCCATAACCGTTAGATTGTATGAGCTGAATTCAACCATTTGTTAAAAGTATGGTAGTTAAAAATGTTCAACACACGCTTTTTGTAACTATTTATCGTACTTTCATCTGCATAATTACAAGTACTTTTGACTAGATTGTAGGGCTAATTGGAAAAATAATGAAACCTGACTGTGGATGATTAAAGACAATTAACTAGGAGTTGTGAAAATATGCAGAAAAAATTTACAGAACCAATAAATATATAGTTTGTGTAAAGGCTAAATTAAACAACGTAAAATTAATTTAAGATGAGAAGGTCATTTAAGTAAAAGTGTAGAAAATATTGGACAATAAAATTGTTGCCATATATATAAATTACAAAGGGAAATATCATAACATTAGCAAAATAGTGTAAAATAAGATGGTGTTAGTTAAATGGTGGACTTTCTACCTTAAAATTAATTTTTATTACCTAGTATCATGCCTGCGCTAACAAATATAAGTCATACAAGCTGTCCAACATAGCTGTTTCTTCCTCCCGTCTTCTCATCGAGCCGTCATTTTCAATAAGGAATTAAGCAAATTAAGAATAAATATTTTTTCTACATTTTAAGGACACGATATCGATAAGAACTTAATTAAAATACCCAATGATTTTCAAAATAACATTCATAATATATTTAAGTGTAAACATGAAAATTTTAACTTAAACTATTGACAAACAAATTTTTAAAGTTTTTTTTTTACTCACAATTTGGTTTTAGCTCGAGCGTTTTTTGAAGTCGCAAGAGTGGCATGTAAAAATATAATTTTTTTATCCGACACTTAGTTCACCCCCAGACAGCTCCTTGGCTGCGACAACGAAACAAGTGTTATGGCAGCAAAAGCCATGATACTCAAGTCACTACAGTACAGTCGACTGGTTGTAGCTGTTTGCGAATCAAATCGATTGGTTTTTTAACAATATAATTTGAACTGTGTAGCATAAATAATTTTAACAGACCCACGTACAAGTCTCATTTTTAATATTGTGTGAATTTTGTATTCTTTTGGCTTTCTAACCGTAAAAACTTGTATAATTACGGAAAGCAAAATGTTGGTTGCTATACTTGTTAGAGCAAAAATATTTCAATAATTCGCGAATGTTTTAATGAGTGGCGTAAACGTCCATCGTACAGAATCTGTGAATACTTTGTTCTCCATACGTAAGCAGTGGCGTTACACAATTCATTTTCCATACACTTATAGAACTCGTACACATAAACTGTAATAAATGCAGTCATCGTGGGGGGAAAAATTTTTTGGGATTTCTGGTTGCATCACAAAAAGCCTGCGGATTAGATGTGATTGCATTTGTACCCCTGCCAACTGTGTGCTGTCCGCCATTCACAACTGTTTACGCTTCTATTTGCAATTTTTTGTTAGCAGTTGAGGTAATTTATCCAATATTTCTTCTCTTCAGATATATACATTTTATATCTTCTGTTATTCCCATGGGCATAAAAGAAGGCAGCAGAAATTAGGTATCGTGTAAGGCCGGTTTTAGAGACGGAGCAAGTTGCTCAGAGAATCAGGAAAGAGGAAGCAATCGACCATGGCCCGAAGTAAGGAACCATCCGAGCTTTAGCCTTATGGAGTGATTTCGGTAAACCATGGAAAACTGAAATCAGGATAGCCTGACCGGGATTCGAACCCAAGTTCTCCAGAATAGGAGTCCGAATTATCACTGCGTCACCTCGCTCGGTATAAATGTTATGAAATGAAGTCATCACAATCCCGGCTACAGGTACGCACCTCACGATACCAACTGGAGGCCCTCGGAGGACGATGGCGCCGCGGTGGCTGAGTGGTCAGACTGCACGCCTTCCACCAAGGCGAACCGGGTTCAATGCCCGGCCGGGTATGTGACCCGGCCGGGTCACTCCCGGATTTTTGCAGGTGGGAATCGTGCCGGACGATGCCGCAGGTCATCGAGTTTTCGCGGGAATCTCCCGTTTCCCCCGCCCTTTCATTCTGGCGCCGCTCCATCCTCACCTCATTTCACTCTCATCGGCTCTCGAGACCTCGTTGTTAAGAGCCGTCCAAATCTCTCAACTCAACTCAACTCGGAGGGCGATGTATAAAGGCAAAATCGGAATATCGCTGACCTGGCAACCGGAAAAAGAAACTGCTTGCGCGGATTTGCATTTGACATCGTAGGCGCAAAACCGCTGACCAATGACGCGTATATTGCCAGCCTTAGTGTCAGAGAGTAGTGATCTCATAGTTATAGGAAGTACCAGTGATGCGTCTCTTATAACCACTTAATGTCCAAGGGAACCCTTTGCCCTCATAACTGGCGCTGCTGGATTTCCTATCAAAGAGGGAACACACTTAAACTGCCCTTGCTGTCCCTATTCCTTCTGTATCATTGCTTACCGAGCAGCGGTATCTGCAATTCAGGTTGGGTTTGAACCGCGTAAAATATGGTGTCATCGGCTTGGTTGGAGGGAGAGGGGGTGTACACTGTTCAAAAATATGTACTTAATATACGTAAAGACGCTCCGTAATAACTATAAATGGAACTTAGCTCCGTGCGTATAAAACTACTCTAAGCGTGAGTGAGTGAATGAGTGAAGAGATATAAGCGGCTCTTGACATCGAGGTTTTGATATCCGATGAGGGTGAAGCGAGGTGAGTATGGAGCGACGTCGGAATGCACGGGTGGGGGAAACAGGAGATCCCCGAGAAAACTTGCCGACCAGCGGCATCGTCCCGCACGATTCCCACATGCGAAAATCAGGAGGCAACCCCGCCGGAAATCGAACCCGGTTCACCTAGGTGAAGAGGGGGTGCGAGTAATCAAACCACTGTACCACCGCAGCCCCTTGCTTCGGGTTTCGGGAACGAACATTGCCGAATATGCACGGAGCATTCTTCGCTGCTGTAACTAGAAAATAGTCGGTAAGCGTCGGTACCTTTTGACTTTGCGACTCGTATTCAAATTCCATTACCTATTTTTTTATTTTTTATACCAAGGTAAACATGCATATGAAGAAAATTGAAAATTGTATATCGTAATCTACGAGAAGGTAGAAATGCTGCTTATCTACGGAGAATGCAAGTTAGCAGATGAATGTGTTCGTATTATTTTACAGTACGTAGTGTAGTACGTTCAAGTGAGTTGTTCTGAAACACACACAGTTCTGTTATGGCCATTGTCAATAGCTTGGTTTTTTCAGTCGTCGTTCATTCTGTTGAAGTTAGGCGTAATGCTAGTCAGGCGCAGCAACTCTACAGAGAGCGGTACCCTGACAAGACACCACCGTCCAGGAGGATGTTTTCCCGTCTCGATGTGAAGCTTTGTGCAAGGGGCAATTTCAACCCACAACAACACAATCGTCGTAGAACTCACACAGATGAAGCTGCTAAGGTTGCTGTTCTCGCTGCTGTAGCAGTTAATCCACACGTCAACACGTTGCATTTGTAAGCGTCATACGTTCCTTCCCTATCATGTATGCTTACACAAAGAATTGCACGGGAATGATTTCCAGAATCGTGTAGAGTTCTGTAAATGGGCACAGCATTAACTTATCGCCGACCTGAATTTTTTTTTCGGATGTTCTTTTTACCGATGATGTACATTTACATGTGTACCATAAGCGTCAATGGAGAGATAATGTCTGGTGTGGGATGGTTGGCAATATGGTTATAGGGACTTATTTCGTGAATGGTAACAAAACGGCAGTGAGTATGGCACCTATAAACAAACAATTATTCCTGGTCTTCTGGAGATGATACCTCTAAATATTAGAATGATAATGTGGTGCCAGCACGATGGATACCCAGCAGATCATGCCATGTATGCACGTAGTTTTCTGGATCGGAAATATCCTGGTAGGTGGATTGGTCGTGGAGGACCAGTTTAGTGGCCTGCGCGGTCTGCCGACCTTACCCCCTGCACTTCTTCTTTGGAGTTACCTCAAAGGCGTTGTCTGTCGAGATATCCCAACAACTCCAGAGAACATGCAGAAACGTATTGTGTGTGCTTGTAATGCTCTTCGGCAGGAAACACTGAAGGAATCAGTGTTGTCATTCATTTAGTGACTGAACTTATGTATTGCTGCTAATGGTCACCGCTTTGAACATGTAATGTGAATGTTCTACCTTTCGCAGTGCCCGTATAGCTAGTACTACAAACGGTTAGTAGAGATACCACTTTCTGTGTCGTATCTAGTGTTCGTGTTATGAAAGAGTACGTTGTGCTAAATGCTTGAATAGGTATTGACGAGCTTCATTGAACTTTTGACCAATAGATACATGGTGCCATTTAAAAAACTGATGTTAGTACTCGTATCTCACTAATAAATAATGCTATAAGGTTGAATCCCCGGCAGTATTATTTTCCCCTTCCAGTTATAAAATTTTTGTATGAAACACTTTTTCATTTGGAGCCCCTGTACGGAGTTATTTTAGGTGATCAAGATAAATGGTTCATTATGTATACGATGTGTAACATTCTTTACCCTACGACATGTAATTTACTCCATAATTAATTCTTTTAAATATCAGTTCCATGGTTAACTCGCAGATAGACCATCGATTTAAGTACATGTGTCTCTTATAGTTTGTTACATACCGCAAAAATAACAGTGAGGTATCACAACACAATAGTACGGACTAAATTGTTCATTCGTTTTCAATATATATATTTTTTTTGGTCTGTTTCTGAATTTTATTTCCACTCAATTTTATTTTCGAAATGCCGCTTACACAAATAATTTACTTGCCCAGCAGCTAACAACCATCGCAATAATTAAAACATGATGTGGGTGAACATGTACACAACAAAGTGTCAGTCCTATATCTGTTTTAAGAGTCTAGTAAACTTTTTCGAGATAAATAAAAGCGGGGCATAAATTAACTCTCGCTCATACACAAATACCCACTAGCCTATGCAGGCTTATCCTGAACTCCAAGTACAAACATTGTGAGGTGTGTGGAAAAAAGGTTAGAAAACTAAGTGTGACCTTAGACTCAGGAGGCATAAGAATTTTTGCCAGAGTCGATAAAAATGTATCTCGTAAACAGCATTTTTACTCGCACTTTGTCTACTGTGACGTTGTATACAGTGATCTGAACTATTCCCTAGCTGCCAAACTTCAAAAACTTCACAGCATGTGTATGAGATTTATTTTTAGTTTAAGAAAACACGATCGTGTAGCTTCATGCCTTAACAAACGGTCATGGTTGCACCCGACACACAGATTTTTAAACACAAGAAGCACCACCGGCTCTCATATCTCCATTCCTGTATTCTACCGCTGCGTTCGCGCCTTATGATTAATACAAGATCCTATAATTTCCTCCTCCTCACCATTTCGCCCCATAAGTAAGACTTCAATTCCTGTTTTTTTTTGCTGTTAATTCTGTTCAGCTCTGGAAAAAACTCACAAACAATACAAAAGTTACACCCCAATAATCAGTTTTAAGAAGCGTATTGTAAATCTTGCTTGAAGTATCGAAGACATCAGATACGTAATATTTTTCCACCAATCCCCCCTTTTTTTGCATTATGTATACTTGTTTTTAGTATGTTAGGGTTTGCACGTATGAATGTATGTGGTGAATAAACGTGTAAGAATATTTGTCTGCTTTGTGTAGTAAAATAATATTCATAAGTTTATGGCGACATGTGTGTATGTAGTTGTGTTAATATATACGTGGGAATTTTTGTAATCTCTACCTTAGCATAATATTTTGTATAATGCATATCCTCCTTTCTTTCTTCAAGTTCAAAACGTTTGCTGCAATTTGTATATTATTATACGTAGTATTTTCATACATGTATGTATACATATCTAACTACGGTGGTATAGTAGGGAAAGGTACACACGAACATGCGCAGACCCCACTGTCAGCGGGCAGTCACGTGACGAGCACTTCAAGTAGTGGAGGTGTTCAGTCACACAGCATCTCGCGGCCCTATGAGATCGCTCCGGCACGGTTGTTTGGCAGTCCGAGTTACACGGTACAACTCAGCTCCATGGCATCCACGTCACGATTACGTTGCGTGTCAAGCCCGGTACACCACTGCGAGGCAGGGGCGTAGAAACCGTAGGGGACGTGTGGTTTCAAACCTCCACTGGGGTTATGAAGGAACCCCCCCCCCTCCCCCCAGAAGTTACGAGCTCCACGGACCCACAATTATACCGAAATTCCATGTTTACTGTAACTTCCGGGCCATCTCTGAAATAAAATGTTGCGTTCAGTTTATTGATTTACCTCATTATCGAACATATTTTAAGGTATGCATTCGGGTTGAGGCGAGAATCACAATATATTGTAGGCTATGAGTATACTGCTATGAAAAATAAGCTGTCTATCATTAGGGCCACAAAAAAAAAGGTGGTAGCTGCACGAACATACAACACAGAGTTTATTATATTTAATCAAGAGGAATGTCCTTTAAATTTTATTCGGCAAGAAAAATGTAAAACTTAGTTAAACTTTTAGAATTCCTTAAAAAATAATTATTTGTACACTAAGAAAAATATTTGTTTCCATATACCAAATATCTTTATTTGCAAGGTACTTGTTTTTGGCTAATCAAAATTTTGTTATTTCGACCAAGCCGCTCCAAACACATAAAATTTCTTTACTGAACAAAATGAATTGTTAAAATTTTTTTGCGGCATACAAATATTTGTTTGTTTCACCACTTAAAAAATATATTTAGTAAAAATTAGCATATCGTTGTGTTCGCCAACAAAATTATTTGTTTCCCAACACACGGAGGTATATCAAACAAATAATTCATTGCAGCCAGCAATAATTTGGTTGGCAGCACAAAAGGCTTTGGTCAATTCCACCGATGATTTCCGCTGCCATCTTTGATAGTCATGCACGTGCGACGAATCATCATTTTTGCGATTGATGTCTGTGAGTCGTGAGAATGACAGATTAAAGTACAAGAAAGCTATTGGAAGACTGTGGCTTCAGCAGCCTGATACAAGTATTCGGAAGTAAGTAAACTAATTACGTATTTCATTGCTCTTTTGTTAGTGTTTTGGGTAAGTTTTGCTTTGCGTATACGTGTTTAGGTTATGTTGGTGCCAGAACAAGTTTTATTTATAATCTGTTGTATTATTTTATATAATATTTTCTTTAATCAGGAATACCGCATAGTAATAATAGTGATTCCAAAACTGGTAACCAAATTATGAGTAACTGTGAGTCGTTCCTCGTGTTAACGCGTTGTAAGGGGATCATTCCAGTCGCCACGTATTCAGCAGTTGGTTTTGAAATTAAGGTTCCTTAAGCAATCACAAATTTTAAGAGCTTGCTCCCATGAAAGCTCCTTAATTTCTATACAATATTCGCTAAATAAATTTGTAATGCTTTTATAGTAATATAATTTTCACTTGTTACTTATTTAATGCCTGCATTGCACGTACAGGCTGTGCTACATTCGCTGTAACGTTTCCGTAAGAAAATAAAAGTAGCGTTACCATGCAATTTTTAAATATTGCGTGCTACGTTCACAGTAAAAAAAGTATAATGCGACCAATCAGAAACGACCAGGAGAAAAACACAGTTCACATGGATCGCATAAATTTACGAACCGTGTTTTGGCTAACCTGTTTCAATAAAAATATTCTTCTGTTTGTTATGACAAAAAATTGTTTTTTTTTTTTTGCGGGAAAATATTGAGAAGCAGTGATAGTAGTTGACTTAATTTCACACAAAAACATTTTGTAGTATCATTTTTGGCAAAATTTGCAAACTCTGAAAATACTATAACCTTTATTCTTCACTTCGAATCAACTGCATCATATAAAGTTATCAAAATAATTTAAATTCGAGATCGTTTCCATACATTATTGTTCGTGTGCACATGTTTGTTATTTTGTTAAAATAAACGGAAGTCATAAATGTAATACTAAATCCATATAACACACTTTCCTGACCCGAGTTAATTTTGCAATGACTTCCGCTGTTGGAATTGTCTTCTTGTGATTGCTCGGCATACAACTTCGCGTAATAAAATATTACATTTGAAATCCTCCCTATGCGGTTACTGCAAGAAGGTGTATATCTTATGCTAGTATGTTGTAGCACGTCCCATAGGTATGTGTGTGTTAAATTTTTCGAGTTTATTTATAGCAGAATGTTTTTCTTTCTCCCGTCGATTTAATAACCTTGTCGGTAATTGTGGCTAAGCTAAGCCAATAGCGTGCGTAATTCTGAAGCTGTAAGACAGCACGTGCCCGTATTTAAATTACGTCAGTCAGCTGAAAGACTGCCACAAAAGTAATTTAATTCTTTTAAGGTAACAGTACTCGAGAGTTGATCATCTTCTGTTTGCTTGCAAGCATTTGCGTTTACTCTTTCGTAGGTACTTTATTCTGTTGTAAGTTAATAGTTTCAAAAATACTCTTTTTCTTTTTAATTTATTGCGAATTGCAGGTTTTAAACATATGCCTAAATTGTTAATTTCACTTTTTGAGCACATATTTTTTTTATGAATATAGGACCGTACGTGAGGAATTGCAGTGTTCTTAACCATAGTAATCATTTGTATCACAGGATCCCATGTAAGCTACGAAAAATAATAAAACAAAGTTTTGAATCATTGACATACTTGGTTCCGTTGTTGAATTAAAATACTTGTAATGTGTAATTTTCGGCATGAAGTAAGCAAGTGCTCGTAAAATATGCCATCTCAACAATAAAGTAACTAGGCCATTTCATACAAGAATACAACAATACAAAAATTTTCTGTCAGATACAAGGCCATTCAAATTGCATGCGACACTTACAAATACTGTAGCCTACTTTAAGAATGTTCTTACGAATTACAGAAATCATGGCAGTGCTCATAGCATACAAGTTGTAAATTTTAATCAAAGATATCCCAATAATATTTAACAGACCAAACAGGAAAAAAAACTTAATTTTTTTGAGGCATGTATGACGTGTGCGAGGGGACAATGGCATGCTAATAGAAGAAATTTGTGGCAGTGTTCCAATTCGCAGTTTAAGTATACTAAATGGTCACGTGACATGAAGTATTACACTAAAATTATGGTGTGTTTAGTTTTTAGTATGTAACAAAACTTACTACAGTAAACACTAATTAACCAAATAGTCGCCATAATAGATTTGAGATGGTAATAATCGTGCGGAAAAGTTTTCCTACCACACATTGTAAATATATTATTCGTTTACACCTATACGAATATACGTACATAAGTACCTATATACTATTAAAACATTTTGATTCGAATCAATTAACTTGCGACACATTGCAACGTTGCTCGAGTATCAGTATTAGTATCACCAAACAAGTGACTATCGCAGTGTTCCAATTGAACCATGGCCAGTGTTTTTTCAAAGAATATACCCTTAAACAACTAATGGAAGAAAATTGATTTTTATTTCTTTCTAGTATACATATCCTTAGGTTAAAAAATGTACTTATTTGAAGGAAGAGTTTTATGGCTGGTTTCATTAACATGAAATAAACCAGCCTCCAGTGAAAGGACACTTTAAGTTTAGGTGGGCCTTAAGATCGAGGCTTAAAAATTACGTGTTTCACATTACAATTATAATTTAATGAAGGTTACTTAGTTGGAGGCCACTTAAAGATGCAAGTAGTATAAATACTCAGGTTGGAAGTAAACAAGTTTGATCATGTGATAGAACATGCCAACCAAAGCAAGAGATGAGCAATTAAAAAAAGAATTCTCCCTTCCAGAATGTTGTGTTTATTTTCGTCATAGGTTCATCTGAATATAGTGAATTCTAACCAGGTATTATTTTTACGATGGAAACTTAAAAGTTAACAGTTTTCAGAATCACGAATGAATACATGTTGGTATGGTTTTAAAGGATACATATCTGAGAGAAAAAATATTTACTTAAAACATTCCGAAACATGTCAATATTTTTCAAAACACAAACATTTCAACGGCATAAATTTATGTTAACTTGAGAACTATATAAGCAAACGTGTAGACTGACTTATTGCGATAGATTATTTTGCCTTACTCGGCACTTTAATTAATAACAGTACGCGTAACACAAGTGAATGTGAAATACAGAATTATTTTGTGTTGCCTATCTGTGCCTACCTGTGTTATGAACGACGACGAGGTTTGTTATTATTCGTAGGATTCACTCACATGTGCAACCAAATTTGATATTTTTGACAAATATACATTTTAATAGGTACAAATGAAGTTATTTGTTTTAATAATAACTTTTAAAACCCTCCAAACGCAAACAAAATATTATTTTTACATTTACTGCTTTGGTTTATTAATCTTTTCAAGCTAGATTATTTAAAATGTTATTTAAAAAAAACACATTCCCATATTTTAGTTAACGTTCGTGTGTATACAGCTGCCATCTTGCATTCATGTGGTAGGGGCAGTAGAAGTCCAACGAAGACCCGAAAATTGCTGAAGGCTTAGTTGGGCAGCTGTAACAAAATGTGACTTAGAATATTCATTTCCGGGAATCAAATATTTTATTTGTTTAGCTGGCAGACCCTCGTCAATTACACTGTCTCCTACAAATAGTTATGGCAAAACTTCTACCTCGACAGTTTCACTTTTTAACTGACCACTTTCCAACACAATGAATGAACAGCTACCACACTTATGTTTCCTGCCTGGCCCTCCCCCCCTTTTTTTTCAGCACATCACTGCTGTTGGTACTCTATTATTTTCACCATAAATGTGGCTCTTTTATGTGTGTTTTGAGAGAGCTACCAACGCCTCTTCATTATCATCATTATCTAAGGGAAAAAACAACACATTATTAGAGCTAGATCTAAATATGTACAAAAAACCAAACAAAAGTACAAAACCATGTTTAACTTACGGTTAGGCAAAATAAACATTTGCATGTTTCTTCAGCACAAAGGTGTACAGAACATATTAAGATAAAGTATCTTTATGGAAGTGTGCTAAATGCATCATTTTATAAAGATTTCAATCATTTTCTCAAACCAAATGTAATAGAAGAAAAATAAAACAATTTAATTTACACTTCTAAACAATGTAAGTTGTAATACAAGGCTATGGTTTGCAATATTACAAATGTAAGTTTTGCAGATTTTACAAGGAAACTGTTTGAAGTTTTACAAAGGATTTTCTTGCCAACTGGGTTTCCAAGGATATTTCTTGTAAAAGTACAAAATATTTTTTAAGTGTAGGCTGGTCACGGTAAAGTGAGCACTTTTTGAGGCAGTCTCATCAGACATAATAACCAATAAATACATTTCACTAGCGAACCGGCCCGACTTCGCCCGGTAAAAATTTAATTTTTACAGCGATATTTTGAAAGACAAAAATGGTTACTGTGGGTCATCCTTAAAAGATAAACATATGCTATCGCAGACTTTTGTGTAGAACATTTTGAGAGATACAATTCTGTAGTACATTAATTTGATGTATCTCTTACGGTTTAGTCAGCGCGAGCCATGTAAGCGCCCTAAAAGCGGGTTTTTACGACTTGATTACAAACGGTTCGACATTTCTCTACTATTAATACATTAAATATAATGTATTATAAAACAAACCCTTCCTCAAGAAATTCTCTAAATAATGTTGAAAGCCGCATGAAAATCCATTAAGTAGTTTACAAGTACTAAACGGTTACACAGATATACGCGGATAAGCTGCTTTGTTTTATACTATTTAGAGATTACGGCCCCTCACTTTTGGTTTTAAGTATGATAGAATGTATTCACCGTGCTTATTACTCACATGGAAGTATTAACATTAAAAAGTGGTAATAGGATATAAATTGGCTTAAAGAAAAAAGTAACCAGGGCTTCTAAAGTGTTCACTTTACCACTAACAGCCTTTTAACTATGTAAAGATGTAACACAAATGTGAAGATCTTGGAACATGTGGTGTATAACGATTTCGGTCAGAATCCCTCTTGTTTTTCTGGACAGAATGTTATTATTTTCATAACCAGCAATCACAAATTTCCCTGCTGGGCTGCTGTTCAATACTCTCTCCAAGTTTAAAGAGGTCACCAGAGAGAAAAAAAAAAAAAAAAAAATATATATATATATTTTTTTTTTCCTTTTTTTTTTCTGCAACTCTCTTTTCATCTTCAGTCTTTCTTTTTGATGTGCCCACTTCTTCATTAATATCTAGCACAAACACTTCGTTTGCGTCAACAATTTCAGTATTAGCTGGTGCGTCAAGCGTAGGCTGTATATTTTATCAACACGCTGTCAGCTAATCCACTTGCCATTGTACTGTAATGTGGTACTCTGTAAGTGCTGTCATTCTATTTCCTTTAGAACTCTGCTGAACGTACTGTGGCACACTTTGAGCACTTGGCCAAGGTCACGGTAGGGATCAAGGCCAACAAATAAGCTGTATATTTACTGTACAATTCTAGAGTGAGTTGATTGCCCCTTATGAAAAATTTTCGCATCAGTGTTTGCAGTCATTTTAGAGCAAAAATTTCTCCATTTCCTTAGTTTGGGCCTAAGGTAAATTAGTTTTCAAACTCCAATATTAGGTAGTTTTATAATTATGGTCGAGTGTTATTAGTTCAAGTACCAATACAATACTCTGGTGCACATTACTGGTTCAGGAATTTCAGTATGTTCAGTAGTGTTTTGCAAGAGTATTTCACTTTAAAAAAATTCCTATGCAAATGTTTTAGAAAGTTTTTGCCAGAATTTGTGGTTTTGCCGTTGCCGGTTATTCCTTGAATAAAGTGTCTCGTACATCCTAAGAAAAGTGCTTGTGGGGGGAGCTGCAAAGATGTAACTGTGTGGTAGTAAAAATTTGCAAATCTTATCTTCACAAATTTACCTGGACGAGACTTGTACATATATAATGTGACATGTACTTCAAGAATTTCCTTTCATTTAAATAACTTACCACCATTCTAAAAAACTATTTTACCAAAAAAAATTCCTGTAAATAGGGTTACATTCTCTGTTTCATATAAGTTAAGTAAATTTTGTTAGCTGTCAAAAAAAAAGTGCGGCCACGATGTATCCCTCCGCCACAGCTGTTCTGTCGGTGACGAAAGCGATCTTTGTATACAAACGACGAATCTTATGACAAGCATTGAAAGACTGACGATAATTTCAGTCCAGTACTTAGGCAACTATAGCTGGTTGAGTTTTCTTTGCAGATTGAACTGGATTTCGAGAATGCTTATCCCATGGCAACATTTTCTTCGTTCGTTAAGTGGGAAAAAATCTTCAATAACTTGTCCTTACTAAAGAAAATCAGCTGCATGGACAAGGCTGCTCAAGAGTTGCATGTTATTCTAAGACGTCAGGATTTGAATTCTGGTGTGAAAACCTTTTTTTCTAAAACTGTATTGTGGATGCGTTTGTTTTTACATTCAACAGTGGGTTGAAGTCAAAACATGTCGATACATTTAGTAAAGTTCAATCGCTTGTATCTGGAATTGGATAATCGCCTATAAGAGAATTAATTTTCAACTAATAACACATGATTTCCTTAATGTGGGGTGGATAACACTTTTTACAGAAGATGGCACGATTTCAAAGTTTAACCTCTGTTTAACAAATCTCAGGGGACAAAAATTTCGCACGTTTGTTATAAGGGGGTTTGTTGTAAGGAGTTTTGGACTGGCAGTGGCAGTATTATGCACTTTCATTAAATATATTCATTTTACCTTATTTTACATTATTAGCATTGGATAAAAGCATAAATGCGTAAAAACAGTCACAGAAAATACAAATTACTGAAGCATGTCTTAAAAACAAGCCCAATTGCATAAGATTGTTCATGACATAGTTGCTGCTTTCTAAATATCAAAATTTTCCACCTTTTTCAAAAGCCCTCAAATTTTTATTCTGTTCGTCAGCATTCTGCAACGTTTTAACACAAGCATTTTTCTTACCCGCTTCGAAGAAAATAAAAACTACAAATCTTACAACGTAAAACTTTGTATTTATTTACCATAGCAAAAGCATCTTATTTTATAAAAAAAACAGTCAACTAGCACTGTGCTCACCAAATTGTAACATTTTAACATCGGCACTTCTGTTACACGTCGCACAGAAAATAAATCGCCGTAAAAACTTTTGTTTTCTTTCAACCGTAAAACACGCAACGCCGATCAAGGTTCACGGGGATAAAAAAAAAAAAAAGAAAACAACCCGTAAACATGACAAATATACGCACACCAATGTACACCAATCCGTCTCTAGAACATGATACATACGGCAGTCGCTGTAAGCGCTTGGGTCGCCGACACCAACTGGCCAGTCATTTATTGTTGAGTGTTTCGTGCAAGTAACAAATCTGTGGTTTACATATTTCTTTTTGTCACTATTACAAACTTGTTACATAGGCCTATTTATGAAACAAAACTAAATTTGTTTTATACTGTATTTGCCAAAAAGAGATAGAGGCTTTTTGCCCAAAAATCTAACTTCAAAATGCTATCTCGGCCTCAAATCGAGTATCAAGGAAAAAAAGTATACCAAGAAGCTTAAGTTTCGTCACATTTTGTATATATTCACAATTTACTCCTGGTACACAAAAAAAGTACAGCAATATAAGTAAGTATATATTCATTTATCCATCTCGTGATAAATTTAATGTACTGTAATAAGTCGGTTTATGTACATAAAAAATGGTTAACCTTAAAAGAGCAAACATGAACACTTATTGTGAACGCAGTGTCGCCAATATGTTAAGTGAGCGGAAAAATATACCTCCGCATATCCCCCATTCCAAAGAGAAACGTTGGTTTTGAAACATTTTTGGTGAAAAATTACCAATTGTTATTTTTTGTTACCATAGTGAGTGTTAATTTTGTGGCAGGTAGGTTAACTTTTTCTTGATCTGTAAAAATGAGCGATCACGTAGAAAAACGTGACACATCCAGTACTTCGACACAAAAAATTAACGATATTCATATGATGAAAATTACATGCTCATATTTATTAAATTCGCAGAAGGCCAAAACAACCGTGTGGCTGCACGCGCGTTCAGTATTTCGGAAAGTAATGTTTGGTGATGGCGGAAACAAAATAGATGAACTCAATAACGCTTCGACAACCCGCAATACATTTGGCGGTCCAAAAATGAGTTAAAATTCAGGAGCGAAGACAAGAGGGGTTTTTCCCGTTTTCAACCCCTCCCAAAACATAAAAGAAAATACTGTAAAATAAAATAAAAATATATAGTTAGGTACGAGTGAAATGAGAAATTAGGTAAATGAAGTGGTATAATAAAGCAGCGAATAAAAGTTAAACAAAAAAAAAACGGGTTCTACATATACTTTTCTCCAGCTCAAAATTTTTTGTAGACATTGTTCGATCAATGAAGAACCCCCTCTCTCCCCCACAAACATATTTATGCCTGCACCACTGATATAAATACACTCATTTGCTAAAAATGGTTTTTTTCTCTTGTGATAAGTTTGCAAATACTGGAGTAGGCCTATTATCGAGATCGGCTTCTTTTCGGGTAAATACGGTTTATCAATAACACAGAGCCATTCATTACAGAAAGCATTTCATTGAAGTAAACATAAAACATTTTCAGTACACAAAAGGGAAAATGCATTGTTCGTATGGGCTTTTCGCAAGATCAAACATTCATTTTGTTGCACGGAGTTTTTCGTTATTGGGAGACTTTGTTATTGGAGATTTTATTGTAGATAAGACTAGAACTGATATGTGAAAGTATGATGGTTGTTTCATTATAGTAAGAAAAATAAAATAATAATGTAGCATGTTTCCAAGGTAATATTTTCACATAATTGTGCTGCTGGTTCATTGCTTATGTGATGTGATCTGCTGCGAGCTTATGAATCTTGGGCGTTGCCTTTTTGTTTTCAACCAATATTGATGCTATCTATAAAACGTGCATTAGGTTATTATATTGCTACGAAAATAAACAGCAGCACGATGTTTTGTGTATTATGACAATTTTTCAAGTAATTTATGTGTGTATTTATTGTGTGTGTTTGTGTATGTGTAAAATCACTTAATGCTCCAGCAACAGCTATTAAGCAGTACTCAATTTGGTACAGCTTCAGCAGTTCTATAACTGGCAATTTTTATTTAAATAATTTAGGATTGAAGTTATATTGGGCATTTTTACCTGTGTATGATGTCCTGCCTGCATTTAAACATTTTTCTCTTGTTGTTAATCATCACTGTAACAAAATTCATATTTAACACGACAGAAAAATATTTAGCCTTGACTGAGCCAATAGAGTCGTGTGTGGATACTACAGTCTATGCTTGTTTACATGTGTACACTCTCTTTGTTGTGAGCGTGAAAAAATCGAGGCAAATGAGCAACAATTGTGGGGTTGTAGTCACTGTGATCGAATATTATGCAACACAAAAATACGAATATGAATTCTTAAGCAATTCTGAAACCATAATGGGAAATTATATTAGTCTGAAATATAATACTGTCAAGAAGATTATGAGAGGTGAAAAAATGATTGGACATTCAGTGCACTATTAATTTCTTTCCTTGGATATTTTATCACATTTTTACTACGTTTGGGCAGTATTTTTAAATAAACGTATTTTAACTTCACAAAAGTTACTTGTGGGTATAGAGTACTTTTTTGCCATTGCTTGTATTTTGGTCAGCCAAATATTGTCTTTTTTGGGTTGAGATTTAAATGGTGAGGTTTATATTCAAAAGCTGCTTATTTTCTGAGCAACGTGTAATTTAATTGCATGTTATACTGTTAGTGCATGTAGGTTCGAAGAAAATCGAGCAATGTAAGTTGGAAGAAATGCTTGAATTTTGCAACAATTTATTAATAAATGTATGTATATTGCTAAATATTCTGGTATATCGAAATAATGTAAAGAGGTTATTCTACCAAATATGTATTTATAGATTAAGTACTTCAGTATTTCAAAATAACAGAGTTTTTTTTTTTTTTGCGAAATTTCACTTGGGTCCTGCGTATAGTATAGTTTGAACCAATTGTGTTTAAACATAATTTTTCCTCAAAAGGACTGTGATAAATTCTTAAATATACATAATTGAAGAATTACAAGCAATTAAGAATGACAACTTTAAAACACTTGTGTAGGATGGGAACACGTCAATATTTTGGTCAGTGTACATAATAAGAGCCCAATTTAAGATCTGATACACCAAAACTAAAAATTATTACAAATCAAAATACCTTATTTTTTTTAGTATATCCACCTCTTCAGGAACAGTAAATGTTCCTTTATATCATATCTAGTTCAGGAAAAAGTTAGCAGCCAACAATATTAATATATATGATATATGATTTACAAGTATTCAAAATTGACTTTAATTACACAGATGTAATGAGAGGCACTTTGGGAGTGTAGAGCTTCCATAAAATGTGTTTCATTGCTGTATTTAACCGGAAAACAAATTGGTTGTGATTATAACGGAACATGTAACATTAACATTGAAAAATATACCAGATGAGGAAATTATACGTTTAATTTTCCGATTTTTCGCTGAAATCTTTGGACAGACTGAGAGTCAAGTTTTCAAAAGTCAAGCACCAAGAGATACTATGGTGTACTCTTAAGTTATAATACAATGTTGTGTACATTTATCATGTCTATAATAGTATAACCAGGCTGTTCATGGCAAAGTGACCACTTTTGAATACAACCTTTTAAAAAATCACTGCTCATAAATAGCATACATTTTAACATAAGCAATTCATGCAACACACGGTAAAGTTGGTATTGAAATTAAGAAAGTGGTTTCATATGTTAATAAATGGAGCTGTTTTTTTTTGTAAATGAGAATATGTATTGTCTTAAAAGTAACAATTTATGCTTCTAATGATTTCATTGACGTTGCACCATTAGAATAAAGTTGATTCTTTCGTTCTCCCCTCTTCTTTCCCAGGCTGCACTCATTCACCCTTCCCATGTTTATAGTTAAGTGTTCCCTGCAAATGTGTTATTGAGATAAGTTGGAACAGAAAAAATTAAGTAATAACATTGCTAATAAAATATAGTGTTATATTTGGCAACAGGTTTCTGTTTTACATTTTGCCGTAGCTGGTTTAGCAGTTCCTAATACTTCACATAATTGCAGACAAAGCGGGCACGAAGATGCAATTCAAATGTATTGTAAGTGTTTACATAAATAAGAAATTTGAGAAAAGAGACTTTGGCAGAGTACATTTAATCTCATTTGTGATGTGCAGCAAATCTGAGTGCTTCAATGCAGGTCTGTATGTATTTTTTTAGTGCTGAGTCGGTAACGTGCCATGCAAGTAGTTGTTTTTAATACCACTATGAAAATATTTTTATGAGCACGTTTAACATTTCTCCAGCATTATTTACACTTTAACACAGTTCCATAATTTTTTTTAAACCATTTAATACACAATAGTCCAAATAATCCATCCACATATGGGTATGGGTAGGCATTCAAATTTTGCAATTAAAAAGTGATTTTCCCCTAAAAAAAAAAAAAGCTTTAGATCAAAATTTAATGTTGTTTGATGCTCTAAAAAACTTTGTGCAGGCAGGTTTTAGTTGAACTTACTGAGCGATAAAAATTGTGGATTCATATTATAAGTTATTTGGGTTCCATGAGAAACATTGTCATCTCGGTAATAAAACTGCAGTGTCTGCCATTTGCTTGTAATTGGTATGTATGCGTTTTACTTTTATAATATTAACCTAAAAGGTATTGATACACAGATACAGTGAAACCCTGTTACGATGTTCCCACTTAAGAAGTTTTCCTGCTTAATAAGTTGAATAACTTTGCACATTGTCTATATGCGCACATGTGTAATTTGACCCATTTAAGAAGTTTTCCTCGTTGTCAAGCAATGTTTTTTCATCCTCTTAAAAGACGTCTTAACAGAGTTTTACTGTATTTGATATTTGTACACAATTTCATTGGGCATTGCGTTTAGATGTGAATGCCACTATGTCTATGAGTGCAATGAGTTCCATGAAAGAATTGGATTGTTTTACTTCTCCATTGAATAAAAGTGTGTCACTTGAAAGTGCTTAAAACATTTTAATACTCAGTATGTATTATTAAAATAGTTTCTATTATTATGATGGCTTATAACCTGTCTGCTGTATGAAAGACCAAAACTCTATTGTTCTATACGAATGAGAATTCTCTCTGTATGATGTGTGTGACTGCAGTAAATAACAATCATTTTCTAATTTAAAACAACATTGACACATTGATTTTATAACGGAATAGCCTAATGGTGCTTTTGTGGCTGTCTCAATTTAAAGCACGAACGAAAAAGTATTCAACGACTTCAGAAAGGTAGAACACGCCAGTTTATGGCAATAAGAATATCAAGCCATAAACACAAAGCAGTGTTTACATAAAAAACTCATTTAGTGGAATGATGTGTACATGTTTATATTGTTGACTGCAGCAGTTAAGTTGTTATGTACTTTCAATTACTGAATAAATAAACAGGTGATGTACACTTAAGTTATGTGTACATATTGGTATATGGCAGAAGGAAATGCGATGAGCTGAAAGTAAATATTACTCCGGGGTTCAAAAAGTGTCCACCTTACCATGAACAACCTATATCAGCATTTGTTAATTCTTTTTTCTCGTTTTATGATGTTCACGCCTTTTATGTTGTGATTTAAACTATAGGATATTCATGGTAAAGTGAGCACTTTTGAAAGCCCTCTTATTTGGAATAAAAATCAATAAATGTATTTTATTTTAGCCTTAGACGTTAATTTCTTGGTTGTGGTGGAATATACACACGGCGTTTATTACTTACATGGCAATATTTGTTTAAAAAGGTGGATATAGGATAAAATATGGTCGCAAGAAAAAAGTAACCAGGGTCTCAAAAGTGCTTATTTTACCGTGAACAGCCAATAATGTAGTTTGCTTCAGAAATACATATTAGGTTGCTTAATGGCTATGCTGCATCATTTAAACAGTTTTTTTGTGCTGTGCTTTCTGGCAATTACCATTTCATGTAATATAAATGCAAGTCTGCTAAAATTGCCAAACACTTTGCGAAAAGAGACTTTGGTAGTTCATAGCCTGCCACTGCACAGCTGCCAACACATTATCTTGATAGATTACTGATGCGCTATTGTGAATGTACTGTGTGGTTTCAGAAATGTTTTTCAAGAGTGATGAGAGATAAGTTTTTCGATAAAGCGACCCTATATTTGTGTCTAATAGACTTGTTAAAAAAAAGTGTACGTAGTATTGTTTTGAGTATATACTGACTGCATTTACTCTCATAAATGCCACACACTGCAGCAGTTAAGCAGTGAAAAAAAAATTATGTATTGAATATTGGAATATTTGGTGCTTCCAAAAAATGTGAACAAGGTATACTTTAGGTCTACATTAAGTACATTTTTGTTAAACTTAGAAAAGTAATGTGTGTAGCAAAAAAAATTTAAAACACTATACAAAATCCGAAATGTAGCTCTGACAAGAACTATATTACAGCAGGTGTTAATTGAAGTAGAGATACTCTTTGGAAATGTAATAGAGTATCTTAAAACTAAACTTGTTGAAATATTGTCCATTCAGCCTGATGAAACTGTTTCTGAAATTATGGCCTTGATTAATTCAATGCAACGCCCACTTGAACATTTACACACAGAGCACAATGGAATAAAATTTTCTGATGAGCCTGAGTGTCTTATAAAGCCACAGGCCATCCGCATAGGTGAATGCCTTGCTAACAGTAGCACGGATTCTCCTGTTGGAGTCAAAAACCAGTTCTGGTCAGTACATTTCAATGAAAAAAGTCCTAAAAGATACCGGGTGTTCTGGAAGTTTGTTTACAGAATATGGAAAATAATTCAATGCAGACTGGAACAATTTCCAACTTTCTTCATTCCAACTTATGGATGAAGATGATGAAAGACTGCCCAGGGGATGTGATTCCATTACATTTGTATTTTGATGACTTTGAAAGTGGTAACCGATTATGATTACATAATGGAATACATAAATATGGAGCTGTGTACTACACCATTTCAGCTATGCCACCAGAGTTTCTGTCCGCAGTGGATAATATCTTTCTCGCCATAATTTTTATTCTACTGACAGAATGATATTTGCAAATAAATCAGTTTTTTCTGTTTTAGTGATGACCTTGTTGATTTGGGACACTCTTAGTGGTGAAAAAATTCTCAAGTTTTGTGTAGCAATTCTGATTGGAGATAACTTAGGTTTACATTCCATTCTCTGTTTTTTTTTTATGCTTCCCTGCAAACTACTTCTGCAGGTTTTGCAAATTAGATAAGCAAACTGTGATGACACAAGTAGAAGAAGATAAAGCTTTGACTGGAATTGCAAAAAATTACTGTGCTGAAGTTCTTCTCGATGACTCTTCTAAGACTGTAATTAAAACCAACTGTGTAGTGTGTATGGATCAAGTTGCCAGGTTGCCATGTGACTGAGAATGTATGTGTTGATACAATGCACGATTTGTTGGAATGTGAATGCAGGTATGATATGGCACAAATTATTATATACCTTGTCGTAGTCATCTTTGGTTTTTTATATTAATAATCTAAACAGTAGAATAATTTTATTTGATTACGGCAGAAGTGAAAACTGCAACAAGCCACCTGAGATTAAAGCTGATAATTTGAAGATTCGGCAGCTAATAATGTCAGCAATCGGCAGCTGATAATGTCAGCAATTGGCAAATTATAATGTCAGTATCGCAAGTGCTCTGTCTAGTCAGGTATTTTGGATTAATGGTTGGATATTTGGCAACATTAGATGATGCAGTGTGGGATTTTTACTTGTGTTTGAGAGAAATTATTGATATTGTGACCAGCCGTGCATTCAATACAGGAACAGTAGTTCTTCTAAAAACCTTGATTGTCGAACATCACACTTTGTATAAGCAGCTCTTTAAAAGAACACCTTAAACGAAAGTATCTCTCCATGCTTCATTTCCCACACATTATGGAATCTGTTGTTCCGCTTGTAAATGTTTGGTGTATGAGATACGAAGCAAGGCACCGGTTGTTCAAAATCTCTGCCCGTAATATCTGTTCTCGTCGAAATATTGCATATTATTTGGCTATCAAAAATCAGTTGTAGCTTTCTTTTAAATTCTTTATATACAAGAAAGTTGACAGCTCTCCTGTTAGTTGCAACATGTACGTTGAGTAATTATGACAGTATTAATAATAACAAGGAAGCAACACCTTGGAACAAAATGTTACCATGCATCATGGGTGACTATAAAGGGAATCAAGTACGTTGGTAAAAGTGTGTTGTATCTTCATGTAAGTGATGAAATGCCCCAGTTTGGCATAATTGAAAATATTGTAGTTGATGGAGCAGATATATTTTTGTTCGGGAAAGTTTATGCATGTGTGAAAATGATCTGAAGATATATTTATTCACATAATTATACATATCTGAGCCGATTTGTATTTTATTGTTATGACTATTTGTGTGATGGAAATAATGATGGTGTTGTTTTAAAGGGAAGAATACTGTAATTGTTTTAAAAGTTTCACTTTGTATTCTCTTGTCCGCCTAATTATAGTTCAACATTACCTGTGGAATGACTATGCTTACTGTATGTTATGTGAGATATTTATTTTAAAATGTGGGTTTAATTTTGTGTTTATTAATAATTGAATTTGTTACCTTGAAAATTTGGATTACGGGTAATGCCTACGATTCTGTATACAGGACTGAGTTTAATGTTGAAAACAATTAACAGATGTAGCTTATTCACTTGTCCCCATACAATTTATATTAAATAAGGGGTAAATTCGGATGGTACATGTTTTTTCTGTATCTTTCATTTTAATAACTGCATATAAGAAACTAAAAATAAACTGTGATCTTTTGTAAAGCATGGTAAAATTACGTATGCAGTTTGTATTTATGTTGTATGTATCTCTATGATTGTATGTTGATTAACATAGCTACCGTAAGAAAGCATTATTAAATCTTTTGGGGTTTTTGCGTTTTTAATGTGTAATAGTAAGAATTGTTTGAAATTGTCAAATATTTCGTTCCTGGTATTTTTGTAGTTTCACTTGATTAGTGAATTATTACAGTGAGCAGGCCTATGGAAATATTGGACACAAGGTGAGCAGAAAAGTAGATCCTAAGCAGGGCTTAAGTGCTTCATTAAACTGGAAAACCTATTTTAAATTATTGTAATTTAGCCGTGCAAATATATTTGTGGTGGTTGGCTGGCTGTTGTTGTCCAATTGTCAAACTTAAATATTTTATTTCCCACGACAATTGTTGCAGGTTTAGCAAAGTACAGCGTGGTAGTAACAGTGGATCAACGAACAAGATTGCACATCATCCCAAATGTAGGCCTATGTTTGTCAAGATTAGGTTTTGTTTAATTTGAACTGAATTAATCTTTTGATTCAACATTACTCGTTGGTTACCGTAGATAAACAATATCAACAGGCTGGGTTGTTGGTCTGTATTAATTTAAAATTTAAGTAGAATGTATGCCTGTTGTAAAAGTGTTGCTAACTGAACTTAATATACTATATGTTGTGTTGCTCTCTTAAGTAAGCGGATTCCAGCATTCAAAGAAGTCCATTATGTTTGGCTGAATGAGAGGGTCTCATTAATGTTAATTGTCTAATATGGTATTTCCTCTTTAACCCTAAATCATAAAGTTAGATACATTTAATGGAACATCACATTCACTTCTGGCCTGTTCCATTGGAATGATTTGAAGCGCCAAAACATTACATTTCTTAGCATGTTATTTTGAGTTGGTTTTAATGCTAAAAGATGAGGGTTCTATAAGAAATGTTTTGAAATGAGGCTAACTCTTAAATCTCCCCACCTTGCCCTCCAGCCATTACCACTGCCCAATTCATGATGTTTGGCGGTAAGGAATAGCAATGGCAAACACAAGTACACAAATCTATTGTTTTCCTTCACAAATCAGTCAAAAATATTGTCTTGGTGTATAGGTGAAGCCATAAGTTTAATTGATATTTGTTTAAAGGTAGCTCATATTTGCATTTGAACAAAATTAACTAAAACATTTTTATTGCGTATTAAAAGTGACTTGGACCTGAGAGTTTAGAATTTCCAAGTTGAGTTTGAGCAAGTATTTGAAAAATGTTTTCGGTTGAGTCACTCAAGTAGGAAAAGTAAATTGTTCCATATATTTTAAGTAACTACTGAAACATATGTCGATTCCAAATATTTAAATAGTACTGCACATTTTTACAAAGTAATCATTCTTCACTAAGCTAAAAAGCGAAACTTTTAAAGGAGATTCACTGTAAAGTTTTAATCAAAACTCAGTATGGAAAAGTGCCAGTTTCTTTATACTGTGATTGAAAACCTTTATTTTTTACAACATTTTGCATGAAGAATCACATGCTGTTCAGTGTGCTCAGGAATTAGATTTTCACACAGTCATATATAGAAAAATCGCATGAATAAATTTTTTTTTTACGTTTGTAGACTTCCTGTTTGTGCCGCGATGGATAATAACAAATGAAGAATGTCTCAGCTTCCACTGTGGAAAGGAAAAGAACTAAGTAGTTATCCTAAGTATCTGTATCCACCACATTGTTGGTATTATCCGAGACGAAAGGGCTGATGCTCAGATACAAAAATGAAGAGAAGGGGTTATGAGTGGCTGCAGTTTTTCAGATACGTGCCGACTGTCGAGAGCAGGAGTTTTAAGTCCAAAATGTTTCTTCAGAGTTTTTGTACTATTAATAATCATTGCACGAGGACCAATTTACACAAATGTCACCGTTATAAAGTGAAGGGAAACATGTCAATGTTACCTGTTAGCAGACACTGAGGCCACTTTAAATCAGGCTCTGGTGCTGTGAAATAGTTTGGTGACTGGCAGCCAACTGGGCAAAAGAAGCAGATCAATAAATAGTTTCTTATTATATGTTCATCAGCCATCACTGACATGTAGTAGTATCACGAGTTTTTGTGAATTGACTGAGTGACTTGCCGTCATACTAAAGTAGCGGTTTATTGTGGGGTGGGGGAGGGAGGGAGCGGAAATATTTACTTCCTGATTGTGTTTGTATTCATTTGTTTCTCCCAGTATTTCAGAGTTTCTTGTATTCAGGTGTACTTGATGGATGGTGGTGTGACTACGAGGTTGTGACTGAGTGGAGACGTGACTATTTAACTTCAGTAAAGTTTAAAATCAAGGCTGCTGACGAAGTTGTTTTACTAATTGAATTATGTGTTTTTTGCGAGTTACATAACAGTTTTTTGTTCAATATTAATAACAAATGATTTATTCCATTCGTATTTGAAATTTTTGGTGGCTTTCTGCTATTTAATGACAACGATTTGGCATTGCAATTTCAAATTTATCTCGCAACCATGTTCATTTTGCACACAATTGCTGTGAGTCGCTTAATAAATGGGTAACATCTTTCAGGAAGGTGAATTTTATGGAAAGTTCTAGTAAAACTCTGGTTTGTCTACGAACTAACATAAAATAACCACTGAAATAAAAAAAACTTGGTTTGGTAGTTGCAGCAGTTTACTTAAAGTTAGTAAAATAGCGATAGCAAGACACATGTGGTGTTAACCAATTATTTCTATAGAAACTGCATTCACGGGTTCTTAAAATTGTATTAATCAAACCTTTGAGATATTACCGCATGTGTAACATGTAAGGTTGATTTTTAAAAACTAATATAGCGTCATCTTTTTTTTCATTTAATTTTTTTTTGTTAATATTTTTCTCTTACAGTTTTTAATGTGTATTTTAATGTGTATTGTAAATGGTGAGAATTTTAGACGCAATAATATTCCTCCATGTACAGCTATTCCTTGTGGGAACTGTTGTCTATCAGCCCTTTGACGTAGTAGGTGTATTACAGGGAGCTTGCCCAGTAATAAATGGCATACTCACGAAGCAAGCAAGATATGGTTTTCTACACTCTTTCGACGAGAAAAAGCACGGGAGATCGTGTACAATGTTGCAACGCATCTCATTGAAAAAAAAATTGTATAAATTGACGTACAACGTCACTGAAGCAAGTGCCGCAAAAGGAGTTTCAGAATCAACGCTCAAGCGAATTTTGGTACACGAAGAAGTAAACAACAANAGTCGTATAAATTGACGTACAACGTAACTGAAGCAAGTGCCGCAAAAGGAGTTTCAGAATCAACGCTCAAGCGAATTTTGGTACACGAAGAAGTAAACAACAAAAAAAGTTTGACTTTTCAACGCTTGAAGACAAGAAAACGACACAAGAAATGAATTGAAGTAGACGGTTTTACATGCAGTGCTGTGCTGAAAAAAATACACTAGCGTTACAAGGCGAGAAAAACTTTATAATCTTGTTCCTAAGTTTCCACGGTGGGTGTTAATATTTATATATTTGGTGTGGCAAGATTTTTAGGAGTGGTGCTATTCAATTTTTTTTTTGTTAAACTTTTTTTTCTTCAGGGTTTTAATATTTTATTTGGTCCATAAGATCCAGAGTTACATCTCGGCACTTTTACTTTTATAAGCTTCCTCATGGTTACGGCTCGAACAAATCACTGATTAGTTGCATACCCTTGCAGGTGCCAAAACATATTTATCGTCTTGAAGACGTTTACATACCGATTTGTGACACAGACAGTGAATAAAGAAAATGTTTCATTTTGCTTGTTCAGTATTATGTTGCCGCTATAAATAGCCTATAGGAAAACCCGCTTTAGATATGCTGGCTCCGATTGAAACAGTTAACATATTTAAAATTATAGGTAGTTGTTTGTGATAAACGCGTCGTGAAATAACATGCCCTAGTTGCACTTTGCTTGTGTAATACGGACTCGACCGCAGAAAAACAGTTTCACCGCTCCTGCCGGGATTGGGGAAAGAGAATGGTCTTGAGAGTCGATGAAGATGAAGTGAGGTGAGTATATAGCAGCGCCGGAATGCAAAGGCGAGAAAATCGGAGATCCCCGAGAAAACCCACCCCGTCACGATTCCCAAATGCGAACACCCGGGAGCGACCCCCCGGGCATCGAACCCGGTTCGCCTATATGGGAGGTGAGTAGTCTTACCACTACACCACCGCGGGCCCGGTAAGGGGAAGAAGCCGCTGCGCAAAATAAAAATTGAGGAATTTTATAAATAACTACTTTTAATTCTAAATTCTCAAGTGTGTGTCTCTCCCTTACTTAGTACGTTAGGTCAATTTCGTAAATAGTGTTGGTCTGGTTTTGTATGTTATCTGTCAACATTTGGCAGGTGATAACGTTGGCCGTCATTAGGAGATTAGGTGGTGTTAAGTTATTAAAACACAAAAGTTTGTTATCCGGAGTGTTTGTCAATTACTGTTTTTCGTGTGAATCGTAGAGGCCGGCAAAGGCGTAACGAGTGTTTTACATTATGTGTTCTTAGGACACACAATTGCGTGATACGTGAATGAGAATAACTGTTATATTCGGAGCACTGGTGGACGCATTGATTTGTGCGTTACACAGAAGTAATTCAAAGTGGCAAGCGTTATCTTAGTTATGTAATGTGCTTCTTCTGACGATATTCTACCGAAAAGTTTGGAAGGTGCGTGTCTGTTATTAGATGCGTTCAGGTACCGTGACTGTTATTTTAAAAAAAATCGTTTTCGGAACACTGAACGCATGACAAGGATTTGCTGTAGAAATAAAAAAAACGTAACAGAGCATTTTAATTGCGAGGTCAAATGTGAGTTGTCCCTGGACGGTCAATTATAATCGGGCTCTTAGCCTTCTATGATGTGCACACAATTACAATAATGAAGCTCATAGCAGCGCTCTTAAGTATCGACATGGGCAAAAGACTCGACGAGATGTATCACGGCTACTCATTAAGGGGCAGTGTGACGCTATTGTTTTCCACAAAATGCCATCTCGTGAGGTTTAATTATCCAAACAGAGGCCACTTTATAGATTCACCTGAGCAGGTAACTGATCATTCCGATTCCCGTTCGAAGATCTGAAGTCAGTGGTACTGTTTGCTGTAACAGAGGAACATACATGCCGGCTGCATAGTTTTACACTTGTATCAAATTTAGTGACGCACGCAAATAACGTATCTTATCAAGTCGAAACAACAGACACAATAAGTTATATACGTAAACACTTTTAAGTGGGAAGGNTCCAATAAAAACCTTTGCTACTGATACACTCAAAAACAAACGACGATATACGCAGACGATCTTCCAGCTTTACCGGAACAGGCTAAATACTATATGGTTTGTGTCTTTTCTGATATAGCAAGGATGGTAACTTACAAAAGTTAACTTCAAAGAAGTAAACAAAAAGCATGCCTGAAGACAAACAAGCGCTAGGAAACTAACCCCTTTAGACCATATTTTACGATATTTTATATTTTATTATCTGAAAGAGATTTATATAAAGACAACATGAAAGTAAGTACTTGTAGTTAAATTATTATAGTTTTCAAAATATAGCACCGGAAAGCCGCTAATTTCGGAATATGGGAGCCCAAGTTTCTATGCTCCTAATTATCTTTGCACACTTAATCACGTGTCATGTGATCTATACCATACACACAACATATTAGTTAAGTACCAAGGATATTTAACAATAGATACTCGGGTACTGGCAGACAGAATCTATTTTAAATTAGGTATTAATGTTTTTGCCAAAACACATTTTTATTCGTCCGAGAGGAAATTATATTAATATTTATTAGTTTCTCTTGGACGAACCAAAATTTTTTGGTATACAAATTAATCAATATATATTTTAAAAAGATTCGGGACGCCAGTATTAGAGTAACCATTGATAAATAGCCTTGATACTAAATAAACATGCTGTGTGTACGATATAGATAACATGAAATCTTATTTATTTGGCAAAGTTAATTAGGATCATAGAAACTTGGGCTCCCATATTCCGAAATTTTCTACTTTTCTTTGCTATATTTTTAGAACTCTGATCATTCGACTACAAATATTTACAATTACGTGGTTCATATATAAAAAATATGAAAAAAAAAATATATATCGTTAAGAATTTCTTTTAACTATGTTGGAGTGCTCTGAAGTTGTGATTTTAATGTGCGGGTCGTCTTGAAAGCACTCGACAGCCCTCGTCTAAGTGTGCGTTCTTTTCGTAGATCAGGACAACATACGCTCGTTTAATAGTTTTGCTGGGAAAACATGTATTTAAACCACTCTGCAACGCAGTTAAGAGTCCGAGGCAGGAAGGCGCCTTAAGCAGAGCCTCAGGACCACGTATTTATCCCTCCACGTATTAAAAATTATGAAACGTTGCTGATTTTCCACGTTGCCACGACGCCAGGCTCAGATGCTACTGTTGCATGCAGACTGCTTACTCTGTCTTGTTCTCCCGCTTTCCCCCTTCGAACACGTGACTCATGCGAGAGGAGAGGCGTTCTTGCCGTTACCCAACTGGATGACCTTGAAGCCATACGCAGTTCCTTACCAGAATCCCGGCGAAAGGTTTTCCGCCGTGAAAACTATGTCGCGAGAGCCTTTTATCGGACTAAGCTAGCAGTACGGAGAATACAGGCCCTTACACAATCGGAAACTTTATCATTTGACTTTACACCACTGGTACACAATAAAACTGCGAAGTCAAAGTTCAGACAATTGAGAATCGGCTCTGCAATCTTCGTAAAAATGTGCATTTTGTTATGTAAATCGTTATATATCACCCAGGAGTTTATTTTATGTGTCCGTTTTGAAAACAAGATTATGCATTTATATTAAAATTTCATTCCAAAGAACAAACAAAAAATTACGCTTGTTTACTTTATTCACATGTATCAAGCCACGTGTTTCCTCTTCACATTAAATTAGTTTGCTATTTCTGTAATTATTTCGACGAGCTTGGTTTAATATGCCGAGATGAAAATCGCGTTACAGTAAACAAGTATCCGTGTACATAGTCACTGATAGATTCTCGAAATAAGGCTGCCTGACTTTGACATTCAGTTTCAACTTTTCGAAATCGTAAATTCAACAAGAGTGCTTGACTTTGTCTTGGACAGCTCCTTTATGTATAGTTTCATAGGATACAACATGTCGTAAAGGAAACGTAAAGTCAAGTCGTCAAGTCAAATGTTGGAAGTTTTCAATTGCGGGAGGGCCTTAAGTCAACGCGCAAACTGCATCCCTTCAATCCAGTCCCATTCAGTTCAACCTAATGTTGAGAGTTGGCATGCCGCTCACTGCGTCCTTTCAGTTCACTTCCGTAGTTATCCATCTCCTTTCGGCGAGGTTGCTCCAACTAGCAAAACAAACTGAAGATAAAAGGAAGCTGAAGACATCCGTTTCTCTACAGTATTGTTCATTTAGTTTTTGTTATTTGACTGTGAGTTCAATTAATGACGAGTTACTAACTGAAACATAGGAAGCTCGTTTCCTTTTTTAAAACAACATCCTAAACAGCGCCAAAAATTTTCGGAAGACGTCCCAAATAATTTAAAGACTCTCTCCTCATCGCCAAGCAAATTCGCGAAAACTTGGCGGAATTCTTCATGCATTCAAGAAACGATCAGTTCCAGTCAACAAAATACTTGTTTGAATACGGCCAATAATATATTTATTTTCCCCAACAAAATATTTTCTTGAATAAACAAATCTTCAAAAGCAACAAAATTAATTTTGTTCATCTAACAAAATACACGCTTAAATAAAAAAAAAAACCTATATGTTGGGCCAAAAACGTTAGACTGTGAATAAAATATTTAGTTGAATACACTGTAATATTTGCTTGACCATTTATTTGATTGCTTTAGTTCTAAAATATAGCTCGTGAGTTTGTTGGTACTTTTCTGACAATTAGGATAGCAATAGTGTTTGTTAGTGAATTTACTGAGAATTAAGGGCACTGCTCACAGGCTGGCAGATGCAAAATTTAAATAGGAAATCCCATGTTAAGTAAATTTAGCCTTATTGCGTTAGTTTTAAAGATATGCTTTTCAAATAAAATGTATTTTTCAACAATTTTTTAGGAGAAGATCCCTATGAGCGTATATTTTCAATATAGATAGGCAGTATATACTTTTTTTGCAAAACATACATTTTAACATTTCCTTGGAAACAGGCTATACATGTTAAAGAAACGTCTACGCTGTGGGGAACCTCTCCTAAAATATTCGTGAAGAATACATTTTGTTTTAAATGCCTATCTTTGAATTTAACGCACTGATGTGAAATTTCCTTAACACGGGATATCCTATTTCAAATGTTGCAGCTGCTAGTCGGTAGGCAGTGCCCATAGTAATGGTACAAAAATTCTAATATAACAAGTTCAACAGGAAACTAAAATTAAAGCTGTAAATTTTGAAATTTTAATTAACTCATGTACACCAGTATTTGANATTAAAGCTGTAAATTTTGAAATTTTAATTAACTCATGTACACCAGTATTTGAAATGTACATATTTAAAAACATTCCAATTTCTTTAGTAGCACTTACGTGAGGTTGCTGGGGCCTAGCGCTGGGGCGTAAACGACTTAGATTAGAATCTTGATTGGTCTTTAAATTTTTTTACCAACCGAAACTGTTTCATGAATGTAGAGCCAAAGAAAGATTCAGTTTAGCCAAGCAAATCTTACAGTTTGAGGCAACCAAATAAGAACCACGAAATAACTTGGTTTCAACGACGAAATACTTCATTGCCCCTATACAAACAACTGATTTGTTTGCGCCAAAAATAAAAAAAAATGTATTAGTTTCAACAAAATATATTTTTCAGTTCATTTTTCCTGTTTCAGTTTTTTATCATAAATCCGTAAACGTCGTTCCAATTTTCTGGTACATAGCAGGATTATACGACGAAACCTCCTTTTTCCTCAAAAGAAATTTACATTGCTTTTTTAATTGATAAACTCTTTGTAATTCAAACTTTCTACGGAACGATGACACACACTTACTTTTCAAAGACAGGATATCCCAATGAGAAAATATGAGGACGGAGGTAGAGTGCGCCTGCATGACTGAAATTGACTGATCGGAACTGAACTGAATGGATGCAGCGCGCGGCTTTATTTGGAGGGAATTGCATCAAATGACCGCCTCGAATTCACGAGGCAACCGTTCTTGCGAGGTATTGTGTGTCGCGAGNTTTGGAGGGAATTGCATCAAATGACCGCCTCGAATTCACGAGGCAACCGTTCTTGCGAGGTATTGTGTGTCGCGAGTGCAGCAGATCTCGGAGGCACCGAGGAACGGACATAACATTAGGTGCGACTGTAGAGATGGCCAATAAATCGCTGTCTGCTGCTTTTTCACAGCTATCTCCTCGAAACTAAGGTTGTGTGATTTGTCGACGTATCGATCACGAAACATTTTTGTAAATATAGTACTTGCGATACGGTCTAACGGTTGGGGTATATAGCGCATATTGCGGTACTAGCGATATGCGATGTTAGCTATAATCTATGTTAACTTAATGCGAAGTCAGCGATATTACGGAATTATTTTTAAACTTTAGACTATAAACGAAATTCGATGTTTGAAATGTCAGTAAGAACATTACTTGCAATGTTTATATTTGCGATAATATGACCAATATTTGCGGTATAAATATGACCAAAATTATCGATTTCAATTTTTTCCGATACCAGTATGACCAATATTAACTATACGTATATCGCCACCGATTTTCAGTAGTTCCTGGAATCGTTATATCATACTAGTAATGGTTTTATCAGCATGTTTCGAAACAATATTGAAAAGAGGATATCAAACAGCCCTACTCATCAGAGGATACACCTGTGTCACAGTCAATGAAGTGCGGTATATTTGACTGTGACTAGTCATATACTGGGCTCACAATCACAGGTTTATGATACTAGTACATACTTGCACTTGTAATAGTACATGTCAACTACCTGTGGCAGTCGTGTCACAGTCACCCTACTATTATACTGGGGTGTGCCTTTTCATCAATAGGACTGTGCGATATCCACTTTTTAATATCCTTTTTGTAACATAGTAACCATGTGCAATATATCTCTCCCCGAACTTACTAAAAATCGATGGCGATATGTCGTAAATATAGCTTATAATCATATCACATATATATCTTACATCGATATCGCAAACATAATTCATACCGATATCGTTTACATTTACATTACAAATATCGGTCATATTGATATCGCATAAATGTAATTGCAAATATTGGCATTGAAAATATAGGTCGTATTGGTATCTCATATCGCTAACATCGCATATCACTGGTATCGCGTTGTGCGATATATTACTCCAGGTTACATTCCTGAACACACCTCAGTAGCAGTATTTCAAAAATATTGTTTCGTGATCAATATATCGCCCTATTTGCCAAAAGATGACGACTGTATGCTATCGTTTAAACTCCTATCTAATTGCGATAGTGCACGACTTCATTCGATCAGTAGCTTACCGGTGCGATATATACTGGACTATGCGCCATAGAGGCTAATCTTGAACTCCAAGTATAATCTTTTTTAATGATTTGTTAAGGAGAATGAGGTATAAAACGTAATACAATCAATGACCTAGCACGATTATTAATGAAGAGAGATACACTTGAAAATAGGGAACTAAAAATAGTTATTTCAGAAAACGTCAGAAACTGCTTGACATGAAACTACAAATTTGTGAACAATGTCAGCCTGATTTTATATCTGCCATCTGTGGACATTTAACGGGATATAATATTTCCCGTTATTAGAGAATAAGGGGATGCCATGTTATTAACTCACAAAATTGTGTTACAGTCTATTCGCGGTTTCTTCACACTTTTTGAATGAAACCTTCGAACGCACTTGGTTGTTTCCGAAATATGTCATGTATCAAAAGCGTTTTATACTTCTGTTAAAATAAAAGTGTCTTACATATTGATTAGATTGAACTTTTAGTTATTTTTACCTATAGATCAATATATTTAATTTATAATTAATACGAAAAAACAGAGAGAAATAGGTTTGTTGGTAATGCCTAGTAAGGAATAGTTGTTATGAAAAATATGACTACACTGAGTGGGCACGAATGCGGTGCGTTGTCCCTATGGTGTAGTATTGAAAGTAATTTGGGGCTGTTAGTTGTGACGTGCGCATGCGCCGTCACAGTTCAGTTTTGTTTGTTTGCACGAAGCGGCGGAATATCCTGCAAGTATAACTTTAGCAGGGCTTCAGAAAAGTTGGAAGTAACCGTGCATTTACTATACCCGTGGGTGGTTATCGATTGCAATGCTTTCTACGAAATCGTTCGCAAATGTGCCACAACTGTGCATATGCGTACTGAGGAAGCAAGAATGGTAGAGCTTTTANTTTCTACGAAATCGTTCGCAAATGTGCCACAACTGTGCATATGCGTACTGAGGAAGCAAGAATGGTAGAGCTTTTATTCCACACATTCACGGTAGTATTCCTACATTCGTTACGGAAAGAATCAAACGCGTAGTGGCGTTTCCAAATTTTTTATTGTATTATTCCAATGTTTGCTGTTGTTATGTAGTAAATTTCCCATACTGTGTGTGGGTTAATAAATTTACATTACGGGTAAGGAATTTCAATGAATGATGTTTTTATAAGAGTGTGCCATAATAATCACAGGTACCTGCACGAAACGTTGCCCTGATGTAAAACTCCCAGGTTCACGAGAAAAGACAGTTGTTTCTGCGTGCCCTCTTGAACTCTCTCCGACTCGTACGTCGGGGCTGATCTGCCGTTGCCAACCTCCAGCGTCTACAATAATTTGCTTACGACACTCAAATTCAAACATAGACGCACACTCGACTGTCTTTTTCGCATGCGGCTTTGGTGGAAATACCAGCACATCAGTGTACGTATCGACACTTCCCCTCGTGTACATAGGCAGGGCCGAACATCTTTGTCGACAGCGAAGTCATTACACCACTGTGCCGGTTACCACCCACTTCACATTGCATATTTCGTTCTGACTGCGTGCTTTAAGCAGTCGCGGCACCAGCAGTTTGCCGACATACTGCTGACTGCACTAACATATGCACATTGCGCAACTGTCACATAATTCCTTCCGCGCACTGGACGTACTTGTTATTTTGGTGTGATTGGACTGTGTCCATTGCCGACCATGATACTAAATAAAAACCGCGCGTGCGTACACAGAGAGAGAGATAGAGAGAGAGAGAGAGAGAGAGAGAGAGAGAGAGAGAGAGAGCGCGAGAGAGAGAACTCAGCAAGACAAAAACGAAAAAACCTTTTTCAACACCACGGACAGATAATTAGGAAGAGCCGTTTCCTTGTCAATAGAAAAAAATTATGAATATAATTAAAACGACAAAAAGACGGACGAACAACTTATTAGTACAAAAAAGGGCATACAACAAAAGCAAACCAAAAGAAAAGACAACACGATGACGAAACACCGTTGAAGAAAACAGTACAAAAAAACAATATCAGTGGACACAGCTGAACAATAAAAATTAAAAACAAACAAAAAGAGAAAAGAAACAAAATGAAACACAAGTCAGGAAAATGTATTCCTTGTTAGATTGCAAAACAGAATATTTCTTCACTACGGACAACAGAGGGGCCACAAACATAACCAGAGAAAAAAATAGATAAACAAACAAAGAGGACACAGAACGACGAAAAAAAAATTTAAAGTCTTCACAATACTTGCAGCACACACTCCAGGCAGTTGAGTCGCGAGTACAGCTATTTGCTACGAAGGCGACGACGTCGGATGACGCTGAGAAATGGCAATTAATGACGACTCAAACAATTCTCTTTCCATCGTTTTGTTAACGGTCGCCGCTGTGCAGGCATGCCACTTTACGTGAACACATCTCACGTGCAGTGGGTTAGTAGTCGCACACAGAACCGTGCGAACTAGAACCGATAAATCGCAGCCTGCTAATTTGTCACATGTTTCCTTGTCACAGAATACATCTGTGAGACAGTCTTCGAAATATCTGTGACTGTTACAATTCGCATACTGGACACACGTTCACAAGTTTGTGTGAACGGCTTCGCCTGTCACAGTTCATTTCAGTTGCCTGTAAAATGCCACAGTGTCACAGCCAGCCGAGCCTTCTACTGGAATTTGATTGTTTACTTGGCGATGACGGCTCTTCTTTTAAGAGAAATATTCATTGACGTACCAAAGCTTCTGTTTAACACGATAATAAATCTCTTCACGCGAATTGCTTTAGTTTCAATTTTATTAAGTATGCGCACGCTGCAACTAACAGCGCGAAACTATTTTGAAAGTGGGCGCGGGAAAGAAATCGTTATAGAAACACACATAATCGGTTGTTAAAATATATATCACACGCAACATAATAATAGTTCTTTTTTTATTATTTGGTAAAGTCTACGTGATAAGTTCATTACTCATTAAAATGCGAGCTACTTTTATTTTAGTTAAAATACAGTTAAAATATCAACCAATCAGAAAAGCTCAACGCACGTGGATTTGTTAACCTCGTGACTTAAATAATCGTGGAAGAAGTTTAGAGAGAGCGTGAAGAGATTTGGGCGGCTCTTAACAGCGAGGTCTCGAGAGCCGAAGAGGGTGATTGAGGTGTGTATGGAGCAGTGCCGGAAATGGGCGAGGGAAATGGGAGATCACCAGGAAAAGCCGCCTACCAGCGGCAACGTCCTGCACGATTCCCACATGCGAAAATTCGGGAGCGACTCGGCCGGGGACAGAACCCAGTTCGCATTGGTGGGGAGGCGAACAGGCTAAACGCCCGACCACCGCGGCCCCGAAAGAAGTATAGGCCTGGCGAAACACCTCCGGCAAAACGGCGCCTTCAGAAACAAGAATAATTTTTCAGGGTGCGTGGCGTGGAGCCAAGATGGCGGGGGCGAGTTACCCCGGCACGCGTAACAGTGTTCGGAGGCTGCGAGTCAGCCGCGCAACAAAGATAATAGTAAGAAAAGAACAGGCACCCCGTCTTCTCTTCCCTCCACTTCATAAAATCGTCCCTTTCCCCCCTCAAATCTCGCCGTCTTTTTTTTTTGCTGGCCCGTCGGCACGAAAACAGCCACAAAAAAAATGTAGATGATGAAGAAGGGGAGAAAGATCGTGTTTGCCCGCATAGCTCGCAGCTCGCGCCTATTAACTGATATAAAAGACCCGCTACTACGGTTTGTATTCCCTTCTCAACGATTCTACCATTCACACAATTAGGGCACATTCTGTGCCACTTCATTTCACGACGAGGACATTCTATTTATGTACCGTATTTTCAATTGGTTTATCACGGCTCAATTATGGCAGAATCAGCCAAACAGGAGCTCAGAATGTGATTTTGAAAATAATAATAATAAACACGATGCTAACTTACGCGTACAGTATTACTGGGTTACGGCACTCTGTCAAATAACGATTTCAAAACGTGCTACCATGAATGCTCGACTTCAACTATTACGAATAAAATCTTCGTTTTCCTCTCGTAATTTGAGTTCCACAGTAATTATCAAAAATTCCTGAATATAAAAAATTTACGTTTTACAAGTTGTTTAATATTTTGTACTTAATTTTTACTACGTGTTATTTGGTAGCTGTAAAATAGCAGGGGCGTGTTGATATTTTAAAGTTAACGTTATGCTATTTGTGACGTAATTTCCGTACTGCAAAGTAACGCGAATAACTAAACTTTTATATTCTTTTATATATATTTTACTTCTCAAAAACTTAAATCAGCCGGAAATGAAAGTGGCAGATGTCCTGGGTAACGCCTATCCTCAAATAAGTAATAAACTTTGATAGAAAACCAGCGGAAAACAGGGAATTTGCCTCACAATTATCCAGGGAAAGAGGAGAATATTAGTATCCCTGAACATGCAGGTTGTCGCTTAGGTAAGATTGCCTACGGAGGTGTTATTATGAGAAAACAGAGTAACATGGCCCTTACCGCCAGCAAGGATCACGCACCTTACTGAGCAATGCATTTGTTTCGTAATAAACGAAAACGGGATTGGTAGTTGTTAACAAGCAAAAAAATAATTGGCTAACAGAAAAAAAAAGATTTTTTTTATAAATGTAATTATTTTACGTCATTAATTTCCCAGTTATGTTATTTGTTGAAGTTAAGTTCAATAAAGACTAGTAATAAATGTATTCCATGTTGCACGACAACAGTTAGTTTTTCTAAACTCAAGGAAATTAGTAACACAAGTTCAAACAGTGTGGGTCATAATTCAAAGCTGGGCACGTCAACTGAATTCTGCGAGTTTTGGAAGCTAACGTAAAAAGAAAGAAGGGACAATACTGCGAAACACGCCTTTGCCAACATTGCGAGTAAAAAATATTTGATCAGAGAGGCACATAATTTTCAGAAAATGTTTGCTCGCGTAAGAAGTTTTCAGTTAAAACTATCTACCTCTGTAAACCAGTGGCAAAGAAGATTAGCGATGTTTAAGGCCAAAATACTATAGGGCCTACCCCACAAAACTATAAGAAATAATGTAAAACAGTGCGAACGCACTTTCATCCCAGAAAATAGAAGTAAACAGGGACAAAATGGGGTGGATGTTCCTTTGATGTAGGCGTAGAGGTCGCGTTACGATGAAAACGTGTACGAAACGAATGTGTGCGCATCAAAATGAAAGTAGGTGCTCTTTATGGCACTGTTCATGGTCATCGTGTACGTAAAAGTCCTGACGTACACTATAACCATGAACCATGCCATTAAGAATACCTACTTTCATTTCGATACGTACACGTACGTTACGCGCAAGTTTTTGACCTTAATACCCAGTCTCTTGATTGGCTGCGTGAAGCTCTCGGAACAGGCCTTGTGTCTGATTGACTTTTCCATGATGCGAAAGTTTCCCTATTGGCAGGGCTGCCGGCTGGCGGGTAGGTTACCAGTCTCTGATTGGCGAACGACAGTTCAACATTTTGCTGGCCAGTGACGTTATTTTGCTGGCGTGTGCCGCTCTATTTGTCGGAAGAAGCGACTATTTCACATCTATTTTCTTACGTTCTCTGCGTTTCTACACTTTAAACCGTTTTACATTACTCTTCGAGTACCGGACAGCATTTCACACGTATTGAAAACTATAAGTCGTTACTTAGTCAACAAAATTACAAGTACTCGAGTGTGTGAAACCCTGTCGAGTGAAATTGTCTTTTCACAAAGGTAGTAACCAATGGATAAACGACCGTAGCTGAAGCATACAGAGGGGCCGCGGTGGTGTAGTGGTCAAACTGCTCGCCTCCTACCTAGGCGACTCGGATTCGCTCCCGGATGTGGGAATCGTGGCGTACGATTCCGCTGGTCAATGTGTTTTTCCGGGGTTTCCCCCGCCCTTGCATTTCGGCGCTGCTCCATACTCGCCTCATCGGCTCTCAAGACCTCTATGTTAAGAGCCGCCCAAATCTCTCTACTGAAGCATAGAATCAGGAAATGGTGTTTAGACATCGAATTCGAAAATGTTCCAATTCTGAAGATAGTTCAAGGCCAAAATTCCTCGTCAACCTCCATTAAAATGCAAAGATTTGGGGCAGTGTGAATAAATTGCTCGTACAATTTGTATGCGTCCAATAAATAAATGGCACACTAAGACTGTCTAAGAGTTTCTACCACACTGTAAAAAATATCCGGAAAACGTGACACGTATTTTAGTATTATTACATATGCGCTAAGAGTTATCATATTGCTCGAAATTATGTTTAAAAGGAAATTAAACTACCCGAAACAAAATTACACCTTTGAAATGTATTGTGTTATAAATCTAGTACACTTAAAAAATAGAGAAGATTTTCTTTTGCTACGATGAGACAAAAAATAGTTCTTCGTTCTCGAATTAGAGCTTCGTATAATAATGTTACGCGCAGCTAGGATCGGCTCAGTGACCCCACTACCCCCAAGGTGGACAGGTGGCCGACGAGGGAGGAGGTGATTGACAGCTGACCTGATTGGCGTCACCGCAACCCCTCACTCCTCCATTTCACTGCTGGAGGTGTCGGTGGCTGAAGATTATTGCACGAACTTTCTGGTCAACTCCCTCGGCACAACGCGACATGCGAATAAGGTCTTGGTCAAGGCGCACCGACATTATAAATACCACCAGAGCTGGAGAGCCTGTGATCGCCATCTGACGAAGTGCGGTGAATGGAGATCGGGCCATCCAGGGATGGTGAAGAACGAGACTGCGTGGGATGAGTGTGTGTGCTGCGGCGACGAACTTAGAGTGCACGAGTGCTGTGGAGGGCGAGGTATTAGACAAGTGAAGGGCGAGGTATTAGACGAGTGGAGGACGAGGCATTAGACGAGTGGAGGTATATTGTAGATGGGAGCGCTCGGGCGCTCTAGAACTTTTCTGATTGGAAAAAAAGGTTATATCTGAACTGAAACATGGTGGAAATGAATGGACGAGTAATAACTTACAGATTTGATTGTAAACACTGTGTCATATATCAAATATACACTTTTATATAGTAATAAAATACGTGTTAAACTGTTTATAGAGACTGGAGTATGGCAGTCGATGGCAGCCACATTTCGTTTTCAGATTGTTTTATTTATTACATTAAGGGATTCTAAAAGGAAATGGAGTATCTTTTTGTAAAATTCTACAGCGATCCTTGATATAAAAAACTAGTGCACGTCAATGTGATGTGACAATCTACGCACATCAATAATTCGCCTAAGTTCACCTCGCCTTGGATTGCTGTTTCTACAAGAGGGTCGTGGACAATGACTTACCTTTTGTGTGATGGGACCCGCTCGACAGACCAACTCGCTGCTGCTGCCTACGTGAGTGCTGAACGGCAAATGGCACGTGGTGTGCTAGTGTGGTGTTTCGAAGATTCGCCTGCTCCTCCCCCCCCCCCCCNNNTGAGTACCCCATGACGTGTGCCGGCCAGCCACGATGCCACCAGGAGGCGTTTCCGCTCCTTGAAAGTCGGAAAATGTTTGAGAAGACTTCAAAAATTCTATAAAATGCTTGTGTTCTCCCCTGCTCGAGGAGACAGTCCAGCGAATTTATTAGGGAAGGAACTGCTGCTGCTCCTCTGTTTTAAATGTTTGAAGAGGGGGGAATTGCTTTGCATAATAATAAAAATATATGTTATTTATATTTTGTATTATTTTGTATAAAATATATTAAATGTAATGTATTTGAAGGGGATTTAAAGTCATGGGATTTTTTGAAAGTGTTTTAATATATTTTGTTATCCCATATCGAGAATTAGCATTTTGTATTTCAAAAAGGGAAAATATGTCACGAGAGATTTGTAACTATTCCTTTTTCTGTACAAACCCAAAGAAAGTTTTATGATAACCCTTTGATGCCATACAAACGGGTTGGGGGAGGGGGGGGGGTTGTATCTATTCCTTGAAAAACGAACATATTCCTGAGGAAACAGAGACGAAGTCCTATTTGCATGTGTCGGCTGAAACCATGACAGTGTAAATGAAGTATTGAAACAAATGTGTTTAAAGAAGAGTAAGTGAAAGGCTTGATATTATTAGAGATAACATTACTTACAGTTTAGGTCTTGTTGAAATCAAAATATAAGAAATATCAATGCAGTGATAGTGTAACATCGTTACGTATTTAAAAAGTTATTTACATAGCAACTAATATTTAGAACTGATGTTCCTATTTCAATTACAGTGCTTTCACTCTTTTTGTGTTTTTACAGAGTCTATTAAAATTATGTTCTTTGCTAAAAATTACATTTGAAAAAGTAACAATTCTCCATTTTAGGATTTTAAAAATATACACTGCAAGAAAAAATTCCACTTCCAGCAACACTGCAGAAACATCGTTCAGTACTTTGTTTTCCAAATATTTCATTTCATAAATAGAATTTTTAAAATTTAACACACTTATGATATCGATTTAACTAAATAAAAAAATGTAACTGAAAGAATTATACATGTTATAATGGAGAATAAATTTAGTTTTCGCACCGAAAAAAAAAAATTTCACATGTTAGTCTTCTGAACTGCATACGGTAGCCGAAGAGATTTGACTGTCTAATTGTAATTCCAGTAGCCTTCTCATCAACCTGAAACCAGTAGCCCTCTCTTTAACTTGATAAGAAAAACATCTGAAAACTCCTTCGAGATAGCCAAAGTTCAGGAAAGTAGATCTGGAATAACAAACACTTGCGCTGCATCAGTAGTCATACGGAGGTTGCCGCGTCATTCGCCATCTCGTTTAGTCAGCGTCAACAGATATAAGGAGATTAATGTTTTTAGCACTGCATCAGGCTGCGCACAGAGGTACCCGTTCCCTCGCCCGCCGCACCACTACTCCGCCAGTACTTGTGGCGTCTACAGCAGTTGGTATAATTATAGAATGTGAACTAAAATGTTGTGAGTTCCATTCCATGTTCTCCCACAGAAATTTTCCAATGGTAAAATAATGCTAAATGTATTATATATGAAGATGGTAAATAAATAATTTAAATTTGGACGAAACAGAATAATTTTTGTTTTGAAAGTACATGGCAAGCTGATTTTAAATGGGCCACAAGTGGCCAATAGTTGAGTTGCAATTGGCATATAACTGAGCTACATGTGGTCAATAGCTGGGCTGCAAGCGGCTTGCCAACAGCTGGCTGACGACAGTTGGTCACTTATGGCAGGCTGGAAGCAGTAAGCCAGTGGGCCACTGCTGCCTCTCATTGCCCACTGATGGTGCCGGCATGCTTGGGATACAGTTGGCTATGCAGATGGCCAGATTGTATTTTGCTATGTGGAAGTTACCTGAACAGTGGCCCGAATGTGGTCAACTTCACACAACAGTCAGGATTCATCCTGTGGGCCAAGTGCATCTGCGGGAGCATTACATAGGTTGAGTGATTATTGAAACAGTTTATGAGCTGCTCGAGTACAAGCAAGTTTGCACCAGTGGGCCAACTGACTTTTGCTACTTGCGGTGCAAAAGGAAAACAAAATTCAAAACCTTTGCTGTAAAGCTTATTTACAACTGGGCACAATGCTAGGTTTGCAGCTACCGTAATCATTATCACTCTCACTATATCCGAATTTCACTTAAAATAATTTAGCAATTATGTAAAAACTGCAAATATCGTTGCCTTTGTACTTTAATTAAAGCCAATGAGATAGAAATACCATGAAGAAACAAATTTTGGTGTAATCGGGCTCCCAAATAATTTTCAGAGTAAAAAAATTATTTAATTTCCTTTAATACACGAAGAAATACAAATAATATAGACCATGGAAACTTTTAATTACTTTTATAAAGCATAATAAAAAAATAAAAAAATTAACCGCGTAATAAACAATGACAAGTGATTTTTCGGAAATAAATTTATAAAATTATTTAAAAATTGGCACCCCGTGTATGAACTGGTAGCTTAGTGGGAATCTATGCTAGGTAATATATGCTTTAATTTTGGGTACGAGTTCAAAATTCCGTTGGACATACTTCATTTCTACTACTGGATGGGGATCACAACTGTGTGTTAGTAAACGAATACATAATGTAAAATATTTACAATTACAATAAACCTTAAAAAATACCCGTCTGCATTCATTATCATTTCCAATATTCAGTAATCATTAAACTTTTATAACAGCCAGAGGTGATGAAGCAGTGTTAATGCGCGCTAGTGTTTAAAGAGTACGTGGGTGTTAACGCTTTAGATGTTAGTCACATTTCACAGTTTCATGTAAGCCAATAGAGAAAAACGAAGAAAGGGAAACCCCCACATAAATGGTTTTACTAAATTGGAAGAAAATAGTTTACAAAAATGACATATTTATGCCGAGGTATTTCTCCCGCCGACATAGCGACTGAGAAACTGACTATTGCAGTAGGCCTAATAGAAGCTTTTGAGGATATTTAAAGGTTTCGTGGCATTAAATTAATGATAACTTTATAAAAAATAACAAATTATTTGGAAATTAACATTTAATTTTTTAGTGTAAAATACCAGAATTCTAAATTAAAATATTGATTCGTACAACTATCAAAAAGTTGTTGTAACACACAATTTGGATTCGAATCACAGGAGTGGCATATTGAATTCCTTTGAAATCCAACAGTTGGTTCACCTGCGGTAATTTTATCTCGAAAATTTACATTGGAATACGAGCAATCCGCATTATAAATTCCTAAGAAATAAATTTCCACAACATTCTAAAAACATTAACAATTATTTTGAGATGTGGACTAATATTAATCGTGTTCGATTTTGAGATTTTGAAAAGTCATTTTCCTCCATTTTCATGCATTTTATTTTCAGAATATTATTTCACGTCACAACGGAAAAAAAAATGCAAATGCTTAAAATGTATAAAATAAATTTTAGCTCTTGAACAGCCTTAATGCTCGGCCTCGCGCTACATGCCGATTTACTAGTTTCTAGCTTATTTCAATTCCTTAGGGACACTTATTTTGAAACTACGTCTATACCTCTCTGGCAATACATGTTACACTGCAGAAAAAACATAAATGCTTTAAATTATCAACCAGATTCATGTCGTTTTACAACTTCCAGATAATGCATGAATAAAATTTATCGACTACATTTGAAGGCATTTGTGAAATATAAACAGCTATAATACTGTAAGAAATATTTAGCTATTTCATACAAAATAAATTAAAGGCGCATAAATAGAAAATTCAACACTGCGGATAAGACTGGTCCTTAAAGGGGACCCTCCCCCGCCATTTTTCTAACTTGTTAATGATTTTATAAAATAAATTTCTAAATGTACACGTACTACGACTGAACTACGAACTCGTATTTATGCCACAATATTGATTTTACCAGATTTTGGCACAGATAATTGTGTCGTTTATATTGTGTGTTAACTAATTTAAAAACAATTAAACTGTGGTGATATTTTTACCTGTTAACTGTAACTAAAGATAGCACTTTTATACAGAAACTGGGTATTTGAACAATAAGAAGAGTCCTGGAACGAGAACATTCCTCCGAAAAATAAGTTTGAATGTTCTAAACTAGTTTTTATTGTTTAGAAAGAAAATGTGTTAAAACTGGTGTGAAATGCTTGGGCGAGTGCTACTACAGGAACGAAAGGCTAAATGTTTTAGTATGTCAATGTAATTAACATTGCACGCGAGTTGTTTATTATCGTACCTATTGTGTAAGCTACGATTCATATTTATATCCGGCGGATTTTTACCTGGCTGTAAATGGCCTCTCTTAAATAGTTAAATTAATTTTAATTTTGTATCACAATAACTATAAGTGTGTCTGCTTTATGAATTTGAATTGTTTTGAGTTGCTAAGAAAACCGTATGAAGTTTGTTGAAAACCAAGAAATTTAAAAGGTGTTAAATTTGTTATACAGAAACGTTAATAGTAAATGGTATAGTTTGCATCTTAAAATAATTGTCATGCATGCACTATCTGCACGCTTTCGTGACGGATGTTTGATGGAGTTCTGCCGGGCCGTTGCGGTTCTGCACTACCAATGACCAGTCCGTGCCGAATGAGGCAAGCAAGGTCGGAGGACTCGCCTTTCGCATACAGATCAAGCCATTTTCTCACGTTCGCGCACACGTACGTTTAGCGAATGCGCCGCTGAAATGCGTGGCTGGTATTTCTCACGAGGTTCCAAAATGCACTTCGGTTTTTTGGAAGAGGTACATGTGATCGTTTTAATCTAGGATTCACTCTGAACTGCAGTGATCGTTGCCAGAACTTCCCGGGTCGAGAATACATTAAGGCACAATTGCTACTTTGTAAGCTTGTTCGCACAAACTTCATTGCCCAGTGAACCTAGATGCGTCTAAAAGAGAACTTACTACGCCTATGAGGAGGATTTTTTTTGTGACATTACATGTTACGACGCTTAGAATGCTTCGTAACATGTATGGCATCATTCACGTAACTATCTTATTAATTATTTTCTTTCAGGCTTTAAATCATCATTAAAGTAGTCTATCAGACAAAAATTAACTCCCGACATTTCACCCCAATGCATGCTATGAAGCTGTTGCCCTCTTGTGATACAATAATATGAAACTAGGCATGGCAGGCAGTAACAAATAACAACTCATATGGGTAGCAAAGCACGTATTTATCCTCCTATAAATCTTCCTTCGGCCCAGCGCCGGGTTCTCTTTCGCACGCCATTTCTCAGTTCTGTGTAAATGTTGCAAAATCAAGGACCTCAGTTCAGTAACGGTTTTTGTAGTAACCCGTTCACAACAATTGTGTGTTAATTTTTTTTTCCCCGGTCAGTACTGAACTTTTTTGACATATTGCTTTTTTGCTGCACCCAGCAAATGTAACGTCACATATTGTGCGTCAGATAATTTACTACGATTCATGCATATAATGTTTCGAAGCGTGGACTTATAAACTGACACGAATGTTTGGAATTTGCTGCGAAATTTTACTGTCCAGCATCTCCTGTTGTAGCGCGCATATTTCAACGATGTTTGGGATGGTAAGTAGTGAGGAGAAGGTGAGAAAACCCAAATGTATATATCTCTGGAGCAGTAGTTACCATGGGGCACAGGTAGGCGAACATATGGACAGCGTAGCCGCGACAAACGATTGGATAAAATTCCGCTTTGCGCATTAATATTTCGCTCTCAAATAACTGTGCATGGCTCGCGTCAGTTAACAGTGAATACTTATCAGAAATTACTTCTTACAGTATATGACAGCCAGCTATAATAAAAGTAAATCGGTATGTCTAAAGTGGTTACCTATTTACATCACCTTAGTATGTTAGATTACACAATTCATCGCCATGCATACACACTGCAAAGTTGAAACAGCATCCACAAAAAAAATAATCCTTAAACCAACCTGTCATAATTTAGAGGGCAAAGATTTTCATTTTAATTCGTCCATTTTTTTAATGCATATACTCTGAAGAGCCAAAAAAACTGGTATAGGCGTGCGTATGCAAATAACAGAGGTATGGAACCAATCAGCGTAACGCGATGCGGTCGGCAGCTAGATCGGTTACTGCTGCTACAATGACAGGTTATCAATATTTAAGTGAGTTTGAACGTGGTGTTATAATCGGCGCACGAGAGATGGGTAAAACATCACATCATCAACATCGCTACAGCCGGAAAAAGATCGTGAAAGAACGGGACAAACGACGACTGACGAGAAGCATTAAACGTGACAGACGTGCAACCCTTTCTCAAATTGGTGCAGATTGGATTTGTGGACTGCCCTGCAGGATTCATGGTGTGAATTGCCTCCTTCATACCTTCAGACATTAGTCGAGTACATGCCACGTCGTCTTGCACTTCTGCGAGCTC